>JASKMD010000004.1:8978413-9041704 GCA_030144725.1 Haematococcus lacustris
GCACAGTGCCAATGGGGTAGGCCTCAGGCGCGGGGGTGGCCTGCGAAGGTCTGGCGGCGCTGCATTACCTCGGCCTCACTGGTCACCTGCAGTCAGCTGGGCAGGGGGGGGATAACCCCAGGGGGCAGCCAGGACAAGGGGGGGGGGGCGGCAGCCAGGCAGCCAGGCAGGCAGGGGGGGGGCGGCAGGGGGGGGTGCATGCAGGCTTCGAAGCAAGTAGTGTGGCAGGCTGCCAGCCAATTAGGAGAGCAGCCAGGACAAGGGGGGGGGGCCAGGCAGATGGTGGTCGGTGGGGGGCGCCTCCCCTCCTCTCCCCCCTCCCCCCATCCCTTCCCTTCCCCCTCACATTCCTCCCCCTCCTCCCCCTATGCCCCTCCTCATCCTTGCCTGCCTGCCCTCCCCCCCCCCGTGGCCCCCCCCTGGCCCCCCCGCCCCCCCCCCCTGACCCACCTGGGGCACGTCCTCCATCCTCAGCGCGCCCAGCTCCCCCACCAGTTCCCTCCTGTACAGCGCCAGCAGTGCAACCTCCTCGCCGCGCTCGTACATGGCGCCCAGCACGGCCCGGATGGCGGAACGCAGACCCGACTGCGCAGCCTCGTCCGTGCGCCACTGGCTCTGCGCGTACTCGCTGCTGCGCGGGCCCCGCACGGCACGGCGCCACCCTAGTGGGACAGGCTCTGCAGGGGGGAGGGGGGGGCAGCAGTCAGGGGGGGGGCAGCAGTCAGGGGGGGGGCAGCAGCAGGGCTGGCGGGGCAGTGGGAAGGGCGCCGAGTGCAGGCAGGGGCTCAGGGCGCAGCACTATGAATGCTTCCTCACCCCCCTGCCCCCACTGCCTCCCCTGCCCCCCCTGGCCCCTGGCCCCCCCCTGCCCCTGGCACCTGAGGGGTTGCGGCCCAGGTCGTCCGAGTGCAGCAGCAGATCGCCCTGCAGCCAGCCCTCAGGCCGGGGGGGAGGGTGGCTGGCGTCCACCTGGCCACAGCAGCAGGACAGGGGGGCAGGGGGGGGCCATGGGGGGGCGGGGGCTCAAGGGGGGGGGGCTGAGGCAACGGGCTCCACAGTGTGCCCTGATCAGTACCCCTCTCACCCCCATACTGCTGCTGCTTCCCTCTCCCCCTTATCCCTCCCTCCCCCCCCCTCCCCCCTCACCTCGAGCACCCCCTCCTCCAGCACCTTGCGCACGCTGTCCATGCAGCGCCCCTCGACCTCCCGGGCCGTGAAGATGGTGGTGTACACCCAGTCGGCACACGCGTCAAGGTCTAGGCGCTGCACGCATGGGGGGAGGGGGAGGGGGAGGCGGGGGGCAAGGGGGAGGGGGAGGTTTGGGGGGTTAGGTGAGGGGGTGGACGGGGGTGGGGGGTGGACGGGGGTGGGGGTTAGGTGAGGGGGTGGACGGGGGTGGGGGGCGGGGGTATGGGGAGAGTGAGTGGAAGGGGCAGGTCGGGTGGGAGATGAGTGTATGTGGGAGGGAGGGGCTGGGCGGAGGGGGAGGGGAGGGCCCCTCTTGCAGCTGCAGCTGCACCTGACAGCAGGCAGGCACCTGCCCCCCCACCCCCCCTGGTTACCCCCCCCCTCCCCTGGTGCCCCCCCCCAGGTTGTTGAGCGCCCTCCGCGTCACTGACCTCCAGCCCCTCCGCCCGCTGCTCCACCCCCAGCAGCTGGAAGCGCTCCGGCCAGTCGCGGTCCCGAATGCGCTGCAGGGTCAAGGCACTGCAGGCCAATGGTCTCAAGGGAGGAGGGGGGGGGCAGGGGGCAGGCGGGGGGGGGGAGGCAGGGCACGGTCGGCAGCAAGGGAGGGAGGGCTGCAACCCCCCCTGCCCTCCTGGCTGCTACTGACTACCACCCCTGGTACCCCCCTGATCCCACCCCCCCCTGCAGGTGCCTCACCCTGCTGCCCCTCTGAAGGTTTCCCAAATCCGCCTCATCCCCCGACAGCAGGCTTATGCGCTTATGCCCTGCCGACAACCCCGCACCTGGACTCACCCAGAGCTACAGAGACCGCCACTGCCCCCCCCCCCCCCCCCTCCCTCCCCCCCCCCCAGCCGCCGCACCTGGTCCTCAGGCAGCAGGTGCTGCTCCGCCAGCGTCTCCGCGTCCAGCAGCCGCATGGCCTTGCGCATCAGGGCCGCGCGCCGCTTCTCCTCCCGGGCCGCCTCGCGCTGCAGCGCCGCCTCCTCGTCCTCGTCCTCATCAGGCGGCATCTCGTCTGGCAGCAGCAGGGGGGGGAGCGGGGGGGAGGCAGGGCTTGGGGGGGGGAGGCAGGGCTTGGGGGGGGGAGGCAGGGCTTGGGGGGGGGAGGCAGGGCTTGGGGGGGGGAGGCAGGGCTTGGGGGGGGGAGGCAGGGCTTGGGGGGGGGAGGCAGGGCTTGGGGGGGGGAGGCAGGGCTTGGGGGGGGGAGGCAGGGCTTGGGGGGGGGAGGCAGGGCTTGGGGGGGGGAGGCAGGGCTTGGGGGGGGGAGGCAGGGCTTGGGGGGGGGAGGCAGGGCTTGGGGGGGGGAGGCAGGGCTTGGGGGGGGGAGGCAGGGCTTGGGGGGGGGAGGCAGGGCTTGGGGGGGGGAGGCAGGGCTTGGGGGGGGGAGGCAGCTACTGGCAGCAGGTGTGTGAAAGGAGGGGTGGTGGGAGCAGGCAGCAGTCAAGCGTGGGAGCGTAGGAGGGTAAGGGCGGGGGGGCGGGGGTGAGGGCAGGAAGCGAGGCCCAGTGTCGGCTGCCGCTGGTTGCCTCCAGCCCTGCAGCCGACACTGGGCCATGCTCTGTACAGCCGCCCACACTGCTGCAGCACTGACAGCCTGGAGCACTCCCCCCCCCTCCCTCCTGCCCCCTACCCCCCCCCCCCGCCCCTGCACCTCACCCTCCACGACCTCCAGCTCGTCTGCCTCGCCCCCCGCCCCCTGGCCCCCCTTGTGCGCCATGTAGGTGTCAAGCAGCTCGCTGACGTCGCCGAAGATGTCGGCTGCCTCCTGCTCACACCCCAGACACACACACAGGCCACACCATGAGCAGCAGCAGGGGGCAGCAGCAGCAGGGGGGCAGCAGCAGCAGCAGGGGGTCAGCAGCAGCAGGGGGGCAGCAGCAGCAGCGGGATGGCAGTGTCAGTAGTGTCAGTAGTGTCAGTGTTGGTGGGGCTGCGCTAGGCTAGAGGCGCCAGGCTTGACAGCTGAGGTTGAGGCCAAGGGTGTTGAGGGGGAGGGGGACTGAGCGCCAAGGCACCGCCCCACCCCACCAGGCACGTCAGGCTGGGGCGCGCCAGCTTCAGCTTCAGCCCTGGGCCGTACTCCAGGCAGTGCAGCCGTGCCACCCCCCCCGCTGCAGCCTAGACCAGGCCCCCCCCACTGCCCCCCCTCATGGCCACTGTCCTGCAGCTCCCCACCTCCACCTCCACCCTACCCTGCCTGCCAAATTGTCCCTTTTCTCACCCCCCTTCCTGCCGCCCCCCCCCCCTCCCCACCCCCATACCACTGCCTCCTCACATTCAGCGCATCAGCGTTGATGCCGGGGATGGCCCCGGCCAGCGCAGCCCTGCGCCGCCTAGCGCGCTCCACACCCGCAGGCCCCTCATCCACAATGAAGTCACCCATCTCGTCCTCCTCATCATCACCCCCCAGCTCGTCCCCCATGCCCCCTCCACCACGCTCACGGCCACCACCGCCGCTCCCCCGCCGCCCCCCCTCCCCCCCTGGGCTGCCCCGCCCCCCCTGCCCCGCCCCACCCCCACGCGCTGCCGCGCCGCCCCCCCCTCTGCTGTCGCCATCACGGCCGGGCCTTGCCCCTGGGCCTGACGGGGGGCGGCGGGGGGCACCTGGCCTGCCCCCCCCTGGCGTGTCAGTACCCCGCCGGGCTGCACCGCGCAGCCGCGGGTCGTCATCGTCCAAGTCCTCCAGCTCGTCCTCCAGCTCTGCACCAAGCAGCAGCAGGCAGCAGGGGGGGAGAGAGGCAGAGGGGGGGTCAGGGGCCATCAGGGCGGCGGAGAGGGGGTAGGGGCAGCAGGAGGGGTGGAGCCGTGGTGGCAGGGTCAGGGGGTGGGGGTGGAGAGGCAGGGGACCCCATTGCTGACTGCCCTGCTGTCACTGTTCACGCCGCTGTTACTGCCTGTGTCAGCTGCTGTCACTGCCGCTGCCGCCTCCACCTCTGCTGCTGCTGCTGCTGCCGCTGCTGTGGCGCTCTGCAGCGCCTAGCCCAGCCCCTGGTCGACCTCAGGGTAGGGCCCAGCCCCCTCCGCACAACCGCCTGCTGCCTGCTGCCTGGGCCCAGGCAGCAGCAGGGCAGGCCAGGAGCCGTGCCAGACAGGGTAGTAGCCACGGCCAGGCCACAGCAGCAGGCGGACAGCAGCAGGGTGGCTGCACCTTGGCTCTGCCCCTGCGCTGCCCTTCAGCCCAGCCCCAGTTCTGGTCAACAAGGTGCTGGTCAACAAGGTGCTGTGCTGCGCTGGGGTGAGGGAGGGGCGGGGAGGGCAGCAGCAGCAGCAGCAGCGCTACCGCCACCACGACTAACCCCCCTGGAGCTGCACCTTGTGACCCAGCCATGCATTGCCCAGCCTGTGTGCAACCAGGGAGAGCGGCAGGGGGGCAGGGAAATGGGCAGGTGGCTGCAGCCCCTGTTGCAGCCCTGGCCCTCCCTTCACCTAGAGGGGTCCCCCACCCGCTTGCCCTGTGGACCCCCACCGCCAGCTCCTGCCCTGCACCTCACCCTGCCAACCCCACCCCCCATGCGCCTGCTGCTGTGGCCCCCAGCCCTCCCTCCACTGCTGAGCTGAGTGGCAACAGGCAAGCACCTGCCCCTGCAGCAGTGCATGGCTGGCCCCACAGCTCCCTGGCTGCAACTCCCTGCTGCTGCCTGGCTGCTGCTGCTGCAACCCCTGCTGCTGCCTGGCTGCTGCTGCTGCTGCTGCCCCGCAAGCCTCGCCTGGCAGCCTCTGCTGCGGCGGCGGCGGCCACCAGTGCTAGGGCTGGTGGGCTGCTGCGCACCGTCATTGCCAAACAACTCCTTGCGCATCTGCTCGGCATCCTGCTCCTCACGCGGACCGGCTTGCACACGCTTTAATCGCTTGTGACCCGTGGGCCGAGTCACCTGGGCAGGGCAGGGTAGGCAGTGCAATGGCAGCACTCCCCACCAGTGGCAGTGACAGTGTTCACTGACAGTGTCACTGACAATGGCAGCACAACAGCAGCACAGCACAGGGCGCTGGCAGTGGTGCGCACCTTGACCTGGTTTTCCTCCAGCAGGTCGTAGTCATCCTCGTCAAGGGTCAAGTTGCGAACGGGTTTGCGCTTCTTCTTTCTTTTGCGTTTCACGCCCCCTCCATCGCTGCCTCCACCCTCCTCCTCTTCTTCATCGCTACGGACTACGAAGCCATCCTCCTCAAACTCGTCGTCACCCTCCTCTTCCTCGCTGCTGTCTGCATCACTGCCACCCTCCTCGGACCCATCTGAGCCCTCAGCCTCGCCCTCAATAAGAGCCTCCGCGCCCGACACTGGGGCTCCCTCCGCATCCTCCTGCGATCCGCCTACAGCCTCCTCCTCTGCATCGGACATGCCCCTAGGCAAACCGAGTTTACTGCATCAGCTTCAGATCGGCATGCGTGTCGCTGCTGTGCACGACAAGCACTCATGTGCAGCAAAAAAAGGTAACAATAAGCATGGAAAAATGAAAGACTTAACCGACTTCGCGAGCGGGTAAGGTCGCGCCAACCTACACTTACGAGCCGCGGTTCACAGCAATGGTGGAAACCGTATCACCCAGCGCTGCGGATGCAGACACCGCGGCATCAATCGGCTTTGTGCATCAGCGGAAGCCAGGGAACAAGACCCACTTCTGCATATGCTGTTCCTTCCCCGTGGCTGTCTTCGGCCGTGTGTACCCCTGCCTGCACGCCTACTGCTTAGCCTGCACCGCAGACATGTCAGACTGCTACCTGTGCGTGGCAGCGAAGCAACAGCAAGCAGCTTCTGCAATCATGCTCCAACCCTCAACACTGCCAGCAATGGCCCACCCAACCGGTGACGCAGGTGCCTGAAACCCATAGCACGGGTGGAGCGCTACGCGGCTGAGCATGGGCTGTTCATCTCCCCAGCCACCATGCAAAGCTTCAAGAGTGGGTCCAAGGCCACATAGCAGGACCAGCAAGGCAGGGAAGGGAAGGGAAGGCCTGCTTCCTCCTGGTCAGCCATCCCGTCCCTGCAGCCAGGCTGTTGCTTCACTCACTGTGCTGCCCGCTGCAGCTGCCAGCTGCCCTGAGGGTGTTGGGCGTGTCAGCGGCAGGGTGTGCCCCGTGGTGTGTGTTGCAGCCGAGGACGAGCTGATCACGCACACACGCAAGGTGCACGCCGCCATGATGGGCGAGTTCGCTCGGGCGGAGCGGCGCAAGGCCGAGGCAGCTGTAGCAGCCAAGGCCGCAGCGGCAGCCAAGGCGCAGGCCGATGCTGAAGCGGCTGCAGCACAGGAGGCAGCAGCAGCGGCAGCAGCCGCCCGGCCAGCTATCCCGCCCCCTCAGCCCCCAGCAGGTCCCCCTCCAGGGCCTGCCCCGCCCCAGGTGCCTCCCCCCCAGCAGCAGCAGCAGCAGGCTGGGGGCCACCTGAGCCAGCAGCAGCAGGTGGAGCAGCAGCAGCACATGGAGCGGTTGCATCGGGAGCAGATGATGATGCAGCAGCAGCAGATGATGATGATGCAACAGCAGCAGCAGCAGGCAGCCATGGTGGCGGCGCAGCGGGCAGGCATGGGCATGGGCATGGGGCCAGGGGGGGTGGCGGGCATGCCAGGGCTGTCTGGGGCCATGCCAGGTCAGCAGGGCATGGTGCCAGGCGGGCCCCCCCCGGGCCTCCCCCCCGGCAGTGCCAACATGATGGGCGGGCAGGCAGGGATGATGGCGCCGGGGATGGGCATGGGGATGCAGATGCAGCAGCAGCTGGCCCAGATGCAGCAGATGGCCCAGATGGGGATGCCCTTCCCCCCCAGCTTCTAGGCCAGGGTCAGCTTAAGGTGGGGTCAGGGTCAAGTCAGGGTCAGGGTCGAGTCAGGGTCAGGGTGGCAGTGCTCCCCTGACAAGGCGGCTCAGTGTCCACAAGGGGCCTGGGTCGGCAGGAGGGGGGCAGCCTGGGGAGTGCCTTACCCCCTCCCCCTGACACTTGCACACCCAGCCAGGCCGGGCTGCTGCCGCCCTGCTGCACAGCTGGGCTGTGTCAGGGTGGGAGGAAGACACCTTGTGTGCAGTGCCTTGTGTGTCGGGTTAGGGGTAGGGTCGCAATCAGGGTTAGGGTTACCCCCTTAGGGCGTTAGGGCTACTATTGCCCCTGGTGGCAGTGCACTGGGCGTCCCTGCCTGGGTAGCATTGGGCGGGGGGTGCTCCACGGCTGTGAGGAGGGTCAACAACCGCAATGGGCGGCAGTGCCGCGTTGGGGGATTGGCAGTGAGATGGTCGTGGGAGAGGAGGTGCATGTGTTTGCTGCATGGCGTTACCGAGCTGGGAGGAGCAGCCTGGCATGCAGTGAAGGCTGGGGCCCTCCGCACCCTTAACCGCTGCGCTCCTGCTGCACTCAGTGTGTCGCCTCAGTGACTCCCCTGAGCCTCAGGCTGCCTGGTCGATGGCTGAGGATCAGGTCCCACAAGGTCAGGTAAAATGGCTGGAAAAAGTGTACCGTCACTTTTTGTCGCGTATACTGCACTCCAAGAGGTCAATTCGCGACGCCCCGCTGCGGCGTGCAGCTCCGCAGCTTGGCCTGCAAGGGACGGGCTAAAGTCAACATTGCCCCCCACCGCGGTATCCTTGCACCAGTGACTCCTTGCACCCTGAAGGTAGTGCGGTCACTAGTCGGTCGGTTAACGTGCGTGATGGGATGCTGGCATGCAAATCTGCCGGGCTGTTTTTGCAGTCGATTTGCTGCTTGTTGCTGCTACGTATTCGACTTGTTTTTGCGCCCTAGCGTTGAAGTATGCTCACAGCTCCCACGGGAAGCTATTGCAATGTATGTAAGCGAGCATGCGCAGGTTGGGAAGCTCTTGAAATTAAAGTGCGTTGAAACCTTATTTCTAGGCAGGAAGTGCATCAAACGCCGTGCTGACCTCCTGTAGAGATGCAAACGGTGTGTACCGAGAACCTCTACCACTTTTGGTGGCGTATCCTTAGGATTAGCACCCATAGATACACCCAGACATACCTACCATGCTCATGTTTAAATTACCCCATCATCTCGCGCTTACCAGGCTGCGAAAGTGGTAGAGGTTGTTATGATTCCTCCAAGCTACCACCAGCGTTCATCAGCGGCACGAATGATGCAGGTCACCCCCGCCATTGGCCCCGCAAATGTGAGACGGTCTGGGGCGCGAATCTCCGTGTAGCTCGTGACAAAGTTTTGACGCAGCCGGGTGTAACAGGCGTATGCGACACCCACCAGCCGCAAACACTAGCTCAGATCGGCGCCCGCCCAAACCTGACCTGTGCCTTCCGCTCTTAAAAGACTCACGCACATCATAAGGCGAGGCTGGTTATCCTTCTGCGCACGCCGTAAGCCAACGGCACAAGTGCAGTACGATTGCTTGCATGTCAGTGCATGGAGCATATAATTTGTGACTATGCGCACAAGTCAGCCAGCTGGCACCCCTTACCTTATTTACGTCGCGGCATGACTCTATGCAAATACAAGCTGCATCATGACAGCACTACATCATCTCTTGGCACTTTGTTCTCGGGATGACTCGGGATGGCTCTGGCTTTCAGTGTTACATGTGCCGTGTTGCCTCAACCTTCTCCCTCAACTTCAGCAGGCACATGTCTCGCAACTCATTCTTTGATTTACTTGAAACCCCTCTGATGTTATTGTGCTTGCACCACGCTTTCAGCAAGTCCTTGTTTAGTGTATCAAATGGAGGCATGCCAGGGGTGTCCAAGAGCATGAGCCTAATACACTCTGCGTTCAAAGCAGCTTGCCTAGCAGCTTCCTTGTCTAGCAGCATGGGCATTGGCTCAAGAGGCATCGAACCACGGCATTGTGCACCACACGGCTGAGGGGGGTTGCTCATGCGTGCACCACAAGCACATGCCGTCATTGACCACATGAGCTCACCGTCTGTATTAGCAGGAAAATACATGCTGTGTTGTGCACGAGACCCTTGTACTGTACTCTTGAAGCTGTCAGCATCCTCATCTTGCTTGTAGCACTCCTTCACCAACCCCTCATCCAACACCAAGCACTCCCTCCTCATCACTTTTGCCCTGTCCCGGTGGGCCTTGCACGCACCAACTTGGGATGCAGGCTCTGTGTGCTTACTATTGTAAGCAGCTGTCAGCTGTTGAGCCCTGCACGTGGCCAAGCCATCATGATCTGCCAGGACCATATCCCTGAGCTTGTGCTTTAAGACTCCACCCTCTGAGTCATGCCTGCCCTTGAAGTGGGAGGTGGCACCATACGACCACCACAATGGCACAGACAAGTTCAGTGCCATGCGACGGTGCTGTTGCAATGCTGGTGTACCTTTGAACTGCCCAGCACAACCATCAGACCACATGAACAACTCATGCAAGTCCATGTCACCGTTATGCTTTAAGTGGGCAATCACCTGATACAATGCTGCTTGTGTGGCTGGTGCGCTCTGATCATTGCCATCTGTCAAGACATAGACCGTCTCTTCCCTGTAGGCACCACTGGCAGTTTTGAAATACACACATGCTACAAGGATGCCCACAGTGTGTGGGCACCAGTGCTCTGATTGAATCTCTTGTGGCCGCTGCACAGTGAAGCGTTCTGACCAGTCACAGGATATGACAACCCTGCCAGGGTGACTGCTGTGTACAGCTGTCTGGTGCGCCCTAAATGTGGCAAGCTGGTGGTGTGCTATATGATGGTGCCATATGTACTCTGGCAACTGCTGATTCAGCAAAGCCAATGCCTCATGCACATTGTGCTCAAGGTACACTAACTCCACCTTTTGTGGACCCTTCTCTTGTTGTTTGGGGGCATATTGTTTCACTAGCAACATGGTGGACCCATCCACACCCGGCTTTAGATGCAACTGCTTGCTTTTGCACATTGAGCAAGACCGACGCATGCACTGTCTTAGTATCGTATGCACTGTCTTAGCTGTCATAGTATCGCTTTGTCTCCGTGACAAGAGTCCTCTTCTGGCTTCTGTGCAAGCATGATATGCATGACAAGTCGTCACATGCTGAGCAATTGTCCCCATGCCCCATGCCTACCCCACTACCCCTCTGCCTACCCCATGCCTACCCCCACTACCAATCTGCCTACCCCATGCATGCATGCCCATTGCTACCCCACTACCCTATCTGCCTACCCCATGCATGCCAAGCTGAGCAACGCACCCGGCCACCATGCGCTCAGAGAACTGGCACAGGTCCTTCACGGAAGGAGATGGCTTAGTGTAGTCATGCCAAGCCTGGCATACCCCATCAAACTGCGCCTGGCTGATTCCTGGGTTGCCGCGGTGGTCCAAGCGCTCAGTGAAGTACAACAGGCGACCGGTGGGGTCTGTTGTGAGTGCTGTAGCGTTCTCGCTAGCTCCTTGTGCAACAGCCGCTCTGTCCATACCGGAGGCTTTAGCAAACGCTGTGACACGACGCTGCTCCTTCACCTCTGGGGGCACCAAGCGCGCTAGGTTGGCTTTTGCCTGCAGGTCAGCCAGGCGCTGCCCTCCAGCCTTGCCGCAAGTACCGGTCTGGTTCAGGGTCTTCATGCGGGCTAGAACCATGGCACCTAAGATGATCAAGTCTGCTGGTTGCTCAATGATGCCCTGCTCTTGAAGCAGGCTGATGACGGCAGCCCTGTCACTCCAAGACAGCCGCTTTAGGACACGGGCCACACTGCCCATGTGACGCAACACCACCGATGTGACGCAACACCACGGTGGGGAGGGCGGGGTGGGCTGGAGGAGTGGCTAGCAGCAAGCGGCGGCGCTTTTGGCTGCGTGCCAAAGGCAGCACTTGCACTTCAAGTGCCTCCTGCTCCTTTGGCACACCAGACTCAAGGTCAAGCACAGCAAACCTGTTGAACAGCCTCAGAGGGGTCCCGGTAGGCTGTGCAGGTGGGCCTGGAAGTGGCTGCAAGGCAGTCAATGCCTGATCCAGCTCACGGAAGTGCTCTTGGAACTGTGCTACCCTTGCAAGCTCCGCCTCATTGTCAAACTTTGGCTGGGGTGCTCCTGGCAGACTGACTGGCTGCTCTGGCTGGTGGTGGTCGACGGAAGAACACCTGCGCAATGCACATGCACACGTGCAGCATGCAAGGATGCTAGGATGCAAGGATGGCATGGAGCATAGCTGGCATAGCTGGTTGGGGGAGGGCTGGCAACGGGTGTATTGATACGTTGTGTTGTTGTTATCCCACTCACAAGTGAGATTCCACTGTATCTAAGTGTTCCCGCCGCGCCGACGATAAGGGGGAGGGCAGGTGTGGGTCGACCTGAGGGTAGCCTCCAGGCTGCTGTAGGGCACCACATTGCCAACACCTGCAAAACAATAGACACATTACAAACGTTGTATGCCACTTCATTGGCACCTGACACACAGCTTCAACCACAGCCCTTACTACTTACTTGTGGGCAGTGAAGGTGGGAGGGGGCTGCTGTGGCTGCTGGGGAGGGGTTGGAGGAGAGGGCCGGGGAGGGGAGGGGGGCAAGGGTGGCTGCAGCGGGGGGCAGGGCGGGGGGGAGGGGCAAGGAGAAGGGGTTGCTGCTGGGGTGGGGTGGGGTGGGTGCTTGTCATCCAGCATTGGGGGCAGGGAGGGGGGAGGGGGCTGCTGCTCCTGGGTCTGGCCATGTAGTGAGTGTGGCAGGGAGGGGGGAGGAGGTGTGGCTGCCGGGGTGGGGAGGGAGGAGGAGGATGTGGAGGGAGGCAGGAGGGGGGGGAGGGAGGAGGTGGGGTGAGGGGGGGTGGGTAGGGAGGGAGGAGGGGGGGAGGGAGAAGGGGGGAGGAGGAGGTGGCTGCCGGGGTGGGGAGGGAGGAGGGGGGTGTTGCTTCTGGTGCATCCTGACGCAATCTCTATGCGCCAGGGGGGCGAGCCCTGCACGTTGGCATGCATCTAGTACGCAGCCCATCAGCACGCTAGCGCGGCCAAAGACGATCAGGTCGGGGCCATGGCATGCGTCCTCCCCAATCTTCTCAACCACCACAAAGCCATCCTTGTTCTTGGCCGGCGATGTGAGTTCACACACAGCCCAACGCTTAGCGTTGGGCTCATTCCTTGCAGCTGGGTTCTTGAGATGGGGGTGATTTACAGGTTCGAAACTAAGGCTCATGACAGTTGTGTGCTACCCTCAGCTGTTCATGCTTGTCATGCGTTGCGGAAGTGTGCGAGTGAACATCAAACTGACCTAGACAAGGTGACACATAATATAACCTTACCCACCTCCAGCTCACTGTTTTCAAGGGCTGATTGTCTTGGTGCACTGCTGCTTGGGAGACCCTTGGGCTGGTGTGGGTTTGGTGTTGATCCTCAAGACAGCCAAGCACCTGTGGAGGTCAGCAGAATTGGCAGCATGTGTTAGCATCGTATGCAAAACGCATTAAGAAACAGCACCCACTGCTTGCCTGAGATGTATTCGCGAGTTGCCCAGTCCAACGGCAGCGAAGGCTGCTCGGCACGGAAATGCCTCCGGCCACCAATCCGCCTCTCCTGCTGTGACACGCATATAAACAGATGGAGAATGACATTGCGAAGCTAAACATGTCGTCGACACAATGCAGTACAATCGACAAAAGAGGGCCTAACCTGCTAGCGACACCGTTGTGAGATGTAGAGCGCAACGGTGAAAGAATTACATGCAGCGGATCAAAGACGGTGTCAAAAAGTGAATTGCGGGGCCAATGGCGGGGGTGACCTGCAGACTGGCGGCCAAAATTAGCGATGGGCCGACGCAGTCAGCGTAGTAAGAATAGGAAGGATAGGAAAGCAGAGGACAGCAGAGAATAGCATAAAAAAGCATAAGAAAGCATAGGAAGCTCTTGTCATTCATCAGCACTCTCGATAATGTCGTCGAAGGGAGAGACCAGAAAAAACAGTTCCTTCGGACATGCTGCCTGCAGCTCGTGGTATATGCTTTGATGCGGTAGAGGAGTAGGGCCAGTGCAACGCTTAGGCATGTTGCGAGCGAGACGCGAGCCACCCGGTTACCGAACATAACCGCCGGCCCTTGCGCTAGCGCTGCTGTAGACCGTACCTACTAGCACCCGCTTTAGAAAGAACACCCCGGCCACCTACGGTAACCTTGCCACCTGGACACTTGGCAAGGGTTGGTGGGCGTCCAGGCCGTGCAGGCCTTTGATGCATCAGGCATATCGGGAAGGCTCGCTGATCAAGGCTGTATAAGCGCGGCATCAAATGGCTCTCGGTAAATTTCGCCAAAGAGACCTTGTGGGACCTGACTAAGGACCTCTGATTGACCTGCGGCTTGGCCGAGGGGACCTGATGCGTCTCTTTCATAGGCACGCTCTCATGCTTTGGGAGGCTGTTGGAGATGCATGCGGTCATGAGATATTGTCGCTTTGTTTGAGATGCAAATAATCTTATTAATCAAATAATTTAACAAAATGAACTTGCTAGCAGCCACTCAACGGGTTGGGTGTTGCGTTGTGAACATGCGTTGTAAGCATGGGCATCAGCGAAAGGAATGTGGGGGATAATGGGGTGAAAAAGGGGACACTACTGTTGACAGGATGGATGGGATAAGAGCTGATGATGACCATTAAAGTGGGTAAGCGAGAAAGCGCCGCATGGCACTGTGATGGGATGTGTATAATGTGATGGGGTAGAGGGCTTTGCATATGTGTGAGGTGGGGGGTGATGTGGAACTGGGAGGTGGTGGTATTCACGACAGCAGCAACCAGCCCGTAGTAGCTCCGAGGATGGGCCTGGCTGACCTCGCCTCTGCCTTGTAGCCTAACCCACGCTAATAACAGGACATGCACTTTATGTCCACCAATCATGAGGTTCATCCACCATTGGGACTCACGTCCATGGCAAATCAAAATCATTTTCAGGGCCAACACACACCACCCATCTATCCATGTGGCCCATGCACCCATGCGGACATGGTGCCCCTGGTCACCCCATGCTCATACCCAGGGTGGCATCCATCATCAAAGTCATCATCACATAGTACTGGCTTGTGCTGCAAACAACAGCCTGGCCTATCAAGACACGGGGCACAGTAGCTGCCATGACAACCTGGTTCATGCGGGTCACCGTCACCCAAGGCCATTGCTAAGTGTATTGAAACAGTGTGGTGACCATGTGGCACAGCACAGGGCAAATCATCATCAAGCCGTATGATGCGTGCGTGTTACATGCAAGCCAGGCTGGTCCCGGGTGCCCGACTGCATGTCAGGCCATGTCATGCCAATGCCACACACCCCAGCACACCACAGAGGACAGTCACTGCTGGTCAGGCATGCAGGTCAGGAGTGGTCCGCTGCCAGCTGTCAGGGCCCCGGCCAGCCCATCCCCCACCAGCACACCACATATCGAGGCAGTCGCACACTGGGTGGCCCTGCTAACCCACCATGGGCACCACCATGCTGCCGCCCTGCCATCATGCCCACACCGGCTGCGTCACACCCAGCCATGCCACCCATAAGCAGGTTGGTGATGATGGTGGATTTGCACCGCTAAAACGGGATGCCTGGAGGGCAATACCCAGACATGTGGTCATGTATGTAGAACGCCACCGTGAACTTGGCAATGGAACGAGTAGAGGGGGCGCCTCCAAACTCCTTGTGGATGGCCAGGCAGTGTTCAGGGAGGTAGCAGTCCATCCAGGGGCGGATAAGGATGTCGAGTGGCCTGGACCAGGGCTGCTCAGCCACCTGACGCAAGACTGTGCACGCTGCTTCGGTGCTGCCTCCTACCGTGCTCGCAAAGAAGACTCCCCGCACTGAGGGCATTCCCTGCATCAGCTGGCGCCAGAACTCCAGGGAGGGGAACATGGACCCACACGCGAACGTTAGCCGGGCACAGCCCTGGCACAGAGGGGCGAGCAGGGCTATGGTGTCTTTGTTGAAGTCTGCCAGATGGTGCAAGGTGATGGCCTTCCCGCTGCAATGGTGTAGAGGGCGCAGCGCAGCCACCAGCCGTCGCACTGCTTGCGGCCCCTTGGCTGCATCACAGCCCTCAAAGTCCAGGTTCATGTCCTCGATCTTGACATGCATTTTGCCAGCCTGAGTCAGGTTGCGCACTGCAGCTTCCACCAGGGCGTTGGAGTCCTGCTTGGCACTGATGAAGAAGGCCCGCAGCTCCAGGGGCTGGGTCAGGGAGTGCAGGGGCAGGCAGGCGGCAGTGGCGCAGTCGATGTGGCCGGTGAGCTCCAGCTGGCGCCAGGTGCAGGGCGCAGCAGCTTGCGGCTTGGCAAGCCCCTCCATTGACATGAGCTGGACGTTGGTGAGCTGGGTGGCTGCCAGCAATGCGTCCAGTTCCTGCCGCCCGTTGAGCAAGGTGCACGGCAAGTGCAGGGTGTGCAGCTGGGGCAGCGCCTGCAGCAGCTGGGGCACGCCGTTCAGGTAGGGTCGCCCTGTGATGCTGAGAACCTGCAGCCCAGCCAGTGAGGCCAGCCCCAGCCTGCCCAGGTCACGCAGGTCATGGTTGTAAACCACGACCTGCAGCTGGGTCATGTGCTGCGCCAGGGGCTGCAGGTTGGGCAGCTGTGCTGGCGTGCTGCTGTCCAGGGTCAGCTGCTTGAGCCTGGCACCATGGAAAAGATTGTCTAGGGTCACCACCCCGGGCCCAGGCTGCTGGGGCTGCAGGATGGTGATGCCAGTGAGGCACAGCTGCTGCAGCTGCAGGGACAGCTGCGGGTGGGAGAGCAGGCTGGCCAGATCGCTGCAGGTGATGGAGTAGCCAAGCAGAGACAGAACAGTCAGGCTTGGGAAACTGTCCACCAAGCGCTGGGCAAGGCCAGGTGAGCACTGCAGGGTCGTTGAACTGTCGCTGCCCTCATGAGCCTCAAGGCTGCGTAGCACGCAAGCTCTCACTGCTGCACAGCTGCCCAGCTTGTCTAGCGCGGCTGTCAATAGCTCGATGTACTGCCCGTTGCCCAACTCCTGAGGCTGCCTCACAATTATGGTCAGCTTGCTAATTCTACTCCGCAGGGCTGCGACAACGCGGGGCGTGAGCAGCTTGTCGCAGTGCTGTCTCTCCAGCTTAACGTACAAGGCTGGGGCGTACAGCAGGTTGGCATGGGAGAAAGCGCGGCAGGTAAGGGACAGCTCATTCCCAGTACCAAGCTGCACCACACGGCTGGCTATTTCATTTACGAGCTTCGGCAGCGCCATCAGGAACATGGCAGGGGAACTTGCTGGCATGGTCCTGCTGCACGCTTTGCGCGTGGTTGTAGTTCCCGCTTTTGATGGGATGGGAAAGGTTGGCCGCCAGCGCATGTTGGTGATATGCAAATTTTCTTTACGAGCCAACTTGCAGTCCGACGTGCCTGGTGACTTCTCTTGCTGTGGAGAAGTGTAGGGGCTTTACAGTGAGATAGGGATACAGGGAAACTGTTAGTGAAGTACATGCGATGATGTGAATATCCCCTTCATAAGCGCAGCGCCTATGTAGTTCTTAAAACTGATGGTTCTGCAATGCGAAGATGCAAACTATATTCGGATGTGATGCAGGCGAGGCTTGCAATGCGGTAGTTGGCTAATGTGAGGGATGGGTCTCCATGGCAGGCAGGTCTCACACCGAGGTCTAGGCCCTACTAAGACATTTTGATGCCAGGACCACACTAGGCAACTTCTATCCGCGGCAGCTGCAGTTCTCCTGTGCTTGGGCTGCGGCGGCCACGTGATACTGATTTTGACAGCGCTTTGAACAGACAAGTGAGGTCAGTGCCGCACGCCCTACCCACTGCCCTTCACCGCCTTGGTGCTATTTGGTGAGGTGTGGGGCTAAGCAGAGGAGGAGATAGGTAGGTGAGATCACAGGATGGGTGTGTATGGTGCAGGTCATTGTCTGCTGTGTCACCTAATCAAAGGGGTCGGGCTGGTCAGGCCATGGGCGGCGGCCTCTGTGGCCCTGTGACCCAGTGGGGGTCTGTGTATGCTGCAGCAGTGTCCCTTGCACTCCTCACCTACCTCTACCCCTGCCTGCTGCCTCCTTGCCGCTGTGCCAGCCCAGCCGTCTGCTGCTGTTGTCACTACTGCCACCGCAGCACTGGTTGCTGGCCAAGGCTCCACAGTGATGCAAGCCAGTGCCAGGGGGGCAGCCACAGCAGCGTCTGCAGCAGCGGGGAGGCCAAGCAGGCCAGCGCCACACAGTGCAGGGCTCACTACCCGCAGCTGGGCTGCAGCAGGCAGGGGTGAGGCAGCGCAGGCAGGCTGAGGCTGACCAGATGCTGCCTGGTTGACCCTGACGCAACAGGGGCCAGCGGCTGCAGCTGCTGCTTAGTGCACTGCGCCCTCACCTGAGTGTGGTGCTGGGCTGTGGTGGGCTGTGTGGTGCTGTGCAGCGCTGCTGTGCTGGAGGTGTTGCAGCCTGACCCTAGCAGCCTGCCACAGTAGAGATTGCTACAGTATGATGCACGCCAGGCCAGCAGCTGCTGCACTGGGGGCAGCGCCTGGTGGTGGTTGGCACATCTTTGCACAGCTTGAGGTGATGAGCTGGGTGTCCACTGGTGATGACTGACGCCAGGGAGGTGCAGGGGAGGCCAAACAGGCTGAAGCTGGTGCCCATGTAGCCCAGCAGTGGCAGCCTGTCGCAGCACGTATGACCCTGACCCTGACCCTGACACGGGGGCAGCACAGCAGGGGGCAGGAGCGGGCCAACCCTCCTCCGGGATCAGGTGCCGCCCAACCCTCCGCCCCCTGCCCCTGCCCAGGGACCCCCTGCCCCACCCCAGGACCCCCCTGCCCCAGCCCAGGACCCCCCTGCCCCTGCCCAGCCCCCCCATCCTCCCCCAGCCCAGGCCCCCCCTCACCCTGCCCCTGCCCTGGCCCCCCCCCCTCCCCCAGCCCAGGACCCCCCTGCTCCTGCCGAGGCCCCCCCCCCACCCCCAGCCCAAGCCCCCCCCGCCCAGGCCCCACCCGCTCCCCCAGCCCAGGCCCAGCCCCTCCCTGCAGCACCTGGCCCAGCCCCACCACCCCAGGCCCCCCCTGGGGGCAGGTGGCTGGACCGGGACACCAACGGGTGCCTGAACTTGCAGCGCATTGGGGAGAGCAGGCAGCGCCCCATAGAGCTGTGCATATGGGATGACCTTGAGGCTCTGCTGGCTCATTGGCAAGGAGTACCAGCAGCGCTACAAGCGGGTCAATGACCGGCTGCCCAAAGGCAGGCAGTGGTTGCACCGGGCTGCTGAGTACCGGCGGGGCATTGATGGCCGGGCCCGCAACAATGCATAAGGCCCTAGTCGTTTCACACAGGCTGTCAGCCTTTAAAGCATAATGCTGTTAGTTTTGATGAGGAGCCCAGTGGTCTGTCCCGGGAAAGTGCCACCAGAGTGGGGTTTGCAGTCATCAAGGGTGCGACCGAGGATGCTACAACGTGTTTGTAGTAGCTGAGTGAGATTACCCACAGGCCGACATGTTGTTCCTTGTTGAATGAGTTTTGTTGGCCTGTCGCAGCACAGCAGCACAGCAGTACAACAGGGGCAGCACAGCAGGGTAGCAGGGAGCAGGAGCGGGCTGCACTAGGGGCACCCTCTGCTACTCACTGCCAACCTGGGCTGCAAGCTATTGCGGGACCGCCCACCCAAGGCCCAGTAGTAGCAGCATGTGAGCACAGTAGTTTGCCCACCTTGTCTTACCCTGTCTTGTTGCACATAAGTGCATGTTTGTCATGCCACCTCTAGGCTAAAGCCCTGTCACAGGGGTCAGGCAATAGTGTAGGTGGAGGGCGTCATGACATGTGTGTGGGTATACAACTCCATGAAGACAAAACACCTCCTAATGGTGATTTATGAAGACAGAACACCCCCTAATGGTGATTCTGCTTGATGAAGACTCCATGAAGACAAAACACCCCCTAATGGTGATTCTGCTTTTTACCCATTTGCATTAATACTTGTTGCTCACTAGGCTGATGGAGGAGGGGCTGTCAAAGGCTCGTTTTACATCCGCCACACCCTGTGGCGCCCTGTGGTCATGTAGCGGGCCCTGTGGCGCAGTCATGTGTGCATGTGGGACATGACGCATGTGCCACACATGGGCTGGACTGCCAAGCCATGCCAGCCATCACCGATGGCTCAGCGCAGCTGCAGCATGCTGATGGTGGCCCCAGCAGCATGTTGTGTGCGGGTCGACAGTAGCGGTCATGACGCTTGACAAGTGCCGCTTGACACGACGGCTCCTTGACATGAGCACCACTAGCGAGCAGCTGACTCCCCTTCACCACCAGACCCAGCAAGCGCACTTGTCACCGCCTCGATGCTGGCTGTGTGCTGCTTGCCGACTGTGCCCAGTGCTGCCTAGCACAGTTTGCGTGTGCGGTGGTGTACTCCACACATGACCTTAACACCATTTGAGTTGTCCCGCTAGTGGTCCCTAGTGGTCCAAGTCGAATGGAGGCCCTAATGAGGGACGAGGGGGCTGGAGCAGGCGGTGAGAATCTGTCATGTTGTCATGTCGTCATTTGATACCGTCATTCATGTAAAGGTGTGAGCCTATCTTTCCCCTCCCCCTTGCCACCCCCTTGCCCACCGCCTTGGCCCCCCGGCCATTCTAGCTAAAGCGGCCAGCGCCCAGGAAGACCGGCGATACAACTGTAATTCCAACTTAGCTGCAAGGCCCACTTTGAACTATCACTTTGCCCGCTCATGCAGGCATGCAGGCCGATGTTGTCATGCAATGCACCTCCCTCCAGCCCCGCATTTCCCTCGCCCAATGCCACCAGCACCAAGGTTGACTTAGGCAGGCATGCTACCATGCATTACGCTGCCTTGCCTTATGAGGATACACCCAGCTAAGTAAGCTCCACCACACACATTGGTTGTCCTACTGTGACCTCACTGCCTTGCAAGGCCATGCAACTCCTGCAGTAGGTGGAGGCCCTGTCAAAAGATCGCCATGGCTGTGTCCAGCAGGGTTGGGCATAGCAAGTGGTGCTAGTGGAGGGGTTCTGCAGCAGCCGGGCCAGCTCTGCTTAACTGCCCTCAGCCAGTATACTCGCAGAAAAGTTCATGAGAAAAGTTGAATATTTTGACAAAGTGGCTTGATAGATTGTATTTTTTAGCGGTTCTAAGAATGGGGGTGTAATCCTAAAATCGAGGAAAAATCGGGCTGAGGAGATACGAGAGAACCAGTACTGGTCCACCCCCAACCAGTACTGGCCGCCCCCCCACCAATACTGGTCCACCTCAGACCAGTACTGGTTTACCCAAAACCAGTACTGGTTCACCCAAAACCAGTACTGGTTCACACCAAACCAGTACTGGTTCACACCAAACCAGTACTGGTTCACACCTAACCAGTACTGGCTGGCCCCCAACCAGTACTGGCTGGCCCCCAACCAGTACTGGCTGACCCCCAACCAGTACTGGCTGGCCATCAACCAGTACTGGCTGGCCACCAACCAGTACTGGCTGACCCCCAACCAGTACTGGCTGGCCCCCAACCTGTACTGGCTGGCCCCCAACCAGTACTGGCTGGCCCCCAACCAGTACTGGCTGGCCCCCAACCAGTACTGGCTGGCCCCCAACTTGTACTGGCTGGCCCCCAACCAGTACTGGCTGACCCCCAACCAGTACTGGCTGACCCCCAACCAGTACTGGCTGGACCCCAACCAGCGCTGGTTCACCCCCAACCAGTACTGAATGGGGCAGCAGCAGCGCAGCAGCAGCAGCAGGGGGGCGGGGGGGGCAGCAGCAGCAGCAGCAGCAGCAGCAGGGGGCAGGGGGGCAGCAGCAGCAGCAGCAGCAGGCCAGCAGCGGCGGCACGGGGGAATGGAACTGCAGGAGCTTGGGGGCTGGGGGCCAGCAGCAGCAGCAGCAGCAAGGGGGCAGGGGGGCAGCAGCAGCATCATCCATTACTGTGTGACACCAATCCATTACTGTGTGATCCCCTCAAGTGTTGAAGGGCTGGGTGAAGGGCTGAAGGAAGGGGCTTGCTCGGTAACGGTTGCCAAGATGGAGATTATTACACGTTACAAGGCTAGAGCCGTTGGATGTACTTACACGTGATATTGAGCTACAGATGTTGCAAGGTATATAAAGTACATGTCACCATGAGGACAACATGCTATAACCACATGCATATGCTATGTTATCTCCACTCCTTGTTATCACAAAGTTACATAGTCCAAAGTGCCGCACAATCATCAAGCTATGTAGCGCCAACTAACACCCTCCACAATCTCATGTGTTGGTTGCCCTATGTCAATGCCCTCTTCCAGCGACCTTGATGTAATGAAGGTACTCGTCCATGCTCCAACCCCTGCAAAGTACATACAATGCACTACTGTACCCAATGAATGCAATGAATGACACACATTAGACACCTGGCTGGCTGGCTGTGACCAGTACTGGCTGACTGGCTGTGACCAGTACTGGCTGGCTGTGACCAGTACTGGCTGGTTGTGACAAGTATTGGCTGGCTGGCTGTGACCAGTACTGGCTGGCTGGCTGTGACTAGTACTGGCTGGCTATGACCAGTACTGGCTGGCTGTGACCAGTACTGGCTGGCTGGCTGTGACCAGTACTGGCTGGCTGGCTGGCTGTGACCAGTACTGGCTGGCTGTGACCAGTACTGGCTGGCTGTGACCAGTACTGGCTGGCTATGACCAGTACGGGCTGGCTGTAACCAGTACTGGCTGGCTGGCTGTGACCAGTACTGGCTGGCTGTGACCAGTACTGGCTGGCTGGCTGTGACCAGTACTGGCTGGCTGGCTATGACCAGTACCGGCTGACTGGCTGTGACCAGTACTGGCTGGCTGTGACCAGTACTGGCTGGCTGTGACCAGTACTGGCTGGCTGGCTGTGACCAGTACTGGCTGGCTGGTTGTGACCAGTACTGGCTGGCTGTGACCAGTACTGGCTGGCTATGACCAGTACTGGCTGGCTGTAACCAGTACTGGCTGGCTGGCTGTGACCAGTACTGGCTGGCTGGCTGTGACCAGTACTGGCTGGCTGGCTGTGACCAGTACTGGCTGGCTGGCTGTGGCTGGCTGTGACTGGCTGGCTGTGGCTGGCTGGCTGTGGCTGGCTGTGGCTGGCTGTGGCTGTGACTGGCTGGCTGTGGCTGGCAACCAGCGCTGGTTTGCAACTAGCACCGGCTGGCAACCAGCCCTGGTTTGCAACCAGCACTGGCTGGCAACCAGCACTGGTTTGCAACAAGCACTGGTTTGCAACCAGCACTGGTTTGCAACCAGCACTGGTTTGCAACCAGCACTGGTTTGCAACCAGCACTGGCTGTCAACCAGCACGAGTTAGCAACCAGCACTAATTGGCAACCAGCACTGGCTGTCAACCAGCACTGGCTGGCAACCAGCACTGGTTTGCAACAAGCTAGCTGTCGCGTAGTGCATGACGGAGGCTAGGTTAAGGAGCGGGGCCACTCACCGCTTGCTCCCTGATCCTCCATGCTCCTCCATGCTTCATCCTCGTTGGCTCTTACCTTGGTCTTACCTTTGTAGTGGGACGGGCTGCAATGGAGAGGGTACGGGGTGATGAAAGCGGGGGAGGGGAGGGGAGGGAGAGAGGGTAAGGGAGGGAGGTGCGGGGGAGAGGGGGATGGGGGGAAGGGGAGTGAAAGGGGAGGAGGCAGCAGGAGTGGGGGTGGGGGCGGGGGACAGGGAAGTGCGATGAATGATTTGGAGGGGGTGGTTGTATAGGGAGGGGAGTTGCCCATCAGACCTGCAGGCAAGTGAGGTATGGAGATCAGGCTGGGCACCGGGTGTTAGCCACACACTTTTAGCCACTCACTCATTACCTGTAGCCACCAATAACAATAATAATAAGGAGGAAGGAGCAAAAGAGGAAGACAAAAGGGAGATGAGGGGGACGAGGGGGTGTGTTTGGAAGTGGTGGTGGGTAGCGCCATGGTAGGTTGGTGAAGGGTGGGTGGGCTTGCTCTTGGCTACTGGGTAGGGTCGGGGGCTTCGATGTCAAGGGTGGGGTAGGAGGGTGGGTGTTGTGTGTGACCGTCAGGCCTGTAGCAAACACGGGGCATGCTAGCGGTTAGGCATAGTAATGAGGGACACTGAAAGGCTGGGTGCTAGCCACTCACCGCTAACGTTGTGCTGCTCCGTGTTGCACAACATTGTCATCTTTTTTGCCCTTGCCTTGGTCTTACCTGGGGAGGTCTTGCAGTGGGGAGTGGGGCTAAAATGATAATCAACATGTAAACTGTAGGCTGCGACTGCGTGGCGCTGACTGCGTGGCGCTGCATGCGAGACAGGCTGCGAGTTACTTTGTAATGCGTGGCTGCGGAAATGTCGGCGAGCTGAGAAATGGCTGCAGCAGGTGAGATCCGAGCTGCAATCTGCGTCTGAGACTCGCATCTGCGAAGTTATCAGAAGGCCTTGCACACTGCCATTGCACACTGCGCTTATTGGACGCTTTGCGAATGCGCACACACAACACTACCTTGCGCACTACCCTTGAAAGCGGCACGAGGGGCAAGAGAGACATATGAAATAGTGAACTCTTTGCACTGAACACGACGTGCTCCTAGCCAAACAGCGAAGCAACTCATCAACTCCACAGCTAAACCGCAGCCGTAGTTAGCGGCAGCTAGAAATTGAGCCTTGAGGATAGGCCTAAAAAGTCAACCTCGCAGCCTTGCAGCCGCGTCTTGCGGCCCCCATCTAGGTAGCCACACGGCCACGAAGCCAACTCTCCTCTTGCAGGCAACATCGCAGCAGCAGTGGAAGCATCGCGACGCAGCTAGCAACCCGCTTAACAGGTGTCCTCGCAGCCAACTCAGCAGCCAGCTCCGCAGCCAGTACCTCGCAGCCAACTCACAGCCAACTTCGCAGCCTGTACCTCGCAGCCAGTACCTCGCAACGAGTCTCGCATGGAGTCCAGCCACGCAGCGCCAGCCACGCAACGCTACGCAGCGAGGTAACTTCGTGGTCTACTTGCAAGTCCTTGCAAAGGTAAGAGCATGTTAGCATGAAGCAACATGGAGGAGCACGGAGCATAAGAGGTGAGTAGCCAGCCCCACGCCTTTCGGTGGCTCTTATTACCAAGCCTCATTGTGAGCATACCCCATGTTTGCTGCAGGTCTTAAGGATACACTTGGGACCTCCCTCCCTCTCCTCCAGATCACCACGATCGCCTTCCCTCCCTCCCTTCCTCCCTCCCTCTACAGGTCCCCTTACCCCCCTACCTGTACTGCGGGCCTACCTTGTCTCCCTCCCTACCCCTTCCCTACCCACCCTACCCCACCCTCTTTCCACCAACACCACCACAAGTAAGTCCACGGTGACAGCTCACAAGGAACTAGCATTGCGTACAATGGAGCACCAAGGCGTGAGCGGTGAGTGGCCAGTCCCCCGCCTTTCAGTGTCCAACAACCCATCCTAACTGCTAGCACGCCCCGTGTTTGCTGCAGGTTTGACAGTTACACCAAGTCACCTTCCCCCTTACCCCAACATCCCTGACCCCGCCCTTACCCCGACATCCCACCCCCCGCCCCCCTCCCTCCCTCCCTCCCTCCCTCCCTCCCTCCCTCCCTCCCTCCCTCCCTCCCTCCCTCCCTCCCTCCCTCCCTCCCTCCCTCCCTCCCTCCCTCCCTCCCTCCCTCCCTCCCTCCCTCCCTCCCTCCCTCCCTCCCTCCCTCCCTCCCTCCCTCCCTCCCCAGGTCTCCCCAGGTGGCTACAAGTCCCCTTACCTTCTTGCCCCGTCCCCCGCTTCTCCATCATCCCGTCCCCCTCTTGGTCCTATTACCCCCTCCAGCAACAACAGCAACCTTCTTCCCCCTCCGCCTCCTCACCCTCACCATCTACACACATATACACCCCACCCCAACAAAAGGTGAGTGCAGGTATGTGGCACCCTGTACATACCCTAACCGATAGCATGCCCCTTGTTTCGCTGCAGGATTGATCGTGACACCCTCCCCCTTTTCATCCCCTTTCCCACGCCCACCACCATCGCCAAGCTGGTCGTCCCTCCACATCCACATCCACCTCTCCCCACCCCCACTTCCCCCCTCCCTGTTACCTCTCCCTTTGACATCCCAGCAGCCAAGAGGAAGCCCACCCCATCCACCCTCTTGCCACTACCACCACCACCACCACCCCTTCCCTTCCCCCTCTCCCTCTCTCCCATGCTTGTCAAGCCTACCCTTCCCCTATCCCACCCTTCGAATGACGTGGCATCGCAGCCCCCACCTCATCCCACCTTCCCTTCCCTTCACCCTACTACACACCCCACCGCAGCCCCACCCCACTGGCGCATGGGATATGTTGCCTGGTGTGAGCAGGTAGGAGGCCATGAGAACCCCAAAGGTGAGGCCACGGTGATAGCTAACAGAGTGCCCAACCTGGTCACCCTACCTCACGTGCACGCCCCTTGGTTGCAGGTCTGATGGGTCACCTCCCCTCCACTTTCCCTATACAACCACCCCCTCCCAATTCATCCTCCCCGGCCCCCGCTCCCTCTCCCGCCCCGACCCCCGCCCATGCCCCCAACCCATGCCCCTACACAACCCAAGCCAGGCCCCTACCCAACCCAACCCATGCCCCTAACCCAACCCACCCAGCCTTCAAGCCACCCCAACCATTTAAACCCAACTGAGCCTCCCGCCTCCCCGCCTCCCGCCTCCCTGCCTCCCGCCTCCCCGCCTCCCACCTCCCGCCTCCCTGCCTCCCGCCTTCCACATCTACCCTCCCTCCCCGCCTTCAATCCTCCACTCCCACCCCCTTTCCAGCAGCAGTCATAGCAAGCAGCCAAAAGGTAGGTAGGTGCTATAGTGCCCCTACTATCTGCTGCTGCAGCCCCCCTGCCCCCCTGCTGCTGCTGCCCCCCTGCTGCTGCTGCTGCAGCCCCCCTGCTGCTGCCGCCCCCCTGCTGCTGCTGCTGCAGCCCCCCTGCCCCCCTGCTGCTGCAGCCCCCCTGCCCCCCTACTGCTGCTGCTGCCCCCCCACTGCTGCTGCTGCCCCCCTGCCCCCCTGCTGCTGCTGCTGCTGTAACCCTGCTGCTGAATGGGGGGGCACCAGCGCTGGTTGCGCCTACTATCTGCTGACTACTGTCTGCTGCTGCAGCCCACCCAGCCAGTACTGGTCAGCCAGCCAGTACTGGTCACAGCCAGCCAGCCAGTACTGGTCAGCCAGGCAGTACTGGTCACAGCCAGCCAGCCAGTACTGGTCACAGCCAGCCAGCCAGTACTGGTCAGCCAGCCAGTACTTGTCAGCCAGCCAGTACTGGTCACAGCCAGCCAGCCAGTACTGGGCAGCCAGCCAGTACTGGTCACAGCCAGCCAGCCAGTACTGGTCAGCCAGGCAGTACTGGTCACAGCCAGCCAGCCAGTACTGGTCAGCCAGCCAGTACTGGTCACAGCCAGCCAGCCAGCCACAGTCAGCCAGCCAGTACAGGTCTCAGCCAGCCAGCCAGTACTGGGCAGCCAGCCAGTACTGGTCACAGCCAGCCAGCCAGTACTGGTCAGCCAGGCAGTACTGGTCACAGCCAGCCAGCCAGTACTGGTCAGCCAGCCAGTACTGGTCACAGCCAGCCAGCCAGCCACAGTCAGCCAGCCAGTACAGGTCTCAGCCAGCCAGCCAGTACTGGTCAGCCAGCCAGTACTGGTCACCCAGCCAGTACTGGTCAGCCATCCAGTACTGGTCACAGCCAGCCATCCAGTACTGGTCACAGCCAGCCAGCCAGTACTGGTCAGCCAGGCAGTACTGGTCTCAGCCATCCAGCCAGTACTGGTCAGCCAGCCAATACTGGTCTCAGCCAGCCAGCCAGTACTGGTCAGCCAGCCAGTACTGGTCACAACCAGCCAGCCAGTACTGGTCACAGCCAGCCAGCCAGTACTGGTCAGCCAGCCAGTACTGGTCAGCCAGCCAGTACTGGTCAGTCAGCCAGTACTGGTCACAGCCAGCCAGCCAGTACTGGTCAGCCAGCCAGTACTGGTCACCCAGCCAGTACTGGTCAGCCAGCCAGTACTGGTCACAGCCAGGCAGCCAGTACTGGTCAGCCAGGCAGTACTGGTCACAGCCAGCCAGCCAGTACTGGTCACAGCCAGCCAGCCAGTACTTGTCAGCCAGCCAGTACTGGTCACAGCCAGCCAGCCAGCCACAGTCAGCCAGCCAGTACTGGTCTCAGCCAGCCAGCCAGTACTGGTCAGCCAGCCAGTAGTGGTCACAGCCAGCCAGCCAGTACAGGTCAGCCAGCCAGTACTGGTCTCAGCCAGCCAGCCAGTACTGGTCAGAAAGGCAGTACTGGTCACAGCCAGCCAGCCTGTACTGGTCACAGCCAGCCAGCCAGTACTGGTCAGCCAGGCAGTACTGGTCACAGCCAGCCAGCCAGTACTGGTCTCAGCCATCCAGCCAGTACTGGTCAGCCAGCCAGTACTGGTCTCAGCCATCCAGCCAGTACTGGTCAGCCAGCCAATACTGGTCTCAGCCAGCCAGCCAGTACTGGTCAGCCAGCCAGTACTGGTCACAACCAGCCAGCCAGTACTGGTCACAGCCAGCCAGCCAGTACTGGTCAGCCAGCCAGTACTGGTCACCCAGCCAGTACTGGTCAGCCAGCCAGTACTGGTCACAGCCAGCCAGCCAGTACTGGTCAGCCAGGCAGTACTGGTCACAGCCAGCCAGTACTGGTCACAGCCAGCCAGCCAGTACTGGTCAGCCAGCCAGTACTGGTCACAGCCAGCCAGCCAGCCACAGTCAGCCAGCCAGTACTGGTCTCAGCCAGCCAGCCAGAACTGGTCAGCCAGCCAGTAGTGGTCACAGCCAGCCAGCCAGTACAGGTCAGCCAGCCAGTACTGGTCACAGCCAGCCAGCCAGTACTGGTCAGCCAGCCAGTACTGGTCACCCAGCCAGTACTGGTCACCCAGCCAGTACTGGTCAGCCAGCCAGTACTGGTCACAGCCAGCCAGCCAGTACTGGTCACAGCCAGGCAGCCAGTACTGGTCAGCCAGCCAGTACTGGTCACCCAGCCAGTACTGGTCAGCCAGCCAGTACTGGTCACAGCCAGCCAGCCAGTACAGGTCAGCCAGCCAGTACTGGTCACAGCCAGCCAGCCAGTACTGGTCAGCCAGGCAGTACTGGTCACAGCCAGCCAGCCAGTACAGGTCAGCCAGCCAGTACTGGTCACAGCCAGCCAGCCAGTACTGGTCAGCCAGGCAGTACTGGTCACAGCCAGCCAGCCAGTACTGGTCAGCCAGCCAGTACTGGTCACAGCCAGCCAGCCAGCCACAGTCAGCCAGCCAGTACTGGTCACAGCCAGCCAGCCAGTACTGGTCAGCCAGCCAGTACTGGTCACCCAGCCAGTACTGGTCAGCCAGCCAGTACTGGTCACAGCCAGCCAGCCAGTACTGGTCACAGCCAGCCAGCCAGTACTGGTCAGCCAGGCAGTACTGGTCACAGCCAGCCAGCCAGTACTGGTCACAGCCAGCCAGCCAGTACTGGTCAGCCAGCCAGTACTGGTCACAGCCAGCCAGCCAGTACTGGTCAGCCAGGCAGTACTGGTCACAGCCAGCCATCCAGTACTGGTCACAGCCAGCCAGCCAGTACTGGTCAGCCAGGCAAGAAGAAGAAAGAAGAAGAAGACTACTCCGGTATTCACCGGCGTGCATTAAGGGAGGAGCTACCGCCTGGGGCGCGGCCTGCTCCCACCATCCAACCAAATAACAGGCGTCCCCCCTACCCTCCCCCCCCTTTGGTAGCCCTGAGTCTGTAGCTTGTCTTTGCAATAGAGTGGGCTGCCTCCATAGCGTGTCTAGTTAACTTGTTGAGCAGCTTAGTAGTGTTGGCTTGTGTGATCCCGAGGGTCAAGAGGTGTTGCCGTGTGTGCGCTTCGTAGGTTATGCCCCCTATGCCTAGTAGGATTGGTATGATAGCGACCATATGGTCTTCCTTGCGTATGGTCTCGGCTAAGTGGGTGTGTTGAGTGAGTGCCTTGTTTAATTGGTCCGTCCACCGTGAGTCTGAGCAGTATTTGATTTCTATGATACAAACCCGCTTGGTGTCTTTGCCGTCCTTGCTTGCCTTCTTATGAGGGAGCACCATGAGGATATCCGGCCTGGTGGTGTGTTTAGTATCTTCTAGTTTCAGCCCGAGTGTTTGGAGTGTTGTGTGTAGCGTGTCGCTCGGGAGGTCCAGGCTTTCCTTTGCGCCCTTCTCCCAGCTGCCGGTGTCCGCAAAGCTGATGTACCCGCCTAGGGTTCCCTTGCTTATAGCTTTAGTGATGAGGCGGCCCGCCCCGTTGTGCCTCTCCTGCACCATCGGTAGTGTCTCGCTGCAGCCCGAGAGGAGGTGAGTGGCACTATCCGCTTCCCCGCAGAGTGGGCATCGGTCATCCGTCGCCCGTTTCCAGCGCATAGCTAGTTTTTGGTTGTATAGCCCCCCGGTGCGGTAGAGTAGGGCAGTGCGTTGCGCGTGGGTGGAGATGTTCGTGTCGACCATCACTCTTTCGCCCGCTCCTGTTGCTGCGACCTTCGTAATTTCTTGGGACATTTGGTAGTAGATGCTGTCCTGGTTTGCAAGGCCAAGCTTGTGTTTGCGGTGTATGTGTGCTCGCACGCTTTGGCGGCAATCCGGCAATGGGGCGGGGGATTCGCCGTCGGTTGCGTTGCTGAGCCAGTTCTTCGTCTCTTTCCGTGTGGTTGGGCTGTAGGCCGGGGTGTTGGCGAGCTCTGGGTGTAGCGCCGCGTGCTTGGCGAGGACATCGGCGCCTTCGTTGCCGATGATGCCCGAGTGGGCCCTGACTTTGAGGAATTGGATTGTTACGGGGCTGTCGATGATAAGGGTAGCGATGGCTGCCAGGATGTCGTTGTGTCTGTGGGTGATGAGCGACATCGGGTTAGCGAGGGCTCTGCGGATCTGGTAGAGGGAGCAAAGGCTATCGGTGGCGATGCGTTTGGCCCCTGCTTTGAGTGCCGCGTGTATCGCTGTGAGTTCTGCCTTGTTGATGGTGTTGCTTTCTGGGTCGTTCAGGGCGGCTGTGATGAGGACGTTGTTCTCCGGGATATAGACCCCCGCCCCGACGCTCGCCGGGGCTGCCCCCGAGGTCTTAATGCAGCTGCCGTCCGTGTACGCGATCGTGGCCCATTCGGTGATGGCCATCCGTGGCTGCGTCGTGGAATGGTGCGTGAGTTGTTCGTGGCTGCGTTGGTGCCCCGAGGTGGGGAGGTCCCTGTCCAGCGGCAAGCGCATATGTTGTTTGTGACCGCTAGGGGGTGTGGCTGGCTGGCTTTGATTCGTTGGTCTGTTGCGGATTGGGTGTGTGTCTCGTTGAGGGTGGAGGGCAGTGGCAGTGCTAGCCAGCCAACCTTGGGGGTTGCCTTTGGTGACGAGTTGTTGTCCTGCTGCATTCCAAATGATGTAGATGTGGAGTTTGGCGTGCTTGCCTGGCTTGGGGCATCTGGTCTTGGTGGGGGGTATGCTAGCCAGGTGCTGGCAGTACTCAGGGTAGCGCCGCAGGGTTTCAATGTGTTTAGGGTAGGAGATGCCCTTTTTCCCAGGGATTAGCATGATGGTTGCCATGGCCTCCTCTTGAGTAGCTGAATGTATAGCATGGTTGACGCATTTTAGTGCCACTGCATCATCTGCCGGTACGTTCCATGTGGATAAGCCAGTGTGGCGTACCAGTAGGCAGTTGTGGTGTGCCCCAAAGGCCGTGTCGTTGGTGTCAGGGCTCCAATAGGTGGTGGTTTCTGGTCTAACTGTGAGTGGATCAGCCCATCTTTGCACGGTGCTTGGAAAGCTTCGTGTGGTGTGTAGGGTGTTAAGGGCTTTGTCTTGTGCCCCTCTCATGGGGTGGTGGCTGCTCTGTGCGTCCTGTCTCCTTAGTAGGGCCACTACCTCTGTGGCCAGGTTGCGTGTGTGTGGTGTGTGCTGTAACCAAGCGTGTAGATGTTGGTGTTGGTCTTTTGTCAGGAGGCCAACTGTGCGACCCGACTCGTCGTGGACCGTTACGTGTTGCACTAAGTCGTGCCGTGGCATAACGGGCTCCCCCGTGCTGAGGCTCATCGCGGGGGCGGTCATGTGAGGGTGAAGTTGGAGGAAGGTTTCGCAGTTGCCCGTCCCGACGATGTCCGTCTGCGGGTTGATGGGGTAGGTGTGAAAGGTGGCCTTCGAGTGCAGGTTGGTGCACCGGGGTAGCCAGGTGTGCGGGTCCGGTAGTCCCTGTCGGGTGTGGGCCGGCAGGTGCGCGTCGGGTCTCGCATGTCTGGCCTCTTGTATCTGCCTGTTTTCCTCGTCGTAGTCGTTGCGCTTTGCCATGTAGTCCAGGTGTGCCGTGATGAGCGGCGCCGGTTCGAGAGTGGGGTGCCAGTGTACTCGTATGAGGTCCGAGTGCGCTGACTGGCGCATGGTTGTCTTAAAGTCATTGCTGCCGAACTTGCATATAGGGCACAGCCAGTATCCTGGTTCCTTGTGTCCTGACAGGTGGGCTTCCTCTAGGCAGGCTGGGTGGTAGGCCCTCTTGCAGTTGTGGCACGTTGGGCTGTCTCCTCTTGGTAGCCAGCACAGCTCACAAGTGCATACGTCCTTAGCCTCTTCCCTGCTGATGGTCTCTATGTGTGTGGGTGTATAGCCTTCTTCTGCACATAGTGGTAAGGCCCATCTATCTATGGCTGTGGGCTTCCAATGCACCTTGTAGTAGTTTTCCTTGTTGATGCCGTCCCATTGCCAGCCATCTATGCTGGTTATGGCCTCTTGGTGGCCGTACATGGCCCCTAGTATGCAGCCTAGGTTCTTGGGTTTACATCGGCAGGCTTTATCCACCTTCCAGCTGGAGAGTCCTGGGAGGTCAAGGCCTACTATGCGCACTATATCCTGCGGGATAGTTTGGGTCTGTCTGCCCTCATTGTTCCGTTTCGTGCCCGCCTTGGGTGGCGTGGGCTTCGTTGGGGCCGATTGTGTTGCTCGTTGCTCTCGTTTCAGCAGTCGTGAGCTCGTCCTAGTGGCATCATGGGCTGCGGGTGCCGCTGCGGCCCGGTCCGCCGTTGCTGGTTGCGTTGCGTGCATGGCCGCATACGCTTTCATATCCATATAGCGAGTTCTGGTGTCTGGCACTGCGGGTGTGGGCGCAAGTCCCGTGAGGCCCGCGGCCCATGTTGTGATTTTGCGTTGGTCGGGCGGGAGGTCGAGTGATGTGTTGCGGCTGTCTCGGATGGCACGCGTTGCGGTCGCGTCTGGGCATGAGGGTTGGGCCGCCATGGCTGCAAGTTTGTTGAGGGCGATGATGTGCTTCTGCTTGACCTTTTTTCCGTACTTCGATGTGAGCATGCTACCGGTGATGATGTGTGTGTTGCCCTTGCAGCTGAGTTCAGAAGCGTGCGTGATGCCTAGGCTTTTGAGGCAGGTGATGCTGGCGCTGACGACATCGTGTGCTTGAGAGCTGCTGGCCTGTGTGATGAGGCGGCCGAGTGTTTGGCATTCTTCATGATAGAGAGGTAGCCCCTCTTCTGTGGCCGATAGCCCGGATATAGAGGCATAGACTAGCTGCCGTGCTCTAAGGGTGTGATGAAGGAGGGTGAGCATGCGGTGTCCTTGTGTGCTTGCCTGGGTATTGAGCCATGTGATTTGTTTGTGCAGCATGCTCCTCGAGATGTGGGCGTGTGCCACATCTGTGGACTGGAGGCTGTGTGTAAGGGCTGTCGTGTTGCGGGCGTGATATTCTTGGGCAGTGGAGCTAATGCCTATGCCTAGTTTGTCAGCGTCTTCTCTGATGATGGCATTGGGCGTTCCCAGGGGGAGTCTGAGTTTGAGCTTCACGCATTGATTGATGGACCTGTCGTACAGCTCAAGGTCCCCTGGGGTGCACGGCACGGCGCAGAAGCTGTAGGCTAGGCTGGGTATGATGGCCGTGCGGATGATGTGTATGGCCTGCCTAGCGCTAGCAAAGGAGCGTCTGAGTCTCTCGAGTTTTTGGCGGAGCTGGGTGATCATAGCGGTGTGTTGTGGTTTCCAGTCCAGCGTCATGGTGATGAGCACTCCCAGGTAGGTGAAGGGTGAGGTCGGACGGTGGTACGTGACGGGTTTTCCTTGTAGGCTGACGGTTTGGAGTTGTTGGCGGGCCCGCTTGTCCGCTTCGGCCGCGTTGCTGCACATGCCAGTTTCGACCGAGTGATGAAGCGCCGCTGTAGCGAGGGTTTTACTGTGTGAGATGATGAGGTGACCCCAGTCCGAGAAGGCTGAGAGTTTGTCCGCTTGGCATCGGAGGTTGCGAAGGGTGTTGCAGAGTATAGCTATGTCATCTGCATAGTCGATGCTGCTGACGGTGGCGCGTTCCCCGCTGTCGGCCGTTGCTGATTTAAATTTATAGCCCCTCGCGCCCACTTGCAGCCATCGCAGGAGGGGTTCAATGTAAATGAGGAATAGGAAGGGCGAGAGAGAGTCGCCTTGTATGGTGCCCCGGTTTACGGGTACCGGGTCAGTATGGCCGTACGGGGTTTTAAAGCGCGTTGTAGCGCCCGTGTATAGGTCCTTTACAGCGTCAGTCGCGTCCGTGGGGAAGCCTAGGTCATGCATGATCCAGAGTAGTTTGTCTTGGCACGTGGTGTTGAACGCACTGGTGAAGTCGACCAGGAGTGCGTAGATATCTGCCTTGGCCAGTTTAGCATCCTCAAGGGCCATGACAAGCATCTGCAGCTGTTGTGTGGTGTTCCTGTGGGAGCGGAACCCAGCCTGGTTCTTGCTGAGCATCCCATGAGCTTCAGCATACTCAGACAGCGTCTTGGTAATGAGGCTGGTCCACAGCTTGTAAACGGTGTTGGCTAGGCCCACAGGTCTGTAGGAGTTGAGGTCCGTTTCTTGCCCCTTGTCCTTGTAGAGGAGGCATGTGTCACTGGTTTTCCATGCTGTGGGTGTGCAACCTGTTGCCCACATGATGATGAAGAGCTGGTGGATGGTTTCCCGCATCTCCCATGGCAGCATCTTGATGATCTCGTTCTCCACCCCGTCTGGTCCCGGGGCCTTGCCTCCTGACAGCCTGCTGATGCATTCCTGGAAGCCTGCCTTGTCCATGATGGCTGTGTGCAGCCAGTGTATGTTTTGGCATGCGTGTAATGCGAAGGCGTCGTCGGCTTTGGCGCGAGCCCACGGGTAGTTTCGTGTCTGTGTGTTAGTGTAGTGGCCAGTCTTGGGGGTCGGGGCCGCCAGCTTCTGCCCATATGCGGCGGTGATTATCCGGTTGAGGTCGGCAGGGGCTGTGCATATGGTTTTGGTGTCAGGGTCAGCTAGCGCCTGTAGGCCTTTGTGGTCGGTGCGGGACGGGCGCAAGATACGTTTGTTAGCCTTCTTGGGCTGGGTGCTGATCAGTTGTTGCATTCTGACGCGAGCTTGTGCGATGGCGAGTGCGGAGTCATCGTCGTCTAGTTGGTGGATTTGGTCGCGGTACGAGTTGGTCAGCTGGGCGAGCGCGGTCTGCACGTGATTTTCGGTTGGGTCTTCACCCTGTCGCGCTTGCACCGCGTCCCTGATCTCTTCGTTTATCGCATCTGTCTCTGGAATGAGATCGTCAATTGTCGGATGCACGTTGGTTTGCTTGAAGAGGGAGTTAGCCTTCCGGCTGAGGTCTCTAGCGGTCTTAAGCTTTCTGCCCAGTGCCAGTCTAATCCTGCACATGGTCCTGCGTTGGTAGTGCTGGCCTCCCCTTGTGAGGGTCTTAGTGTTGCATGTCTTTATAGCTGCCGTCCTGCAGGTTTGTAGGAGGTTTGTGAGCATGGTGGCTGCAGTGTCTACGGCTTCCCTGGCCGGGCGTCCTGCCACTGATGTCAGACGCTGTGGTTGTTGAGGGTTGGTCTTGCCAAGTGTAGCCAGGTGGTGGGTAGCCTCTGTGTATATGGGGGCTAAGAAGGCTGTCAGTTCTGCATGCAATTGTGGGACGCCTGAGCTGGGTTGTTGCACTGCCGGGCGGTAGGCTTCCCTGTCCTTGTTGGTAATGGGGGTGGTGAGGATGGTGTGGCTGTGCTTCGGTGGTTTGTGTGGGGCTGCCAGGTCTATGCCCAGGCGGGCTGTACTCAATGTGGCGGTGAGTGGCCTGTGGTCGCTCAGATAGACGTTGGTATCGACGTGCGTGCGGTGCTCAGGGCCGTGTCTTGCGTCGCGTGTTAGAATAGCGTCGATGCGGCTGTTGCAGTGCGGTTGCTGGTAGGTCCAGGCCCGGTCGCCGGGGTCAGCTTCCTTCAGGTGCATTTCTGCGGCGAACCCCCTCATCATGTTGTCTTGTGTGTATTCGGTGTGCTCGGAACGATCCTCTGTTTTCATCGTGGCGTTGATATCTCCCGCCAGGATGAGTGAGCCGGGCAGGTGGCCCGTGGCTGTTCGTATGTGTTCTTGCATTTTTCCTCGCATTAACAGCGCGTCCCCGTTGTTTCCCGACGGCCAATACGTGGCGATGATGGTGAGCTGTTCGCACTGGTGTTGGTTGAGGGTCAGGATGACGCATCGTGCGTTCACCTCAGCGTCGATGCTCGGTGGAAGCATAGTGGTTTTCATTTGGATGGCTAAGTTGTGTTTGATGCCTATTAGTATGTCACTATGGCCTCTGTGTCGGTGTGTCGTATAGTCTGGCATGACTCTCCTCAGCCAGCCAGAGCCTGGATTGTTGCTCTTGGGCTGGGTCATGGTTTCAGTTAGGATCAGGATGTCCGGGCTGTGTTGATGCACAAGGTTCAGGACGTCGTTCCTGGACCTATGGAGGCTTCTGACGTTCAAGGTCGTTAGTGTGATAAGCTGTCGATTGTGTGTTGGTTGTGGCTGCCGGGTTGGCAAGGTGCTGTGTTGTGGGTGTGGTCCTGGGTGTTCAGGTAGGTTATCGGTGGGGGGTGGCGGTATTGTGGGGTTGGCGGCGGGGGGTGGGGTGGGGGCTGTGTTTAGGTATCTGTACATCAGGGTTTGCGTGTGCGGGTCCTTGGTTTGCGCTCGTGGCTTGGTCCGTCTTTTGTCTACGATGGTGCCCGATGTCGTGGGCCGTTTACTGCTTGACCGGTCTTGTAGAGTGGGAAGAGTGACTGTGGGGGCGACCCGGCGCAGTCGCGGCCGGGCCTGCTTGTCTGTCGGGTGGGTGTCTGCTGTGGCTGTTAGTATGCGCTTGTAACTCGCTGGTTGTGCAGTGGGTAGCGGCCGGTCTGTTCGGGGGGTGTGCGCGGGTTGTGCGCCCAGGTCTTGGGTAGTAAGGTCGATGTGGGTGGTACGTAGATGTTGTTCCAGCTGCTCCGTTGTGGCGCGCCTTGTAGGGTCAGCTAGCCAGCATAGTGGGTGGATGAGGTTGGTATCCGCCGCGTCGCCCTTTTTAATTTGAACGAGTGTACCCTTCAGCTGAAGCCAGTCTTCCGGGGTGTCCAATCGGCATGGGCGGCCTTGTTCCGAGTCCAACCAGTGCCATGCGTTGTTAACGTGGCGGATGGTGGTAGCGTGATTGTGAGTAATGAGGACGGCGGCTGTGTTAGTGTAGCTGTCCGTCTTGCCCGTGAGCGTGGTGAGGAGCTCTGGTGTGATGTTGTTGTTGGTGGTGGTTGTGGCGGTAGGGCATAGGTGGAGGTCCTTGTGGTGGTGGTATAGGTAGTGGTTTATGGTGGAGATGGTGAAGTTGCCAGATTCCTCGTAGATGTGTGGGAGGCTGCTACGTAGTGGTATTATCCTGTGCTCCTGCCTTGCCTGGTTGGCAAGGCCTTGGATGTGTGTGTCGAGTGATTTGCAGTGGGTGATGACGTCTTCGGGCCAGATCATGGGTTTCCCTATGGCCATGTTGATGGCGTGCACAAGACAACATTGTTTGTATTGCCTTTCCATGTAGCATTGGGACGGGTCCTGGTTGTCTTCCTTGTGGCTGATAATGTGACTAATACCCTGTCGGGTGGTGGCCATTGTTTGGGCTGGTGTGGCTGCCGGGTCGGGTGCAATGACGAACACCTCGTGGAAGTGGTTCGTGTAAGAATGCGACAGCTCACAGATGGCTATAGCTGATTTACTGGAGCTGTCGGAATCTAGGAGCTTCCACTGCCCACCCAACTTCCTGAGCGCCATGCTGTGGCCGTTCGTTTTGCACAAAAAGTTGAGTGTGGCGTACTCTATCGCTATGGTGTCAAGATTGTCGTCGTTCCAATCTTCTGTGGTGCGTAGCTGAGCGACACTCGTAAGAGTGAGGCCGTATTTGGTCCTAAGGTATAGGTGAATGACCTCGTCGCTCAAGGCGCCCCCGTCCCCTCGTGCGGTATGCCACGCCTTTTTGTCGCCTTCGTCTTGTAGTGTAGTGCCCCAGGCTGTCCAAAAGTTATGCAGGTCCTCAGGCTTCACCCATTCCTTTCCAGCTGCATTGTTGAGGGAGTGGGCCTGGCAGTTGCGATTCACCTGTGCTTCGAAAAACAAGGGGTTAGGGTTAACTTCTGGGTGATGCTCCTCATTGTGGGATGGGCCTGGGTTCGCTTCAATATCACCTCCTGCTAGCAACAACCAGACTATATAGAGCAAGTAGATAGCACTGTAGCAGGGGGACATGACGCCAAGGCAATGGGCTAGCTTGGTTGATAGGGCTGGGATGCTCATGCGGGTAGGCAGATCAGGCATGCGGTTGATGCGCAGAATGTATATTGTGTACCGTTGCAAAGTCGTGTTGTATTGGTGAACTAGGATGCTGGTGCTTTCTGGGTTGGATGTGTAGTGGCCATGCGACTGCCAGCTAGTGAGGGCTGTTGACAGGTGCATCAAGGCAGTGTGACGTTCCATTGAGCCATCAAGGTAGAGGTACAGGGTGTAGGCAGATCCAACAGCGACCGCTCTCCATCTCCTGATTTTCTTAAGGTGTCGTCGGAGGCAAGCTCTAGATTGGGAAGGGGTAATAGCAGGGGGTGGGGGGGTGGGGAGGTAGCCCCTAATTAAAGCGATGCTGGCGATAGCAATGGCGATGTGTGCCATCCAGCTGAGTGTCTCGTGTCCGTAGTCATAGTTGGGCATGGTGCTAGTGTCTATAGTGTCGGCTGTCTGAATTTGTCGCGGGGTGCCTCCCCTAACTCGTTGGTGTAGTTGTCCATCCTCTGCCTTGTTGTTGTAGGCATGAGGGTACCTGTTGCGGGGCGGCAGGCCAGCATGGGCAGCATGCATGGCTGCTCCTGGCAGCGTCATGGGCTGAGTACACCGTTGCACACTCTCTGACCTGTAATTGTAGGCATGAGGGTGCCTGATGCGGGGCAGCAGGCCAGCATGGGCAGCATGCGTGGCTGCTCCTGGCAGCGTGGTGGGCTGAACGCACCGCTGCACACTCTCAGACTTGTTGTTGTAGGCATGGCGGTACCTGCTGCGGGGCAGCAGGCCAGCATGGGCAGCATGCATGGCTGCTCCTGGCAGTGTCATGGGCTCAACCCACCCCTGCGCACTTTCTGACTTGTTGTTGTAGGCATGAGGGTACCTGTTGCGGGGCAGGAGGCCAGCGTGGGCAGCATGCGTGGCTGTTCCTGGCAGCGTGGTGGGCTGAGCACACCGCTGCACACTACCTGACTTGTTGTTGTAGGCATGAGGGTGCCTGGTGCGGGGCAGCAGGCCAGCATGTGCAGCATGCGTGGCTGCTCCTGGCAGCGTGGTGGGCTGAGCACACTGCTGCACACTCCCTGACTTGTTGTTGTAGGCATGAGGGTACCTGCTGCGGGGCAGCAGGCCAGCATGGGTGGCGGCAATAACATGGGCTGGCAGGTGGTGGTGGGGCGGAGCGCCATGTACCATGTCGACCTGCATGTCAACATGGGCAGCTTGCATTTGTGAACTGGCCGGCTGATCATGCCAGGCTGCAGCAGGACGGTCTGGTAGGTGGTGGTGAGGCTGAGCGCCATGGGTTGTGCATTGGGGTATAGCCCCTAGGGATGTGTGTTGGGGTATAGCCCCTAGGGATGTGTGTTGGGGTATAGCCCCTAGGGATGTGTGTTGGGGTATGGCCCCTAGGGATGTGTGTTGGGGTGTAGCCCCTAGGGAGTAGGTCGCTGGTGAGTAGGGGGGTGCGTTCCCATCTCTCTTGCCTCGGGGTTGTTCCCTCGGCTCTCCAACCTGACCTCGGGGTTTTTCCCTTGGCATTGTGTGTTGCCTAGGGGGTTTTTCCCCCGGCGTGTAGTGTTTGTGGCAGTCAAGGCAGGCCAGGACTCCTGTCTGTCTGTCCTTAACACCTGTCTGTCCAAGCGCCATTCCGGCCATTCCTGCGCTGTGTCTAGCGCTATATCTTGCCGTCTCGCCGCCACCCTGTTGGAGCCTTGTGTTGTCGCAGCAATAGTGCAGCTGTAACAGCAATATGAAGACGAGTCTGGCTGCCTTGTTGGGCTTACCAGGCATTCGGCGGTCAGCCAGGCAGTACTGGTCTCAGCCATCCAGCCAGTACTGGTCAGCCAGCCAATACTGGTCTCAGCCAGCCAGCCAGTACTGGTCAGCCAGCTAGTACTGGTCACAACCAGCCAGCCAGTACTGGTCACAGCCAGCCAGCCAGTACTGGTCAGCCAGCCAGTACTGGTCAGCCAGCCAGTACTGGTCAGCCAGCCAGTACTGGTCACAGCCAGCCAGCCAGTACTGGTCAGCCAGCCAGTACTGGTCACCCAGCCAGTACTGGTCAGCCAGCCAGTACTGGTCACAGCCAGGCAGCCAGTACTGGTCAGCCAGGCAGTACTGGTCACAGCCAGCCAGCCAGTACTGGTCACAGCCAGCCAGCCAGTACTTGTCAGCCAGCCAGTACTGGTCACAGCCAGCCAGCCAGCCACAGTCAGCCAGCCAGTACTGGTCTCAGCCAGCCAGCCAGTACTGGTCAGCCAGCCAGTAGTGGTCACAGCCAGCCAGCCAGTACAGGTCAGCCAGCCAGTACTGGTCTCAGCCAGGCAGCCAGTACTGGTCAGCCAGCCAGTACTGGTCACCCAGCCAGTACTGGTCAGCCAGCCAGTACTGGTCACAGCCAGCCAGCCAGTACAGGTCAGCCAGCCAGTACTGGTCACAGCCAGCCAGCCAGTACTGGTCAGCCAGGCAGTACTGGTCACAGCCAGCCAGCCTGTACTGGTCACAGCCAGCCAGCCAGTACTGGTCAGCCAGGCAGTACTGGTCACAGCCAGCCAGCCAGTACTGGTCTCAGCCATCCAGCCAGTACTGGTCAGCCAGCCAGTACTGGTTTCAGCCATCCAGCCAGTACTGGTCAGCCAGCCAATACTGGTCTCAGCCAGCCAGCCAGTACTGGTCAGCCAGCCAGTACTGGTCACAACCAGCCAGCCAGTACTGGTCACAGCCAGCCAGCCAGTACTGGTCAGCCAGCCAGTACTGGTCACCCAGCCAGTACTGGTCAGCCAGCCAGTACTGGTCACAGCCAGCCAGCCAGTACTGGTCAGCCAGGCAGTACTGGTCACAGCCAGCCAGCCAGTACTGGTCACAGCCAGCCAGCCAGTACTGGTCACCCAGCCAGTACTGGTCACAGCCAGCCAGCCAGCCACAGTCAGCCAGCCAGTACTGGTCTCAGCCAGCCAGCCAGTACTGGTCAGCCAGCCAGTAGTGGTCACAGCCAGCCAGCCAGTACAGGTCAGCCAGCCAGTACTGGTCACAGCCAGCCAGCCAGTACTGGTCAGCCAGCCAGTACTGGTCACCCAGCCAGTACTGGTCAGCCAGCCAGTACTGGTCACAGCCAGCCAGCCAGTACTGGTCACAGCCAGGCAGCCAGTATTGGTCAGCCAGCCAGTACTGGTCACCCAGCCAGTACTGGTCAGCCAGCCAGTACTGGTCACAGCCAGCCAGCCAGTACAGGTCAGCCAGCCAGTACTGGTCACAGCCAGCCAGCCAGTACTGGTCAGCCAGGCAGTACTGGTCACAGCCAGCCAGCCAGTACAGGTCAGCCAGCCAGTACTGGTCACAGCCAGCCAGCCAGTACTGGTCAGCCAGGCAGTACTGGTCACAGCCAGCCAGCCAGTACTGGTCAGCCAGCCAGTACTGGTCACAGCCAGCCAGCCAGCCACAGTCAGCCAGCCAGTACTGGTCACAGCCAGCCAGCCAGTACTGGTCAGCCAGCCAGTACTGGTCACAGCCAGCCAGCCAGTACTGGTCAGCCAGCCAGTACTGGTCACAGCCAGCCAGCCAGCCACAGTCAGCCAGCCAGTACTGGTCACAGCCAGCCAGCCAGTACTGGTCAGCCAGCCAGTACTGGTCACCCAGCCAGTACTGGTCAGCCAGCCAGTACTGGTCACAGCCAGCCAGCCAGTACTGGTCACAGCCAGCCAGCCAGTACAGGTCAGCCAGCCAGTACTGGTCACAGCCAGGCAGCCAGTACTGGTCAGCCAGCCAGTACTGGTCTCAGCCAGCCAGCCAGTACTGGTCAGCCAGCCAGTAGTGGTCACAGCCAGCCAGCCAGTACAGGTCAGCCAGCCAGTACTGGTCTCAGCCAGGCAGCCAGTACTGGTCAGCCAGCCAGTACTGGTCACCCTGCCTGTACTGGTCAGCCAGCCAGTACTGGTCACAGCCAGCCAGCTAGTACAGGTCAGCCAGCCAGTACTGGTCACAGCCAGCCAGCCAGTACTGGTCAGCCAGGCAGTACTGGTCTCATCATGCCAGCCAGTACTGGTCAGCCAGCCAGTACTGGTCACAGCCAGCCAGCCAGTACAGGTCAGCCAGCCAGTACTGGTCTCAGCCAGGCAGCCAGTACTGGTCAGCCAGCCAGTACTGGTCTCATCATGCCAGCCAGTACTGGTCAGCCAGCCAGTACTGGTCACAGCCAGCCAGCCAGTACTGGTCAGCCAGCCAGTACTGGTCACAGCCATCCAGCCAGTACTGGTCAGCTTGCCAGTACTGGTCAGCCAGCCAGTACTGGTCACAGCCAGCCAGCCAGTACAGGTCAGCCAGCCAGTACTGGTCACAGCCAGCCAGCCAGTACAGGTCAGCCAGCCAGTACTGGTCTCAGCCAGCCAGCCAGTACAGGTCAGCCAGCCAGTACTGGTCTCAGCCAGGCAGCCAGTACTGGTCAGCCAGCCAGTACTGGTCTCATCATGCCAGCCAGTACTGGTCAGCCAGCCAGTACTGGTCACAGCCAGCCAGCCAGTACTGGTCAGCCAGCCAGTACTGGTCACAGCCATCCAGCCAGTACTGGTCAGCTTGCCAGTACTGGTCAGCCAGGCAGTACTGGTCTCAGCCAGCCAGCCAGTACAGGTCAGCCAGCCAGTACTGGTCACAGCCAGCCAGCCAGTACAGGTCAGCCAGCCAGTACTGGTCTCAGCCAGGCAGCCAGTACTGGTCAGCCAGCCAGTACTGGTCTCAGCCAGCCAGCCAGTACTGGTCAGCCAGCCAGTAGTGGTCACAGCCAGCCAGCCAGTACAGGTCAGCCAGCCAGTACTGGTCTCAGCCAGGCAGCCAGTACTGGTCAGCCAGCCAGTACTGGTCACCCTGCCTGTACTGGTCAGCCAGCCAGTACTGGTCACAGCCAGCCAGCTAGTACAGGTCAGCCAGCCAGTACTGGTCACAGCCAGCCAGCCAGTACTGGTCAGCCAGGCAGTACTGGTCTCATCATGCCAGCCAGTACTGGTCAGCCAGCCAGTACTGGTCACAGCCAGCCAGCCAGTACAGGTCAGCCAGCCAGTACTGGTCTCAGCCAGGCAGCCAGTACTGGTCAGCCAGCCAGTACTGGTCTCATCATGCCAGCCAGTACTGGTCAGCCAGCCAGTACTGGTCACAGCCAGCCAGCCAGTACTGGTCAGCCAGCCAGTACTGGTCACAGCCATCCAGCCAGTACTGGTCAGCTTGCCAGTACTGGTCAGCCAGCCAGTACTGGTCACAGCCAGCCAGCCACACTCCTACAAATTAATCCCTGCGTCCGTCCCTGCGTGTTGACCGACCTTGTCCGATCGGGCTGAAATTTTGATAGATGGTAGTTTGCAGAATATAAAACATATTTTTCAGTTATTTAAAAATAATTTAATGGCGGCTGCGCTGTGGCCCTGGGGCGTAGGTGCAGGGATAAGTGCAGGGATAGGTTGCGGGCCACAGCGCAACAGCTTTTGGATTTTTCCAAATATTTTTCTTGAAAAATATGTTTTATTTTCTGAAAACTGCCATCTATCAAATTTTCAGCCCGATCGGACAAGGTCGGTAGAACGCAGGGACAAACGCAGGGACTAAATTGTAGGAGTGCAGTACTGGTCAGCCAGCCAGTAGTGGTCACAGCCAGCCAGCCAGTACAGGTCAGCCAGCCAGTACTGGTCTCAGCCAGGCAGCCAGTACTGGTCAGCCAGCCAGTACTGGTCACCCAGCCAGTACTGGTCAGCCAGCCAGTACTGGTCACAGCCAGCCAGCCAGCCACAGTCAGCCAGCCAGTACTGGTCTCAGCCAGCCAGCCAGTACTGGTCAGCCAGCCAGTACTGGTCAGCCAGCCAGTACTGGTCAGCCAGCCAGTACTGGTCCGCCAGCCAGTACTGGTCAGCCAGCCAGTACTGGTCACAGCCAGCCAGCCAGTACTGGTCAGCCAGGCAGTACTGGTCTCAGCCAGCCAGCCAGTACTGGTCAGCCAGCCAGTACTGGTCACAGCCAGCCAGCCAGTACAGGTCAGCCAGCCAGTACTGGTCTCAGCCAGGCAGCCAGTACTGGTCAGCCAGCCAGTACTGGTCTCATCATGCCAGCCAGTACTGGTCAGCCAGCCAGTACTGGTCAGCCAGCCAGTACTGGTCACAGCCAGCCAGCCAGTACTGGTCAGCCAGCCAGTACTGGTCACAGCCATCCAGCCAGTACTGGTCAGCTTGCCAGTACTGGTCAGCCAGCCAGTACTGGTCACAGCCAGCCAGCCAGACTCTGTGTCACTTTGCTGGGCTGGAGCTTGGACGACTACCTTCATCACATTGAGGTCGCCTTGCATTATAAGGGAATGAGATAGAGGACGGATGGAGTGTTGAATGAGGTTGATGCTACATAGCATACTGCATATCATGCGAAGCAGTGTACTATGTAATGTTAGTGACAGTGATAACAAACACATGTACATAGTAATCTCAATGACATTGCTTAGTGAGTGATAGCACATGCAGTGTGTTATAGCGTGTTGTCCTCTTGTTGTAGTCGGTGCTTATACAGTACCTAACCAAGGCTCCCAGCCCTGACCTCAGTCCTCAGCCCTAACCCTTCAGCTATCATCCAATTGGCTGTAAGCATACTCGCTTCATCCATAGGACTTGACATTATAGAGAGATGTTAACCCATTACAAGCGCACATGATAGCGCACATCGACTGGACATCGCACGTCAGAAAGACTTAGCAGTATGGAGAGTTGTCAACCCATCACAAGCGCACATTGTAGCGCACATCGGCTGGACATCGCACATCGACGTAGACAGCCGTTGGGGAGCTTACAGCGAACCGCTAAGACCAGCGATGCAAGTATTACATATGGGAAGGCTTGAATGTGATACGCGGAAACTTTGATATCTCCATGCCCAAACTCTGCCAAAGCTGACAACCAGTACTGGATGCCAACCAGTACTGGTTGAGGTCCAGTACTGGTTAGCAACCAGTACTGGACCTCAACCAGTACTGGTTGCCCTCACAGAAGTGCATGATAGTCAAACGATCAAATCTCGCCAGCCACTTGGAGTTGATTTTTTTTTCAAGTGCGTTGGCTTGCCAATGGGAAACTGAAGACTTCCATCAGAAAAAAAGTAACCCTTAGGTGGCACTTATAATGCGATCTTTTCTGCGAGTGTATAGGCTCCAGAATGGTGTCTTTCAACAAGACAGCGACGAAGCGTTACACGGCATTGTGATGGGATAAGCGTGGTGTGATGGGATGTGATGGGATAAGCGTGGTGTGATGGTAGTGATGGGGTAGGGAGCATCGCCTGTGCGTGACGTGGGGAGTGACGTTTGACTGAGAGGTGGTGGCCGGGCTGTCCTCACAGCTGCTCCATGCCAGCCAATCATGAGATCCATCCACAACTAAGACCCACGATCTATGGCAACAATAAATCCAACCCAGCATGAACACACCACCCACTATCCATGTGGCCCAAGCACCCATGGTCACCCCCGCCATTGGCTGCACCCCCGTGGCTCAAGAGATAAAAACTTTCTCATTTCTGCACGGATGAGGCCGCCGATTCGTGCGATGAGCTGCTTATGGCCTAACTAGAGTGGAGCCAGCCCCAGCGGTTTGCCGGGTGGCTGGCCCCCAACACGCGACGTGTTCTGGCGCCACGCAGACACTCTTAGCAATCGCTGTAGGCAGCTGGGACCCAGCGCGGCGTGAACGGCGCATCCAAACTAATTTTTAAACCAGCATGCAACAGCGCGTTAGATCGCATTCTTCAACACGGGTTCAGTCCACATGTGACAGCAATGTCAAGGTGGTTACCGCATCGGTGCTTGTGGTTCTTTTGCAGCCAAACGCAGCTAGAATCAGTCAAAAAGATGCATAAACTGAGCTGATATGAGTATCACCCCCCACACATGAAACGGACCACACATCAAGACAACGCGTTTCTGCTTTGCAGACACGTTAGGTGACCACACAGGGAGCCGCGCTGAACTGGCGATTCATCATTTGACGTCCTGGTTGGACAGTTATGGCAGCCGGAAAAAGCCGGAATTTGACGTTACACGAGGTGCAGGGAGTTCGGGTGCAGGGACAGGCCACAAGCCATACCACCACTCTTAACATGTCACCAGCACTAGCACTAGCACTAGAACACATGTCAGGGGGGGTACTGCGCCCGACAAAAATACAAAAATTTGAAAAGCTGGTCCGCTGAGCGCGACCGCTGTTCTCTGATCACAGCCCCACTAAGCAGGCCATTCCCGGCACAACGCGACCCGATCTCACAGCACCCCCGCCCGCCCCGGCACAGGTGCACATCAGCCCGAGCAGCCCGCTAGCTTCGCTTTAATGAGCTGCATCGCCCTGCGCGAGAATCGCTGTAACACTCATAAAAACCAGAAAGATTTTATCAGGGGTGCAGCCAATGGCGGGGTTGACCCCATGCGGACACAGTCACCCTAGCCACCCCGTGTCTGCCGCCCAGGTGGCACCCGTCATCATGATCATCATCACATGACATTTGCTGGTGCTGCAAACCACACCTGTCAGCCCTAGCAGGCCTGTCAGGCCTGTCAGCGCGCGGGGCACAGCAGCTGCCATGACAACCTGGGTCATGAGGGTCATCATCATGCCCAGCCAGTGCCAAGCCTATGACCCTACAACGACCCTACAGTGTGTTAACACACAGTGCAGCGTAGGCCCAATCATCACCCAGCCATGTGATGCGTGTGTGCTACATGCAAGCCAGGCCGGTCGGGGGTGCAAGGGCAGGGGTGCTTGGCTGCAGGTCATGTCATGCTAATGCTAACACACCAGGTCACCCCCGCCATTGGCTGCACCCCCATGGCTCAAGAGATAACTTTCTAACTCATTTCTGCACGGATGAGGCCGCCGATTTGTGCGATGAGCTGCTGATGGCCCGAATAGAGTGCAGACAGCTCCAGCGGTTTGCCGGGTGGCTGGCCCCCAACCAGCGCCGTGTTCTGGAGCTTCGCAGACAAATTTAGCAACATCTATAGGCAGCCTGGACACATTGCGGCGTGAATGGCGCATCCCGAGTGGACATGTCAACTTTTCAGGTTAGCTCGTATTAGTGTTGCAACGTCTCAGTACGCATTGAAACCCTCTCCCAAGCTCACCTGCTGCATCGAAACCCTCTCCCGGCCTGCTCCCTTGCCCCCCGCTCCAAAGTGTCACCTTTTGTCATCAAACGGCGCCCAATCTGCAGGTCGATGGCATTTCGGGTTGGGAGCGTGACCGCGACGGCGCATTACTGCTGAACACAGGTTCGGTCCACATGTGGCAGCGATTCTAGGTTGCACACGATTTCCTGATTACTGGTGCTTGTGGCTCCTGAGCAACCACGAACGGCAAGAATTAGAAAAAAAAGCAGAAATTGAGCTAATAACTGTGTTTGCCGTTGGACAGGCCATGGTTGACAAGAAAAGGGGGGCAAAGGCTGAATGTGCCGGTGCGCAAAAAGCGAGGGAGGTTATGGCACGGCGCAGGGCTGCTGAGGTTGAGGCCAAGGCCCAGGCTGGTGCTGCTGAGGCTGAGTCCCCGGCACAGGCTGATGCTGGTGCTTATGAGGCACAGTTGCATCAGCTGCAGGCTGACCTGCAGCAGAGGGAGCAACATATTGCTGACACCCAACGCTTGCAACTTCTACAGCAACAGCTACAGGACCTCCAGCAGGATGAACTTCAACGCAAGGAGCAGCAGGTGGCTGAGCAGCAACAGCAGCTGCAGCAGCAGCAGGCAGACATGCACCTAAGGGAGCAGCAATTGGCTGAGCAGCAACACCAGGTGCAGCAGAGGGAGCAGCATGTGGCTCAGCAGCAACACCAGGTGCAGCAGCAGCAGGCAGACATGCAGCAGAGGGAGCAGCAGGTGGTTCAGCAGCAGCACCAGGTGCAGCAGCAGCAGGCAGACATGCAGCAGAGGGAGCAGCAGGTGGCTCAGCAGCAGCACCAGCTGCAGCAGCAGCAGGCAGACATCCAGCAGAGGGAGCAGCAGGTGGCACAGCAGCAGCACCAGCTGCAGTTGCAGCTGCAGCTTTACAGGCTGCAGCAACAGCTCGAGGCACACAGTGGGGCTGAATTGCAACGCCAGGTGCAGCAGCAGCTGGCAGCACAGCAACACCTGGTGCAGCAGCAGCAGGCTGACCTACTACTGAAGCAGCAGCAGGTGGAGAAGCAGCTGCAAGAGGCGGCAGTCCAGCAGGCTGTCAGCACCAACCACCCCCTCCCAGACCATTCTACATGCTCTCCCCAGGTCCCTGGGTCCCTCAAGTCATCCCTCTTCAAGCGCCCACGCCAGGACACAACACTAGCGCCCATGCCAAGGTACGCAGTTCCCATGCATGCCCTCCAAAGCATCCACCACCACACCTTTCATAACCCACACCACACAACCACACCACACCACACCACACCACACCACACCACACCACACCACACCACACCACACCACACCACACCACACCACACCACACCACACCACACCACACCACACCACACCACACCACACCACACCACACCACACCACACCACACCACACCACACCACACCACACCACACCACACCACACCACACCACACCACACCACACCACACCACACCACACCACACCACACCACACCACACCACACCACACCACACCACACCACACCACACCACACCACACCACACCACACCACACCACACCACACCACACCACACCACACCACACCACACCACACCACACCACACCACACCACACCACACCACACGTACCATAAACCTGTGCTTGTGTGCATGTGCATGCTCCATAATGTAACCCATGCATTACGCATCCCTGGGCTGCCCTACTCAGCAGTGGTGGGTGCCCACCAAAGATGGACATGAGGCAGCTGTGTTTGTGGTCAGATGGTTGTGCATCACAGTTCAAGGGGGCCAAGGCCATTAGGTTGCATTGGCACCTAGCCAATAGGTTTGGGGTGCCTGTGCAATGGTCATATGGTGCCACATCGCATTTCAAGAGCACGCATGGCTCTGAGGGTGGGGTGTCCAAGAGGGAGTGGAGGGAGCAGATGTTAGTGCATCCTGAGCTGGTGGGGAAAGTGTGTGGGGCTGCTGTGCTGAGTGACTGGGCTAACAAGCATTTTGCTGTGCCATGCCATGCACAAGACACTAGTGCCAGCCACAGGCAACGTGGTCACATCATGTTTCGGCGCTACCTGGTGCTAGACGACGCTAGGCAAGCAGCTGTATGCAGTATGCCTGAGGCTGATGTGGAGCGCATGCATGATGATGTAAAGGGGTGCAGGGCTATGCACCGCATGGTGTTCACACCTGACAGGGAGCAGCCTCAATGGGCCATGGCTGCTTGTGCATGCAACACGTGCATGAGTGTGCCATGCCAGCCGTGCATGAAGCCTGACACCACCACCCCACTTGAGCCCATGCCCATGTTTCAAGACACTGTGAAGGAGGTGAGGGATGACGAAGAGTGTTATGCATTGTTGATGTTTTACCATCCCGATTTGCTGCATGATGAGGTGTGCTTTGGCAAACTGACCAACAAACACTGTGCACGACATCGCATGCACATGGGGTGGAAGAGGGAAGAGGGACGTCGGGAATTGCGTCGTTTAGTGCGCAGAGAGCTGCTAAGTGAGCAGCTGGAGGCTGAATACGAGGCGGACAATTGATGTGTAAAGTGCATTGGGGTCTACTTTGGAGCATCACAAACGGCCCACGCATGAACACAACGCGCTTGTTTCCTGATTACACGTTAGAAGCCCACACAAGGAGCCGCACTGAACTTGCAGTCCATCTCTTGCCGTCTTGGTTGGACAGATAACCGGCTGAAAAAAATGCACATTTCATGGAAACTTGACATGGTCTTACGTGACACGAGTCGCACGCTTGTTGTCGCACGTTGTGGTGCAGGGACAGCCCACAAGCCACACCAGCACTCCCAAGCACATTATCGGCACTAGCACTAGCACTTTTACACATGTCGCACGACAAGAAATTCAAAATTCTAAACAGCTGGGCCGCTGAGCGAGATAGCTATGCGCTGATCACAGCCCCACTAAGCAGGCCAATCCCGGCACAACGCGACCAGAATTCCCAACACCCTCGCCCGCCCCGGCACAGGTGCACATCAGCCCGAGCAGCCCGCTAGCCTCGCGCTGGTGAGCTGCACCGCCCTGCGCAAGAATCGCTGAAAAACTCTTAAAGATGAGTCAGATAGTTATCAGGGGTGCAGCCAATGGCGGGGGTGACCACCAGCACAGCTAACGCAGGCCAGACACGAAGGTCAGGGGTTGGTCCACCCCCTACTTCCAGGGCTCTTGGCCAGGCCATCCCCCACCATTAACGCCACCAGGACTCTGCCTTGCCATCATGCTCACAACGGCTGCGTGACACCCACCCATGCCACCCACAACAGATTGATGATGGTGGGTTTGCGCCTTTACAGCGGGATGCCTATAACGTGGCATGGAACGACACCGTGAACTTGGCGACGGCGTATGTAGGATCTGTGCACCCAAACTCCTTGTGAATGGCCATGCATCGCTCAGGCAGGGAGCAGCCCCGAGGGAGGGAGATATAGACGTAAAACTGCCTGGAGCAGGGCTGCTCAGCCATCAGGCGCAGGGCTGCGCATGCTGCCTCGCTATCGGTTCCTAGTGTTTCAGTGAATTCGACTCTTCGCACTGTGGGCATGCCTTGCACCAGCTGGCGCCAGAACTCCATGGAGGGGTCCACGGACCCACATTTAAACCTTAGCCAGGAGCAGCCCTGGCACAGGGGGGCTAGCAGGGGGAGGGTGGCTGCGGTCACGTCTGCCAGATGTAGCAGGGTGATATCCGGGTGATAGGGTGATAGCCCCCCTTTTTCTTCTGGCTGCAATGTTGCAGGGGGCTCAGCTCAGCCACCAGCCGTCGCAATTCTTGACACCCCTTGCCGTCATCGCAGCCCTCAAAGTCCAGGTCCATGGCGTGGATCTTGACGCGCAATCTCCCAGCCTGAGTCAGGTTGCGCACTGCAGCTTCCACCAGGGCGTTGGAGTCCTGCTTAGCACTGACGGAGAAGGCCTGCAGCTCCAGGGGCTGGGTCAGCGAGTGCAGTGGCAGGCAGGCGGCAGTGGCGCAGTCGATGCGGCCGGTGAGCTTCAGCTGGCGCCAGGTGCAGGGCGCAACAGCTTGCGGCTTGGCCAGCCCCTCCATCGACATGAGCTGGACGTTGGTGAGCTGGGTGGCTGCCAGCAATGCGTCCAGTTCCTGCCGCCCGTTGACCAAGGTGCACGGCAAATGCAGGGTGTGCAGCTGGGGCAGCGCCTGAAGCAGCTGGGGCACGCTGTCCTGGTAGGGTTGCCCTGTGATGCTGAGGACCTGCAGCCCAGCCAGTGAGGCCAGCCCCAGCCTGCCCAGGTCACGCAGGTCATGGTTGTAAACCACGACCTGCAGCTGGGTCATGTGCTGCGCCAGGGGCTGCAGGTTGGGCAGCTGTGCTGGCGTGCTGCTGTCCAGGGTCAGCTGCTTGAGCCTGGCACCATGGAACAGGTTGTCCAGGGTCACCGCCCCGGGCCCAGGCGTCTGGGGCTCCAGGATAATGCTGTTGCTGAGGTCCAGCTGCTGCAGCTGCAGGGACAGCGGTGGGTGGGCGAGCAGGCTGGCCAAACCGCTGCACCTTATGGTGTACTCAGTCAGAGACAGGGCAGTCAGGCCTGGGAAACTGTCCACTAGGCGCTGGGCAAGGCCAGGTGAGCAGGCCAGGATCCATAAACTGTCACTGTCGGAACAGTCGCTGTCACTGTCGACTTCATCCGCCCATCTGTTTAACACGCAAGCTCTCACTGCTGCACAGCTGCCCAGCTTGTCTAGGGCGTGCATCAACAGCTGGGTGTACTGCCTGCTGCCCAGCTTCTGCGGCTGAAACAGCGTTACGGTCAGCTTGCTAGTTCTGCTTTGCAAAGCTGCGACAACGCGGGACGTAAGCAGCTCATCCCAGTCCTCTCTAGCCATATCAACGTATAAGGTTGGGGCGTGCAGCAGGTTGGCTTGGGAGAAAGTGCGACAGGTAAGGGACAGTTCATTCCCAGCACCAAGCTGCACCGCACGGCTGGCTATATCATCTAAGATCTCTGCCATCAGGGACAAGAGACGAGGGCTTGCTGGCATGGCCTTGCTGCACGCGTTTTATATGTATTTGTAGTGGCAGTGTGCGTCTTCGATGTAATGAGAAAGGTCGACAGCCAACGCATGCACATTACACATGCTGGAACCAAACCCTACCCAACCCCTTGCTGCCTGCACCTGCTGGGTGCTGTTACATGCGCAGTTCGACCCAGCGTCACACTTCATCCTTCATCCTTCATTCGGGCGGCCCCAACATGGGGGTGGTAATGTTCATGCAAATACTCTCTCAATTCTGCACCGTTTTCGATATCGTTAATCACATTGGTAACTGCAAAGCAATGCGCGTCATTTGACCATCAGCGCAAGCCATTGGAGTCTTTGCTCGCGTACTGCCACATGTGCCCGCGAACAAATAACAGCGGCGAGACGGGTCTCCTTGGCACGGTGAGCCACATCGCTGAGACCCCATCTACCTAGCGTAGTGAGCTGATTGTGCACAAAGTGGAATGTCTGGCGCAGTGAGCGGGTTGTGCACACATGGAATGTCCGGCAAACACCCAACGCGATGCCTGCCGGGCGTGCAGGGCACCTAGACGGGGTGATTGAAGCATATGTTCATACTCCCTTCCGTCAAATACACCATTTGGGTCGGCGCACACCAAGGTATCACCGGGTTACACCCCCCCCTCCTCTACTGTGTCCTCCACTGTATTGCACTCGCTGCACTCACAAGAAAATGGCTATAAAACGTTTGTTCTTGACCCATTGGCGCATCTATTGAAACAAACCGCACGTTAAACAGCCCAGGCCTCTATCAGTTTGACATCTTCAAAGTGACATCATGTTCTCCAAGCAGAATCAGGGCCACGGGGCTGTGGGGTGGCAGTTGAGCTATGAAACTTTGCACGCAGGTGGATGGCATGTAGGGGAGTGTAACTCTCAGAGGAGCCGAGTCCAAACTCGGTCATGGTGTGGAGTTGTGCGACTGACTGCTTGGCTCTGGCCCTGAGATCGGCTAAGGGAGTTGGGGGTCACGGACCAAAGTGAGCTTTTGCCTTATTTGAGTGTGAGCGTTTGTCACACGATGTTAGAAGAGCTTAACCTAGTAAGTAGCATGTTGTAAGTCCAAATGGTCGAGCTGTGGCATTGCCCTCTAGGTATGGGGGGGAGGTGGGCTCATTGCCACATCGCCGCAACCGCTTTCCGATCCGATTGCTGCTGCCGACGCGCATGCTTGTGTAGAGCAGCCTAAGTGACGCGCGCGGTCGAAGCGATGACTGCATGCTCCGCAACGACTCAAATTTGAATCACCAACTTTGATGCTTTGCTGTGCACGGCCCACTGACTGCATGAATATTCTGGATGGGTGAAAGGTAGCTGGCTGTGTTGGCTACATTGTGAACCGTCTAGCATAACATTTGGCGCAGTGAGTGCAGAGATACAGCCGTCCTACTACCAGGGGTCAGTTTCCTGTCATTTTTGAGCGCCTGACCTTCATCCTTTTTCCTTTTTCCTTCATCCTTTTTCCTTTTTCCTTCAGCGTCACACTCCAACCCAAGTACATACGGAGATATACCGTACTCTCCCTTTTGATTCGCGTCCGCGAATCGTTTTTTTGGCCTCGCGAAATCGCAAACGAGTAAACAATGTGATTTTTGGCCGAACAGCGAAAAAACAATTATTTGACCTGCGTGAATGGTGCTGCGGTGGACTGCTTCATGGTCCGTGGCATCAGTGCCGACGACGCAGCCGAAAATCCGCTAAATACGCCAGGTTGACCAACACGAAGATGGCCCTTGCACAGTGGCTGTGACTTGGTGATCGGGTGGCTTGACTTGGTGACTTGTGCAGAAAGTGTCCACGGAGGATTGACATGTCATGCAAGGAATGGCTGTCTTGAATATTTATAAACACACCCACGTTGTCAAAGTTGTGTTTTGCTGCAACTTTTGCATCGGGAAAAAGTAAACAATGTTTTTTTTGGATTGGGAAAATGTATTTAATTATAGTTTTCGAGGCCTCGCGAATCAAAAGGGAGAGTACGGTAAGCACTATGTAGTGTTTATTACAGAGAGTTACAGAGGAATATAAGGACCCAAAACCGCACTAGGCGATCAGTGGCTCATGTGCGGTGATGGCGCCTCCATGGCAGGCATGCAGCTACCTCGCACCGAGGTCTATGCGCTACACAGGGATGTTGCTACCAAGGGCCATACCAGTCAGCTTCTCCCTGCGGCAGGTGGGGTACATGTAGCGGGACACCGACGAGCACTTGATCTTACATATCTTTATCTCTGCGTTAGATTTTGTGGCGTGCCTGGTGAGAGCTGAAAAATGAGCTGGATGGCGCCTTTCAGCCAGAACCTGAAGCACAGCTCTGCCCACACCACTCCTGTGCCTGGGCTGCGGCGGCCATGTCATGCTGACCTTCATGGTGTAACGGCGTAGCCGCTGCCTTTAATCTTACAGTGTGAGCGGCATGTCCACTTAGAAATGTCCAACGCAGTGTCTACTATCCACACTCTCGCACAGCAACTGAGCCCAGGTTTAGAACGGGACCCTCGGGAGTCGAACCCGAATGGTGGGCTGGTAGCAGCCCACCATTGACCTCCTCAGTCACTCTGCTAAAGTGTGGTATACGGATACGCATAAGCGCACCGTCACATTCCTCCCCCTCTTAAGAGATCCGTTCCGCCAAGGTACCTGGGATAGCCCAGAGCACCGAGACTCGCAGTCTATAGAGACCACTGATAAACAGGCTGACCCATAAGGGTACCAGCCACCCACAGAAACACATGCATCACCATAAGGTGCCGCATGGGGGCCATGGTCATAGGACCAGGCCAGGTGACATAGGTCACTGAGACATTTACACATCAAGGCAGGTTATGCACAGCCTTGTACCTAGACAAGATCTGGGGAGCACCAGCCAGCATAGCCTCTGGCTCCCAGGTGTTGTAGGTGTCATCGTAGCCTGTCCACTTGACCAGGTACTCCATGCGCTTCTTGAAACGTACCTGCCTGTGGTTCAGCAGACTATGCACTTCATAGTGAGGCGCATCTTCCAGCCACTCCATCACAGGAGGGGGGTGAAACCCCTGGCTGCCAGTGTACTTCTTAAGAAGTGACACATGGAACACAGGATGTAACCTGCTCATGGTGGGAGGTAACTCCAACCGGTAGGCAGCCTCACCTAGCTTGCCTGTGACCTTGAAAGGCCCTACATACCTAGGCAAGAACTTACGTGCTCTGCCAGGTGCATTGCGCAGGTTCTTGGTGCTCAGCAGGACGCTGTCTCCTACGCTGAACGTGACATCACGCCTACGCTTATTCGCATACCTTTGTTGGCGGTCCTGAGCCACCCTCATGCACTCCTGAGCATGCTTTACCTCATGCTCCCACTTCTTGGCGAAGCTCTCAGCGGAGGGAGATAGACACGGCCTGGGCAGCTTATGCAGCACAGGTGTAATGGGTGACTGTCCGTAGTTCACCAGGAATGGTGTGGACTGAATAGACTCTTGCCATGAATTCACTCCTACAAATTAGTCCCTGCGTTTTTCCCTGCGTTTTAGGCCAACCTTGTCCGATTGGACTGAAAATTTGATAGATGGTGTTTTGCAGAAATTAAAACATATTGTTTTTTGAAAACTTTTCTCAAAAAACAATATGTTTTATTTTCTGCAAAACACCATCTATCAAATTTTCAGTCCAATCGGACAAGGTTGGCCTAAAACGCAGGGAAAAACGCAGGGACTAATTTGTAGGAGTGTTATTAATAGCAAACTCGGCAAAGGCTAGATGCCTAGGCCAATCTTCTTGAGTAGGTAGGATATAATGTCTAAGCATTTCTTCCACAATTTGGTTTGTACGCTCAGTCTGACCATCTGATTGAGGATGATACGCAGTGCTGAAAGCAGGGTCTACGCCTATCAGCTTTCTGACCTCAATCCAGAACTGGTTGTTAAAGGTCGCACCACGATCAGAGATGGTTACTTTAGACAGGCCATGGTATTTAAATACATGGTCAATGTATAATTCAGCAAATTCCTTAGCATCCATGGCTTCAATGCATGGGATTAGGTGAACCATCTTTGATAGACGATCCACGACCACACATATAGAATCATAGCCATGCACACCGACTGGAAGCTTAACCACCAAATCCATGGTGACAGATTCCCAGCGGTACCCAGGTATAGACAAGGGATTTAGCAGCCCACCAGGTACTTGGCGTGACGCTTTGTTTCGTTGGCATGCATCACAGTTAGTCACATAGTGTCTAACGTCAGCACGCATGGTTTTCCACCAGAACACCCTACGCACACGTTCAAGGGTTTTGGTGATGCCCACATGGCCAGCATACTTAGCATCATGCATTTCGTGCAAGATATGCTCTCGTAGCTGGATATCATTAGGAACTATAATAGTACCCTTATCAAGGTGTCGCCACAGACCCTCCTGGGTCATTTCCCACTCCTCATTAGGCTCAGCAAAGGCGGGATCAGTGCTATAGGCACTAATTAGCCAATCTGTGACCTGAGAAGGGTGACCAGGACACTCAGGGACCTGTGCCTCACAGTCATTAGAGACCGGGTCAGCCCACCTTAACCGCTTAGGCTCTGATGGCTTTAGAGCATCATCAGAGTCAGCATCATGGTCAGGGTCTGATCCAGCGGCAGGCTGCTGTTCGCTGCCTCCGCTGCCGCTGCTCAACGGTGTACCCGCACCGACGTCCTCCCCCTCCTGTAATCTCCGCTTCTGCTGCCTGGTCGTCACCAGGATTTTGTCAGTATCAGTCTTAGCCGTCGCTGAAGTTACTGGAATACGTGACAGTGGATCGGCAGGATTAGTGTTGCCAGGTAGGTATTTAATGGTGTAATTAAATCGGGATAAGAACTCCAACCAGCGGCTCTGCCTACGGGACAGTGTAGACTGCGTAGGTAGGGCCTCTAGAGGGCGGTGATCAGTAAACAGGGTGAATGGTACTCCTTTAAGGTAGCACCGCCACTGTGTACACGCAGCAATAATGGCCAAAGTTTCCTGTTCCCCAGTGGTATAATTCATTTCAGCTTTTGACAGCTTACGTGAGTAATATGCCAGGGGGTAACCAGCCTGTGTCAATACTGCGCCAACACCCAAGAGTGAGGCGTCACAGTAGACTTCAAAGGGCTTGGTTATATCAGGTAAGCGGAGCATAGGCACCTTCATAATAGCCTGCTTTAGAGCATTGAAAGCATCTAACTGGGGTTTAGGCCATTGTGCCCAGTTGAATGTTTTGCCTTCAGGGCCAGTTAAATTAGTAAGAGGAACAGCAATGGAACTAAAATTACGCACAAATTTACGTACATAATTAGCCATGCCCAGGAATGACTGCAGAGCTGTCAGGTTCGTAGGAACAGGCCAGTCTTTGATTGCAGTCACCTTGCTGGGGTCTACAGCTACACCATCTTTAGAGATGATGTGCCCCAGGAAAGGTAGAGACTCTTTCATGAATTCACATTTAGATAATTTAGCAAAATATTTATGTTGTCTCAGCAAACTGAATATTTCACGAAGGTGTGACAGGTGCTCCTGGATAGACTTGGACATGATTAAAATGTCATCAAGATATACCAGAGCACACCGGTCAATCACCGTGGCAAACGCCTGGTTCATTGCCCGTTGAAATGTAGCGGGAGCATTGGTTAAACCAAAGCATAACACTTTATACTGATAGTGTCCCATGGGCGTCCTAAACGCAGTTTTAGGAATATCTTCATCAGGTATTCTGATTTGATGATAGCCAGCCTGGAGATCCAGGGAGGAAAATACAGTCATACCCGACAATTTATCAAATAAATCATCAATTCTGGGGAGGGGGTACTGATCACGTATAGTGAGCTTGTTAAGCTGGCGGTAGTCTACGCACATGCGTAGCTCACCGGACTTCTTCTTTACAAAAAGAACTGGCGCTGCAAATGGGGAGGAGCTAGGCTCTATCAGCCCTTTTGACAACATGTCAGTGACCTGTTTTTTAACTTCTTCCTGTTCTGGCTGGCTCATCCTATAACTGGGCCTGGCAGGAGGTTTAGCACCATCCTGCAGGGGTATAGAGTGCCCTACATCACGTGCAGGAGGCAACCCAGTGATAGGCTTAAACACATCAGAGAACTCCATAAGGAGGCTCTTTAACTGTGCCGCCTGCTCAGGAGGGACACCAGGTGGGTCTTGCAGGTTCTCATAAGAGACCAGTGCTACCACACCTGTGCCTCCATCTTTGAGCCACTTAGCAGCCGTCTTGGCAGACAGAGGGGTATAAACCACCTCAGGGCCGGACAATAGGAAACCAGGAGGAATAGCATAGGTTTCTTTTACAGGTTTTACAGTTCGTAGAGACTCAACTGTACAGTTAACTGACCCCTTCTTGCTTACCGCTGAAGGTAGTAAGGTAGGCTGGCCCTTAGGGGTCCGCAGGGTGAGAGACTTGTCGACATAGTCAAGCAAGGCCCCCTGCACAGTTAGCCAGTCAGCACCAAGCAGAATGTCATACTCATGTACAAGCTCAGGCATCACAGTCAAGGTGCAGAAGCAGCTAAACTGTTGGATGGACAAGTGCACTTTGACATATTGTGTACAGAACACTGATTGATTATTAGCTACCTCATAACGAAGTGCCACAGGGTAATTATGCAGTCTCAACTTGTGTGTAAACACAAATGCTTCACTGATGAAGGAGTCATCAGCGCCACCATCAGCAAGGCAGAAGCATGCATGCTGACGGTCAAGGGTGCCAGCAAATCTGAATCTCACCTTGCCATCACGTCCCACCATACCCAGCACATGGGCCTGTTGATGCCGAACCACAGGGGGGACAGCAGTCTTACATGGCACATCATTCAAAGCAGGACTACACAGTCTTGCTGACAGGGCAGGCAGGGGCTCTACAGGGCAGGCAGGCAAAGAAGCTGTTGTTGAGTTGGCCTTGGGCACACTCACATCATCATCAGCTCCTACAACAGCAGCATCATCATCATGCAACAGTTGTTCAGATTGAACCACAGCACAGTCCTGGCTGGCTGGCTGGGCAACACCCTAACGGTTGGTGGCAATACGGGCCCGGCTGACACCACGGCGCATGCCCTGATCCTTGGGCCTAGAAGCCTTAGGTGGGGGCTGGGGCTCTGGCTCCTGGTCTGACTCAGAAGCACCAGACTCTGAAGGGGGCTTGGACTTGGCTTGGCCAGGCTTCTTGGCACCCTCAGGTGGGTGTGCGTACCCAGACCTGCGCCGGGCCTCAATGGCCGTGAAGTGGCGGAAGGGGCATGGGTGGTTTGTCAGGTGGCCGGGATGGTTGCACTTGAAGCAGTATTGCCCAGGCAACAGAGGTTTCTTGGACCACAGCTCATCGTGTCTGGGCCTCTTGCCAGCACCACCAGAAACAGGGGGCTTAGAGCCACGCCTGCCGGGGTGGGCCTCACCTCCCAGGGCACTTGACGCCTGCACAGCATGAACACCAGAAGAACCAGCACCCTTAGCAGGTGTGGTGGTGGACAGCATGACCACGTTGCGCTGAGCCTGCTTAGCAGCCTCCATAGCCTGAGACAGTGTGGGGTCTTTAAAGTGAGCCAGGTCCTTAAGCACAGCAGGCTGTAGAGCTGAGCTGAGGCCCCTAGTGAACACCATGGCCAGCAGAGGCTGACACATGCTGTCGTTCCCTGCAAACAGCAGGTTATTCCTGAACTCAGTAATGTATTGACCCAGGAGCATTCCTGCGGTCATCTTGATGGCACCATCAAGCAGTTTGGTTCGGGCGACGTTACAGTCATCCCGCAGGTCATCTCCTGTATACTCGCAGAATGCAGTACGCAGGTAAGGCCAGTCGGGGACGTCAGCATACAAGGCAGCATAAGACTCCTTGATGGATGGATACCAGGTGTTGCGAGCAGCGCCAGTCAGGAAAGCAGGCAGTGTCGATGCAACATCAAGGCGGCAGCGTTCACAATGACGCTCAAGGTCATCGCAGAACGCTAAGGCTCTACGATGGGTGCTGCTGCACGCATCAGTCCACTTGTCTGGGCCAGGTATAGACCTTGAACCCAAAGACAAGGGAAGAGGCAAGGCCAGAGGCGAGGGACCCGTAGGGGCAGCTCGTCCTGGGCCTGCAGCACCTGCAACAGGCTGTCTAGTCGACGCAGGAGCAGCTGCCCTGCCTGCTAGATCTGGCCTGCGAGGTGGGAGAGGAGGCGACTTCACCTGAGACGTAATTGTCGACAGGGCTTGACGCAGGGCTTCATTCTCAGCCTGAATTTGCAGCTGCTGTGCCTCCAGCTCAAGGATGTAGTCTTCGTCCCCTCCGATGTAGCGGGGGCGCTCGTCCATCTCGCCTTCTTCCATATGGCCACCAGGGGTATCCTCTGGGTTCTCATCGGGATTGTCATCAGGGGCTTTAGAGCCACCTGAGAAAGTCTCAACCACGGCGTTGAACTTCGCACGCAGCTGCGGATTAGTCCGGGCCGCCTCCAGGAGCTTATCTAGCATATCGGGCTCTGAAGGAGTATTAGCAGGTGGTTCGGCTCCGGCGGGTGGCCCGCCATTGCCTGGATTGTCTGTCATGTTGCTGTACCGACGTCGGTCGGAAACCATTTGTAACGGCGTAGCCGCTGCCTTTAATCTTACAGTGTGAGCGGCATGTCCACTTAGAAATGTCCAACGCAGTGTCTACTATCCACACTCTCGCACAGCAACTGAGCCCAGGTTTAGAACGGGACCCTCGGGAGTCGAACCCGAATGGTGGGCTGGTAGCAGCCCACCATTGACCTCCTCAGTCACTCTGCTAAAGTGTGGTATACGGATACGCATAAGCGCACCGTCACACATGGCACTATCAACAGACAAGCGAGCTTAATGTCGTACATACCACCCACTGCCCTGCACCGCCCACTTCTAGGTGAGGTGTGGGGCAGGCAGAGGAGGCGGTAGGCAGGAGTGGCCACAGGCAGGGGTTGTTTAGTGCAGGTCAGCTGGTCAAAGTGGTTGGACTGGACGGCGCCCTCTGTGGCCCTGTGGCCCAATGGGTGTGTGGGTGTGGGTGTGGGTGGGTGTGGGGGTGTGGGGGTGTGGGGATGTGGGGGTGTGGGTGTGTGGGGGTGGGGGTGTGGGGGTGTGGGGGTGTGGGGGTGTGGGGGTGTGGGGATGTGGGGGTGTGGGGGTGTGGGGGTGTGGGGGTGTGGGGGTGTGGGGGTGTGGGGGTGTGGGGGTGTGGGGGTGTGGGGGTGTGGGGGTGTGGGGGTGTGGGGGTGTGGGGGTGTGGGGGTGTGGGGGTGTGGGGGTGTGGGGGTGTGGGGGTGTGGGGGTGTGGGGGTGTGGGGGTGTGGGGGTGTGGGGGTGTGGGGGTGTGGGGGTGTGGGGGTGTGGGGGTGTGGGGGTGTGGCGCTGGGCTGAGGCGCTGCTTCTAGCTGATTGTGCGCCACCACACTCATTGTGTGACCAAGTGTGGCCTCCCTACCGTGCAAGGCCTGGTAGGGCCTGCAGGAGCCAAGTGGAAGCCCTGTCTAAAGCTGTCCACAGCTGTGTCAAGCAGGCAGCGGTTGCCTTCAGACATGCTGGCATCAGCACGTGGGGTGGGTGGAGGGGTTGGCACACCGGCTGTTGTGCGTTCGCTGTCAAGATACCAATTTTAATAGTAAGAGCGGGGCTGGGCAGCGCCACGCAAGGCCAGGGAGCGCAGACAGACAGGCTGAGGCTGATCTGATGCTGCCAAGGTGACCCGCCCAACACAACAGGGGCCAGGGCACAACAGGGACCCAGCACAGGCGCCACAGAACAGGCGCCACGGCCAGCACCAGGTCCAAATGGCTGCAGCGGCTGCCTAACGCACTGCACCGTCACCTGGGTGTGGTGCTGGGCTGTGGGTGGAGGCAGTGAGGGCGGTGTGTGTGGGCTGTGTGGTGCTGGGCAGCGCTGTCTGCAGGAGGTGCTGCAGCCAGACCCTGGCAGCCTGCCACGGTGGAAGCAGCTAACACATAACGCATGCCAAGCCACCAGCTACTGCACTGGGGGCAGCATCAGGGGCACCCCCTGCTACTCCCGGGCTACCAGCGGTCAGGGGAGCGCCCGCTCAAGGCCCAGCAGCAGCAGCATGTGGGACGGTAGTGTGCCCCCCCTCGCCAGCTCTATGTAAGTGCATGTCATAGGGGTCAGGCAGTATACAGTGTGCAGGTGCAGGTGGACGACCCCCTCACGCTCACCCTCACCCTCACCCTCACCCTCACCCTCACCCTCACCCTCACCCTCACCCTCACCCTCACCCTCACCCTCACCCTCACCCTCACCCTCACCCTCACCCTCACCCTCACCCTCACCCTCACCCTCACCCTCACCCTCACCCTCACCCTCACCCTCACCCTCACCCTCAATCCTGTTGTTGATGGGTTGCCGTTGCATGAAGATTACCAACCCCATGTTGGGAACGCCTGAGTGCAGGTGCAGGTGGACGACCCCATGCCATGTGTGTGGGAACATAACTATATGGAATACAAAGCAAGTCGGTCATAAGCCGGTGGGCTGATGAGGGAGGATAGGTGCATGTCATAGGGATGCATGTCATAGGGATTAGGCAGTAGTGCAGGTGGAGGCCCCCATGCCATGTGTGTGGGAAGACAAAGCACCACCCCTAGTAAGGGTTTTGTGAGTAAGGGGGTCGTGTAGTTCAGTTTTTGCGTTGGCTAAGTTTAGAACCGCAGCACCCAGTGGCATGTGAGTCATGTATGGATCTGACCCAATAGACATGAACTGGACAGCAATGCCATGCTAGTCATCACTCGTGGCTCAGCTCAGCTCATCACTTGTGAGAGGCCGTCTGTGGCAGTGATACCTCCTGACATCACCTGGACATCACCGCCAGAGGCGATCAGCTGCCACCCCTTCACCACCATACCCGGCCATCCCACTTGCCACCACCTCGATGCTGGGTGCTGCTTGTCCAGTGTAGAGTGTGGCTCGGTGCTGCCTAGCACAGTTAGCACACTGCGGCAGCTGCCCTGCATCACCACCAACCCTTAGCTGCGTAACACTCGCAGAAAAGTTCATGAGAAAAGTTGAAAATTTTGACAAAGTGGCTTGATGGAATGTATTTTTTAGCGGTTCTAAGAATGGGGGTGTAAACCTAAAATCGAGGAAAAATCGGGCTGAGGAGATACGAGAAAACCAGTACTGGTCCACCCCCAACCAGTACTGGTCCACCCCCAACCAGTACTGGCCGCCCCCCCAACCAGTACTGGTCCACCCACAACCAGTACTGGTTCACCCCCAACCAGTACTGGTTCACCCCCAACAAGTACTGGTCCACCCCCAACCAGTACTGGTCCACCCCCCAACCAGTACTGGTCCACACCCAACCAGTACTGGTCCACCCCCAACCAGTACTGGTCCACCCCCAACCAGTACTGGTCCACCCCCCAACCAGTACTGGTCCACACCCAACCAGTACTGGTCCACCCCCAACCAGTACTGGTCCACCCCCAACCAGTACTGGTCCACCCCCCAACCAGTACTGGTCCACCCCCAACCAGTACTGGTCCACCCCCAACCAGTACTGGTCCACCCCCAACCAGTACTGGTCCACCCCCAACCAGT
>JASKMD010000004.1:9042204-9108989 GCA_030144725.1 Haematococcus lacustris
TACTGGTCCACCCCCAACCAGTACTGGTCCTCCCCTAACCAGTACTGGTCCACCCCCAACCAGTACTGGTCCACCCCCCAACCAGTACTGGTTCACCCACAACCAGTACTGGTCCACCCACAACCAGTACTGGTCCACCCACAACCAGTACTGGTCCACCCCAAACCAGTACTGGTTCACCCCAAACCAGTAATGGTTCACCCACAATCAGTACTGGTCCACCCTCAACCAATACTCGCTGACTCCCAACCAGTACTGGCTGACCCCCAACCAGTACTGGCTGACTGCAGGAGCTTGGGGTAAGGGGCCAGCAGCAGCAGCAGGGGGAAGGGGGGCAGCAGCAGCAGCAGCAGAGGGGCAGGGGGGCAGCAGCAGCAGCAGCAGCAGCAGCAGATAGGCAGGGGGGCAGCAGCAGCAGCAGCAGGGTGGCTGGGGGGCAGCAGCGGCAGGGGGGCTGGGGGCTGCAGCAGCAGCAGGGGGGCATGGAACTGCAGGAGCTTGGGGGCTGGGGGCCAGCAGCAGCAGCAGCAGGGGGGCAGGGGGGCAGCATCAGGAGCAAGGGGGCAGGGGGGCAGCAACGGCAGCATCAGGAGGGCAGGGGGGCAGCGGGGCAGCGGCAACGAGGGGGCAGCGACAGCAGCAACAGCAACATCAACAATTGCACCATGTGGGGCAGCAACACTAGGGGGGCAGCGACAGCACACTTTGTGACCATCATCCATTGCTGTGTGACACCCATCCATTACTGTGTGACCCCCTCAAGTGCTGAAGGGCTGGGTGAAGGGCTGAAGGAAGGGGCTTGCTCGGTAACGATTGCCAAGTTGGAGGTTATTACACGATAGGCTAGAGCCGTTGGGTGTACTTACACGTGATACTGAGCTACAGATGTTGCAAGGTATACAGAGTACATATAACCATGAGGACAACATGCTATAACCACATGCATATGCTATGACCCACTCCTTGTTATCACATAGTTACATAGTACACAGCGCCGCACAACCCTCAAGCTATGTAGCGTCAACTAACACCCTCCACAATCTCATGTGCTGGTTGACCTATGTCAATGCCCTCTTCCAGCGACCTTGATGTAATGAAGGTACTCGTCCATGCTCCAACCCCTGCAAAGTGACACAGTGTCATCTTACATACAATGCACTACTGTACCCAATGAATGCAATGCATGACACACATTAGACACCTGGCTGGCTGGCTGTGACCAGTGCTGGCTGGCTGTGACCAGTACTGGCTGACTGGCTGTGACCAGTACTGGTTGGCTGACCAGTACTGGCTGGCTGGCTGTGACCAGTACTGGCTGGCTGACCAGTACTGGCTGGCTGGCTGTGACCAGTACTGGCTGGCTGACCAGTACTGGCTGGCTGGCTGTGACCAGTACTGGCTGGCTGACCAGTACTGGCTGGCTGACCAGTACTGGCTGGCTGGCTGTGACCAGTACTGGCTGGCTGACCAGTACTGGCTGGCTGGCTGTGACCAGTACTGGCTGGCTGGCTGAGACCAGTACTGGCTGGCTGACCAGTACTGGCTGGCTGGCTGTAACCAGTACTTGCAGCAGGGGGGTAGGGGGGCAGGGGGGCAGGGGGGCAGCAGCAGCAGTGGGGGGGCAGCAGCAGCAGCAGCAGTAGCAGCAGGAGTAGGGGGTCAGGGGGGCTGCATCAGCAGGGGGTCAGGGGGGCTGCAGCAGTAGGGGGGCAGGGGGGCTGCAGCAGCAGCAGCAGCAGGGGCGCAGCAGCAGCAGCTGGGGGCGGGGGGGCAGCAACAGCAGCTGGGGGGCAGGGGGGCAGCAGCAGCAGCAGGGGGGCAGGGGGGCAGCAGTAGGAGCAGCAGCATGGGCGGGTTGGTGTGGGCAGGGTTGGTTGGGGTGGAGTGGCACTCACCTAGCAATGCGGGCAGAGGGGCCACGGTACACGTTTCATGCTCTCACTGAAAGCAGGCAAGAGCTAGGTTTGGATCAGCAAGCACATTAGCAGCAGCAAGAGCACGCTATTGAGTGGCGCCGGCAGCAGAGTGGAGAGACCTACTGCCTGCATGCTGCTCATTACTTGCCTCTCGCCTTTCGCACTTGCTGCCTGGTTGGGGAGGGTTGCTGCTCCTTGCCACCCCTCATGTGAGAGGGGGCAATGCAGCGTGGGAGGAGGGTGGGAGGGAGCGAGGGTTGCAATGGGGAGGGTAGGGGGTGGGGAGGGGTGCAGTGGTGGGGTACACAGCTGTATCTCCAGGTGAGTGTGATGGTGTAGTTGGAGGTGGTGGTCGGGGGGCTGGGCTAGGCGGGGACGGGGGTAGGGACAAGGGAGGGCAATAGTGTTGATGATCTGTATACGGGGGATAGAGAAGGGGAGGGGCAGGGAGCAAGGAGCGAAAGGGGGAGCTTGTATGTGGGCGGGGGGAGGAGCGGGAGCGGGGGCGGGGGCGGGGGCGGCGGGGGAAGCGTGTCGATGAACTGGGAGCGGGTGGTTGTGTAAGGGAAAGGAAGGCTGGGCGGGGGTAGGGGCAGGGGAGGGAGCGGGGGCGGGGGTAGGGGGGGGACGGGGTCGGGGGCAGGGGCGGGGGAGGGGGGGATGTGTTGATGGATTGTGTATCGGGGAAAGGGAAGGGGAAGGGAGTTGCCCATCAGACCTGCAGCCAAGGGGCATGCACGTGAGGTAGGGAGATCAGGTTGGGCGCTGCGTGTTGGCCACTTACCGGTAGCCACCAGCAACCAGGGAGCGAAAGGGTAGGGAAGAAGGGGGAAGAGGGAGCTTGTGTGTGGAGGGGGGTGGGAAGGGGGTGGTAGTGATGCCACGGTGCCAAGGTATGTTGGTGAAGGTTTGCTCTTGGCTGATGGGAAGGGTAGGGAAGGGATGGCAGATGGCTGCGATGTCAGGGGGTAGAAGGCGAGGGGGAGGGGGGAAGTAGGAAAGGAGGGTGGAGTAGGAGGGTGGGGTGGGGTGGGGTGGGGTGGGGGATGGGGGGAAGAGAAAGGAGAAGGGAAAAGGTTGGGTACTACGAGTTACCATCAGCCCTGCAGCGAACACAGTGTGTGGTAGTGGTTAGGCTGTGTGATGATGGACATTGAAAGGCAACGGCAAACCACTCACCGTTGACGCCATGTTGCTCCATGTTGCGCCATGTTGGCTCCCTGTTGGCTCTTACCTTGGTCTTACCTTTGTGATGCGGGAGGTTGCGTGGTGTTATTCGAGGTGGTGGTGTGGGGGAGGGGTGGAGGGATAGGGGTGGTTGAGGTGGGGGCTGCGATGCCAATTCAAATGAAGGGTGCGAGAGGGGAAGGGGGTTGAGAAGCATGGACGGGAGTGGGAGGGAGAGGGGAAGGGAGGGGGTGGTGGTGGTGGTGGGAAGAGGGTGGGTGGGGGAGAGGTGACGAGGAGAGGGGAAGCGGGGGTTGGGCAGAAGTAGAAGTGGGATTGGTGGGATAGGGTAGGGAAGGGTGAAGGAGGCAGGGGGCAGGAGTATAGGCGTCACACCTGCAGCAAGCAAGGAGTGTACTTACAGTGAGGCTAGCAAAACATCTTAGGAAGCTAGCTGTCGCGTAGTGCATGACAGAGGCTAGGTTCAGGAGCGGGGCCACTCACCGCTTGCTCCCTGATCCTCCATGCTCCTCCATGCTTCATCCTCGTTAGCTCTTACCTTGGTCTTACCCTTGTAGTGGGACGGGCTGCAATGGAGAGGGTACGGGGTGATGAAAGCGGGGGGGGGGAGGGAGAGAGGGAAAGGGAGGGAAGTGCGGGGGAGGGGGGGAGGAAGGGGAGTGAAAGGGGAAGGATGGTAAAGGGATGTGGACCTGCAGCAAGGAGGTGACAGGTTGTCAAAGGAGGAGCAATGAATGGTGGGTATGCAAGATGCACTCACCGAGTTTGATGCACAAAGGGGCAGGGAAGATGGGCTCGGAGATGGTGGGTACATGTCAAAGGCAAAAAGATGGGTCGCTGCATGTGAAACGGTGCATTACCTCGCAACGCATTGGCTACGCGCAACGCATTGGCAACGCGCGTGTGTTATCGCGCAACGCGTGGCTACGGAGTTGGCTGAGATCTCCAGGTTGCGACACTGGCTAGGAGGCTGGCCGCTACGTGAGATGTGGCTGCCTGGCCGAATGTGGCTGCCTGGCTGCGATGTGGCGATGTTGCGTGGCTGCGATGTGGCTCAGTGGCCGCCTGGCTACCTAGCCTGGCTACCGAATTGAGGGCGTGAAGGGCGGCACGAACGGCACGAACGGCAGATCGGCTTGCATGTTAGACATGAAATATGAAAAACTAACATCCGCTCAGTACGCGGCGTAGTCAACTAGCGACGATCCTAGTCATGCTAGGAACGTAGCCGCAGCTAGTGCCAGCCAGAAGGTCAGCCTTGAGGATAAGCAGCCTAAAAACTCAGCCTCGCAGCCTTGCAGCCACACTGCCCCTAATTCGCGTCCCGCATCTAGGTAGCCAGGCGCCTTGCAACCAGCCTCGCAGCCTCGCAGTCATGCCCGAAGCTCAGCTCGCTCCCAGCCACATCGCAGCTAGCTAGCTAGCTCAGACACATAAGGTAGTTTCAGCTAGCGTTGCAGCCATTTCCATTTCCATTTCCATAACGCAGCCAACCTCGAAGCTAGGCGTACAGCCATTTACGTAGCTAGCGCAGCCCCGCAGTCCAGCCACTTCACCAGCATCGCGACACAGCTACACAACCTCGCAAAGTCGCAGCCACGCAGCCACGCAAGAAGCCAACGTAGCCAGCCTAGCAACTATCAATGCCCTAGACTATCAATGCCCTCCCTCCCTTCTTCCCCACTTCTCTCGCCCTCCCCATGGACCTCCCCTTCCCTTCACTCCCCTTCCTCCTCTACCTCCCCTCCCCCGCTTCTCAATCATCCCGTCGCCCTCTGGGTCCCATTACCCCCTCCGTTACCTGTCAACAGCAGCAGCCTTCCTCCCCCTCCGCCTCCTCACCCTCACCACCTACACGCATTTACACCCCATTCCAGCAAAAGGTGAGTGCAGGTATGTGGCACCCTGTACCTACACTAACCGCTAGCATGCCCCTTGTCCCGCTGCAGGGTTGATCGTCGCACCCTTCCCCTTTTCCTCCCCTTTCCCACGCCCACCACCATCGCCCAGCTTGTCGTCCCTCCACATCCACCTCTCCCCACCCCCATTTCCCCATCACCTCTCCCCTGACATCCCAGCAGCCAAGAGAAAGCCCACCCCATCCACCCTATTGCCACCACCACCACCACCCCCACCCCCTCCCTTCCCCCTCTCCCTCTCTCCCATGCTTGTCAAGCCTACCCTTCCCCTCTCCCACCCTTCGGTTGACGTGGCATCGCAGCCCCCACCTCATCCCACCTTCCCTTCCCTTCACCCTACTACACACCCCACCGCAGCCCCACCCCACTGGCGCATGGGATATGTTGCCTGGTGTGAGCAGGTAGGAGGCCAGGAGGACCACAAAGGTGAGGCCACGGTGATAGCTAACAGAGTGCCCAACCTGGTCACCCTACCTCATGTGCACGCCCCTTTGTTGCAGGTCTGATGGGTCACCTCCCCTCCACTTTCCCTATACAACCACCCCCTCCCAATTTATCCTCCCCGGCCCCCGCTCCCTCTCCCGCCCCGACCCCCGCCCATGCCCCCAACCCATGCCCCTACACAACCCAACCCAGGACCCTACCAAACCCAACCCATGCCCCTACCCCAACCCACCCCGCCTTCAAGCCACCCCGCCCATTAAACCCAACTGAGCCTCCCGCCTCCCCGCATCCCGCCTCCCCGCCTCCCGCCTCCCTGCCTCCCGCCTTCCACATCTACCCTCCCTCCCCGCCTTCAAACCTCCACTCCCACCCCCTTCCCAGCAGCAGTCATAGCAAGCAGCCAAAAGGTAGGTAGGCGCTATAGTGCCCCTACTATCTGCTGCTGCTGCCCCCCTTGCTGTTGCTGCCCCCCTACTGCTGCTGCTGCCCCCCTTGCTGTTGCTGCCCCCCTGCTGCTGCTGTTGCCCCCCTACTGCTGCTGCTGCTGCCCCCCTACTGCTGCTGCCGCTGCCCCCATGCCCCCTACTGCTGCTGCTGCTACTGTTGCAGCCCCCCTGCAGCTGCTGCTGCTGCTGCTGCCCCCCTACCTTGATTGCAGGTCTGATGATTGCAGGTCTGATGAACACCTCTCCTCCACTTTCCCTACACAACCACCCCCTTTCCAGCAGCAATCATCAAGCAGCCAAAAGGTAGGTAGGTGCTATCGGCTGCTGCAGCCCCCCTGCCCCCCTGCTGCTGCTGCTGCTGCAGCCCCCCTGCCCCCCTGCTGCTGCAGCCCCCCTGACCCCTTGCTGCTGCAGCCCCCCTGACCCCTTGCTGCTGCAGCCCCCCTGACCCCCTACTCCTGCTGCTGCTGCTGCTGCTGCTGCTGCTGCTGCTGCCCCCCCACTGCTGCTGCTGCCCCCCTGCCCCCCTGCTGCTGATGATGCCCCCCTACTGCTGTTACTGCCCCGCTACTGTTGCTGCTGCTACTGCTGCTGCTGCTGTAACCCTGCTGCTGAATGGGGGGCACCAGCGCTGGTTGCGCCTACTATCTGCTGCCTACTGTCTGCTGCTGCAGCCCCCCTGCCCCCCTGCCCCCCTGCTGTTTCTGCCCCAGCCAGTACTGGTCACAGCCAGCCAGCCAGTACTGGTCAGCCAGCCAGTACTGGTCACAGCCAGCCAGCCAGTACTGGTCAGCCAACCAGTACTGGTCACAGCCAGCCAGCCAGTACTGGTCAGCCAGCCAGTACTGGTCAGCCAACCAGTACTGGTCACAGCCAGCCAGCCAGTACTGGTCAGCCAACCAGTACTGGTCACAGCCAGCCAGCCAGTACTGGTCAGCCAGCCAGTACTGGTCACAGCCAGCCAGCCAGTACTGGTCAGCCAACCAGTACTGGTCAGCCAGCCAGTACTGGTCACAGCCAGCCAGCCAGTACTGGTCACAGCCAGCCAGCCAGTACTGGTCAGCCAACCAGTACTGGTCACAGCCAGCCAGCCAGTACTGGTCAGCCAACCAGTACTGGTCACAGCCAGCCAGCCAGTACTGGTCAGCCAACCAGTACTGGTCACAGCCAGCCAGCCAGTACTGGTCAGCCAACCAGTACTGGTCACAGCCAGCCAGCCAGTACTGGTCAGCCAGCCAGTACTGGTCACAGCCAGCCAGCCAGTACTGGTCAGCCAGCCAGTACTGGTCAGCCAGCCAGTACTGGTCAGCCAGCCAGTACTGGTCAGCCAACCAGTACTGGTGACAGCCAGCCAGCCAGTACTGGTCGGCCAACCAGTACTGGTCACAGCCAGCCAGCCAGTACTGGTCAGCCAGCCAGTACTGGTCACAGCCAGCCAGCCAGTACTGGTCAGCCAGCCAGTACTGGTCACAGCCAGCCAGCCAGAACTGGTCACAGCCAGCCAGCCAGTACGGGTCAGCCAGCCAGTACTGGTCAGCCAACCAGTACTGGTCACAGCCAGCCAGCCAGTACTGGTCAGCCAGCCAGTACTGGTCACAGCCAGCCAGCCAGTACTGGTCAGCCAGCCAGTACTGGTCAGCCAACCAGTACTGGTCACAGCCAGCCAGCCAGTACTGGTCAGCCAACCAGTACTGGTCCCAGCCAGCCAGCCAGTACTGGTCAGCCAGCCAGTACTGGTCACAGCCAGCCAGCCAGTACTGGTCAGCCAGCCAGTACTGGTCAGCCAGCCAGTACTGGTCAGCCAGCCAGTACTGGTCAGCCAACCAGTACTGGTCCCAGCCAGCCAGCCAGTACTGGTCAGCCAACCAGTACTGGTCACAGCCAGCCAGCCAGTACTGGTCAGCCAGCCAGTACTGGTCAGCCAGCCAGTACTGGTCAGCCAACCAGTACTGGTCACAGCCAGCCAGCCAGTACTGGTCAGCCAACCAGTACTGGTCACAGCCAGCCAGCCAGTACTGGTCAGCCAGCCAGTACTGGTCACAGCCAGCCAGCCAGTACTGGTCAGCCAGCCAGTACTGGTCAGCCAGCCAGTACTGGTCACAGCCAGCCAGCCAGTACTGGTCACAGCCAGCCAGCCAGTACTGGTCACAGCCAGCCAGCCAGTACTGGTCAGCCAACCAGTACTGGTCACAGCCAGCCAGCCAGTACTGGTCAGCCAACCAGTACTGGTCACAGCCAGCCAGCCAGTACTGGTCAGCCAACCAGTACTGGTCACAGCCAGCCAGCCAGTACTGGTCAGCCAGCCAGTACTGGTCACAGCCAGCCAGCCAGTACTGGTCAGCCAGCCAGTACTGGTCAGCCAGCCAGTACTGGTCACAGCCAGCCAGCCAGTACTGGTCACAGCCAGCCAGCCAGTACTGGTCAGCCAACCAGTACTGGTCACAGCCAGCCAGCCAGTACTGGTCAGCCAACCAGTACTGGTCACAGCCAGCCAGCCAGTACTGGTCAGCCAACCAGTACTGGTCACAGCCAGCCAGCCAGTACTGGTCAGCCAACCAGTACTGGTCACAGCCAGCCAGCCAGTACTGGTCAGCCAGCCAGTACTGGTCACAGCCAGCCAGCCAGTACTGGTCAGCCAGCCAGTACTGGTCAGCCAGCCAGTACTGGTCAGCCAGCCAGTACTGGTCAGCCAACCAGTACTGGTGACAGCCAGCCTGCCAGTACTGGTCAGCCAACCAGTACTGGTCACAGCCAGCCAGCCAGTACTGGTCAGCCAGCCAGTACTGGTCAGCCAGCCAGTACTGGTCAGCCAGCCAGTACTGGTCAGCCAACCAGTACTGGTCACAGCCAGCCAGCCAGTACTGGTCAGCCAACCAGTACTGGTCACAGCCAGCCAGCCAGTACTGGTCAGCCAGCCAGTACTGGTCACAGCCAGCCAGCCAGTACTGGTCAGCCAACCAGTACTGGTCACAGCCAGCCAGCCAGTACTGGTCAGCCAGCCAGTACTGGTCACAGCCAGCCAGCCAGTACTGGTCAGCCAGCCAATACTGGTCAGCCAGCCAGTACTGGTCAGCCAGCCAGTACTGGTCAGCCAGCCAGTACTGGTCACAGCCAGCCAGCCAGTACTGGTCAGCCAACCAGTACTGGTCACAGCCAGCCAGCCAGTACTGGTCAGCCAGCCAGTACTGGTCACAGCCAGCCAGCCAGTACTGGTCAGCCAGCCAGTACTGGTCAGCCAGCCAGTACTGGTCACAGCCAGCCAGCCAGTACTGGTCACAGCCAGCCAGCCAGTACTGGTCAGCCAACCAGTACTGGTCACAGCCAGCCAGCCAGTACTGGTCAGCCAGTACTGGTCAGCCAGTACTGGTCAGCCAGCCAGTACTGGTCACAGCCAGCCAGCCAGTACTGGTCAGCCAACCAGTACTGGTCACAGCCAGCCAGCCAGTACTGGTCAGCCAGCCAGTACTGGTCACAGCCAGCCAGCCAGTACTGGTCAGCCAGCCAGTACTGGTCAGCCAGCCAGTACTGGTCAGCCAGCAAGTACTGGTCAGCCAACCAGTACTGGTCACAGCCAGCCAGCCAGTACTGGTCAGCCAACCAGTACTGGTCACAGCCAGCCAGCCAGTACTGGTCAGCCAGCCAGTACTGGTCACAGCCAGCCAGCCAGTACTGGTCAGCCAGCCAGTACTGGTCACAGCCAGCCAGCCAGTACTGGTCAGCCAACCAGTACTGGTCACAGCCAGCCAGTACCCGGTCACAGCCAGCCAGCCAGACTCTGTGTCACTTTGCAGGGGCTGGAGCTTGGACGACTACCTTCATCACATTGAGGTCGCCTTGCATTATAAGGGAATGAGATAGAGGACGGATGGAGTGTCTTGGTTGATGCTACATAGCATGCGAAGCAGTGTACTATGTAATGTTAGTGACAGTGATAACAAACACACGTACATAGTAATCTCAATGACATTGCTTAGTGAGTGATAGCACATGCAATGTGTTACAGCGTGTTGTCCTCTTGTTGTAGTCGGTGCCTATACAGTACCTAACCAAGGCTCCCAGCCCTGACCTCAGTCCTTAGCCCTAACCCTTCAGCTATCATCCAATTGTCTGTAAGCATACTCGCTTCATCCATAGGACTTGACATAATAGAGAGATGTTAACCCATTACAAGCGCACATGATAGCGCACATCGACTAGACATCGCACGTTAGAAAGACTAGGCAGTATTGAGAGTTGTCAACCCATCACAAGCGCACATTGTAGCGCACATCGACTGGACATCGCACATCGCACATCGACGTAGACAGCCGTTGGGGAGCTTCCAGCGAAGCGCTAAGACCAGCGATGCAAGTAGTACTATTGGGAAGGCTTGAATGTGATACGCGGAAACTTTGATATCTCCATGCCCTAACTCTGCCAAAGCTGACAACCAGTACTGGATGGCAACCAGTACTGGATGCCAACCAGTACTGGTTGAGGTCCAGTACTGGTTAGCAACCAGTACTGAACCTCAACCAGTACTGGTTGCCTCACAGAACAGCACGACAGGCCAACGCTCGAATCTCACCAGCCACTTGGAGTTGATTTTTTTTTCCAAGTGCGTTGGCTTGCCAATGAGAAACTGAAGACTTCCATCAGAAAAAAAAGTACCCTTAGGTGGCACTTATAATGCGATCTTTTCTACGAGTGAAGCTACCACCCATTGCCTTGGACTCTCAGGCCTTGGCCCCTCTCAGGCCAGCAGCAGGTGAGTCACATCAGGCTGGTGGCGGCCGAAGCTGGGGTATGGACTGCCTGGTTGTGGCCTCGTGATGTAACCTGCCCAGCTAAGGCAAGCCATGCAAACAGGGCATACTCCTGCCGGGCGTGCCTCACGTGTAAAGGTGGCAGCGGTAGGCCAAGTAGTGTGGGACGGCGAGAGCTAGCTATCCGACACGGCAGCACCTGAGGTTCAGGCGGGCCAAGGACAGCCTGTTTTGGGAGCTAGCGGATCAGCAGTAAGAAAGTCCCACACCCCTACGGGCCCCATCCCTTCCCCTGTAGCCCCCTGCCCTTTGCTCCGCTGCCAGTAGCATGCGCTGCGTGGAGCATGCAGGCTCGCGTGCGACGGATGCGGGAGTGCGGGAGTCACGACCGGCGAGCGATGTGCAGATAGAGGGCAGGCGGTGGAGAGAGTGGAGCCCCAGCCCAGTTTCCTGTATCCCTATCCTACTGTGGAGCCCACAGAGGCCGGTGTGTGTCCCTAACCTAGGCTGGGACTGCGCCGAAACCTAGGAGTCGCAAGAGCCCTACCCTATGCATGACTCTCGCGCACACACATCCCCATTGTAAGGGGCAATCCGTTCAAAGTTTCAGTTACTAAGATCACGTGGGTTCACCACGTGGGTTCAACAAGACCAGGCTTTGCGACATGCGAGCTTCGCAGACACAAAGCTCCAGCAGTGCCCAGCCTTGCTTTGTGCCTCCGTGCCACCATTAGTCACCAGGCACGTCGGACTGCACTGCGGCCACACTGTGCGTGGCTGTGCTGCCAGCGGGCTAACTTGCACACCTCCGCCGACCTCGATTTGCCTTGCGGTTTCCTGTATCCCTATCGTGCTGAGCAATAGCTTTGCACATCAGCCTGTGCCGAGATCGTCTTGGGCTGCGATGGTGCTCCCAGCCTTTATGCGGATATTTAAGTCAAGCAAAACGGAAGAGGATGTCGCTGCGAGCAAGGCGGTAGATCAGCCCGGGGTGACCGCAGCCAATAAGCCACCAGGTCCGTATGTCACGTGCGGACAGCTCAGCGGGCGACAGCAGTACCGCTCCGGGAATGCATCGGAAAGCCACCTGCCTTAATCGTGACTTGCCAGGCGGAACGCCCCTTCCCCTGCCCAGACCAGGAGCTGTCATGCCCAAGCTTGCCTCCTGTACACTAGGCACCGGCTGGGCCTGCTCTGCTTCAGCCCTGCCTGCCTGGCCCCGCATGCCCCACAGGGCTGCGGTACACAGTGAAGGACATTCCCCCTGCCTGGGTCTGCGTGCTGCTGGGGTTCCAGCACTACCTCACATTCTTGGTGAGCAGGCTGGGCCCAACCCACCCCACATCTGCCCCTGTCCCTACTACTGCTGACTGCTAACCCTAACCCTAACCCTTACCCTAGCCCCTGCCGCCCCCACACTGCCGTGGCTGTCACACTGCAGGGGAGCACTGTGCTCATCCCGCACTTGTTGGTGCCGGCTATGGGGGGCAACAATGAAGGTGAGGTGCTTTGCAGCCCCACACAAACTAGCTGCGCCGCCCCACTGCCCCCAGCAGCACACCAGGGCCCCTGCCCCAGCTCCTTTGCACCCTGACGCTGACTCTAAAACTAACCCTGACCTTAACACTAACCCTACCCCAGCCCTATGCAGCCAGGGCAGGCTAGCCACCGCAGGGGGGGTGGGAGGGGGGTGGCCACTGAGTCAGGGTGGGGGGCGGGGGGTGGGGGGTGCAGGCTGCAGGCTGCAGGGTCGGGTGAGCAGCCAGCTCTCATCTCCATTGTGGCTCAGCACTTGTGGCCCGCTGGTCAGGACAGGGCCAGGAAGTGGGACGGAGCCAGGGGCCCTAACCCATGACCTGCTGCTCCTTGGCTTCACCTGCTCTGCACCCCTGCTGCCCCCCCCCCCCCCCTCTCTCTTGCCTGCAGACATGGCCCGGGTCATTCAAACGTGAGTGTGGAAGTAGCGGTCAGAACGCTTGCCCCTACCCCCCAGCTGCAGTCCTCAACAGCAAACAGCCGACCCCCCTCACCCCAGCTCACCAGCTGCCCCCTCCCCCTGCACCTGCCCCCTCCACCTCCCCTTAGCCCCCACAGCCAAGCTGCTGGCTGATGCCACTGCATGCCCGCAGCATCTTCTTTGTGTCAGGCATCAACACCCTCCTGCAGACCACCATTGGTGACCGGCTGCCCATCGTTCAGGTGGGCCCCTCGCCCCCCTAGCAGCACCCTGACCCCCCCTGCCTCTGCCTCCCCCCCTTTCTCCTCCATCTGCTCCCCTGCCATTCCGCCTGTAGCCACTGCTGCTGCCACAACCACCACTGCTGCTGCCACAACCACCATTTGACGACTGCCTGCCCTGCTCTGTCCAGGGTGGTTCCTTTTCCTTCCTCAGCCCCGCCTTCTCCATCATCGCCCGCATTGCCTCCACACAGACCTTCTCCTCTGATCGTGAACGCTTCCTGGTGAGTAGGAGGGTTGTGGATGGGAAGCAGGAGGCAGCCAGCGCAGACAAACGTGCAACCACACCCCGCCACAGCCCCCGCAGCAGTGTCCTGGTCTAAAGGCCACCCGGTCACAGCCTGGTGACGGCTAGGAGGGCACAGCCTCCCAGCCCTCATTGCATGTGTCAAGGCGTACCAGGCCAGGGCGTTGCCTAGCTCTGCTGCATTGCCTAGTGGGCCCGCAGCTACAGCTGAGCTGTGCACCCTCTGACCACAGCCACAGCCTGGCACCCCTCACCCGCTGGTCCGCTATGCGACCCCTGGTCCGCTACCCCTGGTCCGCTATGCGACCTCCTCCCTCCTCCCCAACTCCAACCTCCCTCCGGGTTGGGTTGGGTTAGCCCTAACCCCTTTCCCCCCCACCTCCCTCGACCCCTCCCCTCCCCTCTCCAGCCTCCCTCAACCCATCTCTTTAAAAGCTGCTGCTGCTGCTGCTGCTGCTGCTGCTCAGCCTGCTCTAAAAGCTGCCGCTGCTGCTGCTGCTCATCCTGCTCCAACTGCTCCGACTGCTGCTGCTGTTGCTGCTGGTGGCAGGTGACGATGCGTGAGCTGCAGGGCGGCATCATTGGTTCCTCCTTCATCGTCATTTTCCTAGGGTGCGTGCCCTGCCCCCCTCCAGACACAGCCCCCCTCTCTCACCCCCCCCCACACACACCCCTCACACACACCCTGGACCCTACCTGGACCTGCCCCCTGCCCCCTGCCCCCTGCCCCCTGCCCCCTGCCCCCTGCGCCCTGCCCACCTGGCAGGCCATCTGGTCAGGGTGTGTTGCGCTGTGCCTGCCTGCCTGGCTGCAGCTACTCAGGCGCCATGGGGTACCTGCTGCAGTGGATCTCGCCCATTGTGGTGGCCTCCGTTGTCACAATGGTGGGGCCAGGGCCGACAGGGCTGGCAGGGCAGGGCTGACAGGGCAGGGCAGCAACGGGTTCATGTAACATGTGTGTGGGGAAAAGGGAGGGGAGCTGGTGGAAGGGGGGGGGAGGTAGGCTGGAGGGCGGTGAAAAATGGGGAAGGAGGGTGGGGGAGGGGGCAGGGCGGCAAAGGAGGTTGAGTGGTGGAATTATGGGGGAGCAGGGAGGGGGAGGAGGAGGTGGGTGGGGAATGAGGGAGGGGGAGGGGCCAGGGCAAAAAGTAGGTTGAGGCGGTCGAGGCGGAGGCATAAGAGTGTGGTGGTGTGTGTGCAGGTGGGTCTGGCGCTGTATGCTGCCGGCTTCAGCGGCGTGGCAAACTGCTACGAGCAGGGCTTCGTCGCCATCATCTGCGTCATCGCCTTCAGCCAATACCTCAAGGTCAGGCAGGGGGCGAGGGGGGGAGGGAGGGGGGGGGAGGGTGGCAGCAGGCGTGGGGGGGGAGGGGGTGGGGAGGCGCAGGCTGTTTGGGTGCCAGGAAGGGGACGGGAAGGGCCAGCGCTAGGGGGAGAGGGGGAGGGCGGCATCAGGCTGGGGGTGGGTGGGAGTGGGAGGCGCATGCTGCTCTGTTGCAAGCCGCTGCTGCAGCCCCCTGCTGCCCCCTGTTGCCCTGGACCTGCAGCCAACTCTGCCCACACCTCTGTTCACTGCTTGCAGCTGTCTGTCGTGCCCCGCTGCTCCCCTTACTCGCCTCCTGGCCCTGCCTCTGACTCAACCCTCCCCCCCTGGGCCTGCGCTGTACTGCCCGCAGCATGTGGCCATCACGCTGCCTGGGGGGCACCGCCTGAAGCTGTTCGAGCTGTTCCCGGTCATGTGGTCCATCATCTGCACCTGGATCCTGGCAGGTCAGGGCCAGGGTGGCAAGCTGCCCCTTCCCCCCTTCCCCCCTTCCCCCCCTCCCCCTCATCCCCCCTTTCCCCCCTCCCCCTCTTCCCCCCTCTGCCCCCTTTCCCCCCCTTGCCCCCTTTCCCCCCTCCCCCTCTTCCCCCCTTTTCCCCCTCCCCCTCTTCCTTCCTCTGCCCCCTTTCCCCCCTTTCCCCCTTTCCCCCTTTCCCCCTTTCCCCCTTTCCCCCTTTCCCCCTTTCCCCCTTTCCCCCTTTCCCCCTTTCCCCCTTTCCCCCTTTCCCCCTTTCCCCCTTTCCCCCTTTCCCCCTTTCCCCCTTCCCCCCTTTCCTCCTTCCCCCCTTCCCCCCTTTCCCCCTACCCCCTCCCTCTTCCTTTTCTTCCACTCCTCCCCTCCCGCCCTCCCGGCCCCTCACCTGCATAACCAAGCTCGCAGCAGCCATTAGCATTATGTTGCCGAAATGTTGCATCCTAGTTTCAGCTCCAGAGCACATTCATACATGCAAGAGGTCACGGGTTCGATTCCCGTAGTCCCCCCTCATTCTGCGGGGACTTGGTCTAGTGGTATGATTCTCGCTTTGGGAATTGCTCTGTTTTGCTGGCAGGCCTCTCCTTTCCACTGTGCTCAATACCTTGTCAGCCTCCTCTCATCAGCCAGTTGCTGACTCGCCCCTGTCCTCGGCCCCTTCTGACCAGGCTCCTCTGACTGCTCCAGTGTCAGGCGACCAGGGGGCTCTAGGGGCTCCGCCGCCATAAGGTATTGAGTGTTGTGGTGGTGGTGGTGTTGCTGGGCGCAGCCATCCTGACCAAGGCCGGGGCGTATGACGACACGTCCCTGCAGCGCACCACCTACTGCCGCACTGACCAGACGGATATCCTGGAGACCTCGCCCTGGTGGTACTTCCCCTACCCTGGCCAGGTGAGGGCGAGGGCGAGGGCGAAGGCGAAGGCATTCTGGCCTGACTCGCCTTGCTGTGTGCTTGCAGTGGGGGAGGCCGACATTTTCCGCGGCCAGCGTCATCACCATGGCGGCAGGGGCGTTGGCAGCCATGATTGAGTCGGTAAGGGGGCAGGGGGGTGGGGGGTAGGGGCAGGGTATAGGCAGGGGTTGTGCTAAGGGGTAAGGGGAACGCTGGTTCCAGGCAGTGCTGGGGTCAAGGACGCCCTGGTGCGGGGTGCTCTAGCTTGCCTCTTTCCCCCCCTGGCCCAGCTCAGCCCTCAGTGAGACAGGAGACTGACAGCCACCCTTTCCCAGCCCCCCCTACCCCCCCCTCCCCCCAACGGTCCCCCTCTCCAGCCCCCCCAGCCCCCCCTGCCCCCCCTGGCCCTCCTGGCCGCAGGTGGGGGACTACTACGCGTGTGCGCGCATGGCCGGCGCCCCCGTACCGCCCGGCTATGTGATTGGCCGGGGCGTGGGGGCTGAGGGCTTGGGCTGCCTCATGGCTGGGCTGTGGGGCACTGGCAACGGTACCACCAGCTACGCGGAGAACATGTGAGGGGATGAAGGGGGAGGGGGAAGGCTGGATACTTTGGCCAATGAGGGGAAAGGGGGGAAGATAGGAAAGGAAGGCTGCATTGTTGGGTCCTAGTTGCCTGGCAAAGTGTGTGTGCAGCAGCATCATTGCCCCCCTCTTTGACGGGCAGCTGCTAGTGCTTGCTCCGCCTGCCAGCCTGCCTGCCCTGCTGCTGTGCTGCCTGCATGGTGACATGGTGACGCGGCCCTGGTCCTGCAGTGGAGCCATTGGTGGGTCAGGCAGATGCAGAGCCCCTCCCCCCCTCCCTCGCACCCCCTCCCCCCCTTCCCCTGTTGCTTTTTCTTCCCCCTCCTCACCCCCTCCTGCAGCAGGCAGATGCAGCACCCCTGCTACCCTCCACCACTCGACCCAGCAGCCTGCTTGGGCAGTCGTTGGGTTCTCATGGCGGCATTATAGGCAGCTAGGGGCCTGGGTGGGGGGTGACAGGGTGGGTGGGTGGCTACTTACCTGGTGACTGGGGTTTTGAGAGCAGCGTTTAGGGGTGGTGGGGTGCCGCCCCCCTCCTCCATGCCCCCCGCCCCCCCACCCTTACCCCCATAACGCCATCCTCCCTCCCTTGCTTACCTTTCTGCCCCTGCCCCTGCCCCTGCCCCTGCCCCTGCCCCTGCCCCTGCCCCTGCCCCTGCCCCTGCCCGCTCTCCCTAACCCAGCCCCTCCCCTCCCCTCCCCGCCCCTCCGCTGCCCCTGCCCCTGCCCCTGCCCCTGCCCCTGCCCCTGCCCCTGCCCCTGCCCCTGCCCCTGCCCCTGCCCCTGCCCCTGCCCCTGCCCCTGCCCCTGCCCCTGCCCCTGCCCCTGCCCCTGCCCCTGCCCCTGCCCCTGCCCCTGCCCCTGCCCCTGCCCGCTCTCCCTAACCCAGCCCTTCACCTTCCCCCTACCCTGCCCCTCCCCTCCCCTCCCCGCCCCTCCGCTGCTCTCCCCTGCAGGCCTTACAGGTGTGGGCAGCAGGCGGGTGGTCCAGACCGGCGCCTGTATCATGATCATGTTGGCGGTGATTGGCAAGACCGGCGGCCTGTTTGCATTCGTCCCCGCTGCCATCCTGTCCGGTCTGTTCTGCTGCATGTAAGCTCCAGGGGGGGGGGGGGAAGCTGGGCAGTGGCAGGGGCAGAGAAGGGGGCTGAGGGGTGAGCTGGGGAAGGAGGGGGGGCTGGAGAGGGGGACCGTGGGAATGTGTGGAGGGCGCATGGGGCTGGTTTGTCCAGTGATGGAGGAAAGGGTGCATGCTGGTGCTGGTAACCCTGCCTGCCTGCCCGCTGCAGCTCCCCTGCCTTCTTAGCCCTCCATCTCATCTCCTCCACCTCCATAGCTCTCTCCACCCTGCCTCCTGCTGCTACAAGTACCCCTCTACCTGCTGCTGCTGCGACTTAACCTCACGCGCCTGCTGCTGCCGCTGCAGGTTCGGCCTGATTGTGGGTGTGGGTGTGAGCAACCTGCAGTTCACGAACCAGAACTCGCCTCGCAACCTATTCATCCTGGGCTTCTCAGTCTAGTGAGTCGCGGCCTAGCAGCCACGGACCCCTACACTCCCCCCTACCCATGCCTGACCCCAGCTGCCCCTACATGCCCCCAGCTGCCCCAGCCGCCCCTTGCTGCCCCTTACGGCCCCAACCGCCCCCAGCTGCTCCTTACCGCCTTGATTCACTAACTGCCAGCTCCCTGCCGCCCTGCAGCCATCACCACCCCTCACCAGCTGTCTTCAGTCAGGGGTGGGGCAGGGGGCAGTTGCTCGCAGTGTCGCCTGCTTCCCCATGCTGCTGCCTGTGTGGCGGTCAGGGCTGAAAGCTCAGGGCTGCAGCAGGCTGCTAGGGAAGAGCACTGCAACAGGGGAAGGGGGTAAGAGCAGGCAGGGACATGGCAGCGGCAGGGGGCCCCTCCATGATGGTAGAAGGTGCAGTTGGTGCAGAAGGTTCAGCTTGTGCTGCCGCTGCTTGTGTGCCTGTTTGAGAGTGGAGGCAGCTCAGCTGCAGCTCAGGGCTGCTTGTCTGATTGTTTGGGTGTTTGGGGGGTGGGGTGAGCTAGCAGGCAGGCAGCAGGGGGGGTGATGGTCGGGGCGTGGCAGAGGAGTGGCGGTGGTTCATCCACAGCAGGCCAGGGGGGTATGGTGGCGCACAGGGTCAGGCCTCAGCCTGCCTCTGGCCCTGTCGTGCTGTGCAGCATGGGCCTGTCTGTCCCGCAATACTTCGCGTCAGTCAAGGGAGGCGTGTTCAAGACCTCGGACATCAAGTTCAATGGTGAGCAGGGGGAGGAGGAGGAAGCCAGGGAGGGGGGTGGGGGGAGGGGAGGTCAGCCATAGGGGCAGAGGGTAGGGTAGTATGGTGTAGGGTGGGGGCGGGATGGTCAGGACGGGCTGGTAATGGCAGTGGGGGCAGTGAGGGTGATATTGGGGCCAGCAGGGCAGCACCAGGCAGCTCCCACCCTCCTTTGCCCTTGGTATGCCGCTGCCACTCCTGAGAGCTCCTGTACAGCCTGTCAGCCTTGCCAGAAGTATTTACCAGATCAGCACTCTTTCTTTATGTCTTAGATCAGCCCCCCCTACTGCTGCTGCCCCCACCCACTCACCCCACCCCACCTCACCCCTGCTGCTGCTGCTGCTGTCTGTTTCCTTCAGCCATCTTTAACACGCTGTGCAACACCCCCATGGTGATCTCGCTGCTGCTGTCGTTCATCCTGGACAACACTATCCCGGTGAGCTTAGGGTAGGCAGGCGGGCGGGGGAGACCCAGGGGGAGGCTCGGGGAGGGCTGCAGGCCAGGCCAGGATATCGCTTTTAGCGGGTAGGCGCCTGCTGCTGCTGCTGCTGCTGCTGCTGCTGCTGCTGCTGCTATCGCTGGTGGCACAGTGCAGTGCTGCGGCTGGTGCTGATAGCCTTGCACAGTGAAGATAGGCTTGCACAGTGAAGTGCTGCAGCTGGTGCTTGTGGCCACCCTGTTTGCTCCTGGTTGTGGTGGTGCTGGTAGTGAGGAGGGTGAGGGCCTGCTGACGGTGGTTGTGCTGGCGCAGGGCAGTCGTGAGGAGCGTGGGCTGCACCACTGGGATGCGAAGCCTGCCCCAGGCGCTGTGGAGAGGGGGCCGGGAGGGGACAGTGACGATGAAGACGAGCATGTGAGGGCTGGGTAGGAGGGGGGGGGGGGGGGCATTGGGAGGGTGTCATGGTTGGTGCGGCTGGGGGGGGGCAGGCGCAGGGGCAGGGGCAGGGGCAGGGGCAGGGGCAGGGGCAGGGGCAGGGGCAGGGGCAGGGGCAGGGGCAGGGGCAGGGGCAGGGGCAGGGGCAGGGGCAGGGGCAGGGGGTCACACAGGCGCAGGGGGTCACACAGGCGCAGGGGGTCACACAGGCGCAGGGGGTCACAAAGGCGCAGGGAGGCTGTGGGGGCACAAGCTGTGGGGGCAGTCACGAGGGCCAGTGCTGTGTGTGCTGGTGGGTGGTCAGTTGACACCAGTGCGCTGGTCATGACTTGGGCTGTGTTTCATGCATGCCTCTAGCTGTAGCCATGGGAGGGGGAATAGAGCGTGCATGTCTGTCTGGTTGGGCCTGCACTGGCTTGGCCCCCTTCTTCAACCCACCTCAACCCACTTCATCACGAGCCTCCAGTGTGAAACAATGACCTGACTCCCCCGCACTTCCTCGCAGGATCCCCGTGACGACCCTGAGATTCGTGCCGTGTACGACCTGCCATTTGGCGTGTCCGACTGGGCCGCCCGCCACATTGACCCGCGCAAGCGGGCCGTGAAGCGCGCCATCAAGCGCACTTTCATCCGCCCAGTCCGCAACGTACTGCAGCGGGTGGGGTTTCGCAAAGCGACACCGCCGCCCCTTGGGCTGCCCAGCATGTCAATGGAGGTGGCCGGCGACAGTACGGTACACGACCCAAAGGCCGAGGCAATCAAGGGCGCGACGCCCAACCTGCAGGCGCACCGAGTGTAAGTGGGTGAAGCCGGCGGTAAAGTTGTCAAGGGCTGGTTGACGCGCAAGCGAACAAAATAGTGCATCGCATCAGCCAGTATCGAGTGTGCGTCAGGCCCTGCTGAGAAATGGGTAAACTGAAAGTACTGACCTTGGTGAGGCCGCACGGTCCGGCAAAGTGGGTAATGGACGAGCGGTTGACACGAGGGGCGGTAGGGTGTGCATGATCCAAGCTAATGTTATGTGAGCAGTTCCGGCGATGCAATGACCAGGAAGTTGGGACAGAGCATCGCTCGACTCAGCATGTGCGATGTGAAGGTGTGTTGTCCACCACTGAATCATGCATTTGTTAGACACTGCGTGTTGCATAGGTAGTAGTCCTGCAAGCTTACTTTGTAGTGCCACGACCATCCACCTGCATTGTGGTTGATGACAATGGTGCTGGTCCTCCAACTCAACAGTTTCCCTACTTCATTGTACATCACTTGCGTTGAGGGCGAGATAGGGTTGTGCGTTTGTAATGTAATCCCAAACACTTTGTACATGATGTGTGTTCTCCCCACACATGACTGATGAGGAACTGTGAGAAGTTGTGAAGGGCGAGGAGGACACGACGGAGCCACGGACGAGAACACCATACTGCACACACCACGCTTCTATTGAAAGGCATCCGCCTGGGTTTGAATGCAGCCTCTCCATTTAATTAGTAATTACCCCCGCACATGGCATTGAGCAGCCAGATGTTGCTGGCACCGGGTGATAGCAAGTGGAGCTGCCATCCGCTCCACAACTCCAAATTATGTAAAACTACCCTGAACCGTTTAACACGTGTTTAGAATTGGCCTTATTGGCTCGGCTGTAACCAGATCTCGATTCAAGAAACACTCGGCAGGCTGGTAATAGGCAACAAGTTGAGGCTGTTATCTTCATGCAAATGATCTCTCAATATTGCACAGCTAGCAGCACACTCGCAGCACCCTGCCTAGCCAAGGTGCACTTGGCTTGGCCCAGCTCTGCTCACTGCCACCTGCTCTCTGCACAGTGTCGCGCCATGTTCAATCAGCAAGCATGTCACAGCAGGTGCTAAGCAGGTGGCAGAGTAGCCATGATGTGATCGACCATGCTCTCACTTCACACTCCTAGGCAGGCCATCCAAGTGAGCATTGAGCTTTGGCTGGCTTAATTTCCAGCGCACCCATCAATGGCCAACACCCCACACCACCGCTTGTGCCTGCATGCCTTTTAAGCACAGCCTGAGGTTTCCAGGCTTAGAAGGGTTATCAGCCAACCAGCATGCGGGCAGCTCTGATGATTCAGAAGAAGGGCTAGACATGCAAATGTCCAGCCAGCGTGCCCAGGGCTGCTCAGCCATGAGCTGCAGCGACTCATACATGGCTGAGCTTGTGCTCCCCTCTACGTGCGCAAAGACAACATTGGTGACAGAAGGCATGAGCTGCACCAGCTGGCACCAGAACTCCAGGGAGGGGGTCACGCGGCCACACAGAAACTTGAGGTGAGTGCAGCCCCGGCACAGTGGCGCCAGTGTGGCAACATCCGCCACGCCCACATCCATGCGGGCCACTAACATCAACTCCCAGCTGCAATGCTTCAGCGATTGCAGCGCAGCCACCAGGGGCTGCAACTCCACTTGTTGCTCTGCTGCCATGTCCAAATCTGACATGCTCAGCCATAACTCCTTGATCCTCACTGGCACCCTGCAAGCCTGTGTTAGGTTATGGACTGCAGCTGACACCAAATCCAAGTCATCTATTAAAAGCTCTCCCAGCAACAGGGGCTGGGAGAGGGAGTGCAGGGGCAGGTATGTGAGTGACATCCAGCCAACCCTGCCAGTGAGCTCCAGCTGCTGCCAGCTGCAGGGCACATCTGCACATGAGTTGGTCAGCCTCTCCACTGAATTGAGCTGGATGCTGGTGAGCTGGGTGGCTGCCAGCAGGGCGTCCAGCTGCTCCTGCCCCTCGACTGTTGCGTGAGGCAGCTGCAGGGTGTGCAGTCCAGGCAACTCTTGCAGCAGGCTAGGCAGACCCCTCAGGTCGTTCCAAAACCTGGAGATCTTGAGCACCTGCAGCTGAGCCAGGGGCTGCAGTGCTGCAGTGAAACTGTCAAGGCCCACACAACTCTCCAGCGTGAGGCACAACTGTGTTAGGTGTTGGGACAATGGCTGCAGGTTGGGCAGGAGGAGTTCATGGATTCCCCATTTAGTCAGCAGGCTCAGCTGCTTGAGCCTGGATGCATGGAACAGGCTGGCCAGGATGGGCGCCCCTGGCTCAGTGTGGAGGGTGCTGCTGCTAAGGTCCAGCTGCTGCAGCTGCAGGGAAAGCTGCGGGTGGGAGAGCAGGCTGGCCAGGCCACTATAGGGAATGGAGTAGTTGTGAAGCGATAGGGAGGTCAGGGATGGGAAGCTGTCCATCAAGTGCTGAGCAAGGTCGAGGCTGCAGTCCAGAGTCTTCTGAGGGACGAGAGAGGGGCCTTGAATGGTTACTAGCTTGCAGGCTTCCACGGCTGCACAGCTGGCCAGCTTCTTCCTAAGCTTGGTGAGCAGCCCGACGTACTGCCTGGTGTGATGATCCCGCGGTTCATCCAGAGTCAGGGCCAGATTGCATGTCCTGGCTTGAAGGGCTGCGATGACGCGTGGTGTAATCAGCTGGTCGCAGCGCTGAAGGTCCAGCTGGATACGGAGAGCGGGAGCGTGCATCAAGTTGGTCTTGGAAAATGCGCGGCTGGTGAGAGAAAGCGCTCCACCCGCACCCAGCCGCGCAGCGCGGAAGGCAATGTCCGCTATAAGCGCCTCAGGAAGTCCCAGCAGGGGGGTCCCAAGAGCTGCTGCAGTTGCCACGACGGGCCGCTTCACCATGGCTGGTGCAAACAACGACGTTGTCAAAACAGTACTTTTTCGACTCTTCCGCAGCATTCACATGCGAATGACTTTGAATTGCCATCCCCTTGTTCCAGCGCCAACAAAACTCATTCAACAAGGAACAACATGTCGGCCTGCGGGTAATCTCACTCAGCTACTACAAACATGTTGTAGCATCCTCGGTCGCACCCTTGATGACTGCAGCCCCCACGTAGATGGCACTTGAAGGCTGACAGCCTGGCGAAACCTTCCTACCCTAACCAGCCCTCGAGTTCGCCTTCCCCTTGTTCCCCTTGTTCCAGCCCTCCCCAGCTAGGTCGAGCAATGCAGCGCTGACTTGATTATGACTGCCTGGGCGCGTAATGAGTAGGGAGCGACCGGCCCACATATAATTATATTTATATGTTTATATACCTTGAGAACTTTTATATGTTTTGTATGGCCTCGAACCTTGCTTCCGCTTCCACCGCCGACCAGCGCGATGGCTGCGACTAGCCCCGATGACCCCAATGCGCTGGGGTCGGATGGTCTGCCCCAGTTTGCCCATACCACCACGCAAACCTTTGGAGGGAAGGAAAGCACTGTCGCTCAAGTGTACAACTTGGTGAAAGGCTGCACTATTCGCGCCAACTATCGCCATTTATCGCCAGTTCTTCGAATCAGCTTGATAAAGAAGCTGGTCGTCATCGCATGAGCAGTAGCCAAGAGCAGCAGGTAGGAGCTTGGAGCGTTAGCTTGGACTTCCGGTGAGTGCACATGCACCTGGGGTGTTAATCTTGTTCATCTGCTTGTTAAGCCTTAGCTGATTGATGATTGCTTGCAGTTGTAGACAGCTGGAGCATGACAGGTGTAGCATGGCTTGGTGGTTGCAAGCAAGGCAGCAGCGGCGTAGAGCAGCAGCCAACAAGGAGGTAGCAACACTCAGGCAAATTAGTAACAGCATTTTTCAGAATCGCGGCTTGAGATTTTGCACATAGCCATATGACGTGGTTGTAAGATTGGGGTTTGAACGAAAATTCATAAATATGCATGGTTGGTGAGATATCGCTAAGGTGATGTGTTGTACCACTCGGTGTGGTGCAGTGTAGCACAATTGGGCGCATTGTAGTGGTGCACTAGTGACAGGTGCAGTACTACACCATGAGAACCAATGTGATTTAAAGGAACAACAATCTCCAAACCAGTAAAATACCAATGAATTACCAACATAACTACTTTAATACATCACAAAACTACTAGACCGTATATGGAGCTGTTTTTTTTTACGACGAGGTTTGGTGCATTGTTGCGGCATTAGATATGGTGCAGTACTGCACTATAAGGAGTAGCTTTCAAAAAGGGTAACTATATATTAGTTATTTAATTCACGAATTACGCTGATTTCTACGAGATTTTTCACGATGTTGGTGGGCATGGGCCAATAGTCTCATTCCGAGGCGAACCGTGTACAAAAGACACCCCCTCAAAATCGATAGTTGTGCACTAATTTGCGTGTGTGAAGGAGTCAGCAAGGCATGACATGGAGCAAAACTGTGAGTGGCCGGCCCCTGTCCCTTGCCCCCTTCTGGACATGTTGTGTTGTGTGTTGTTGTGTTGTGTCACCTTGTTGTTGGGGTAGGTATAGCGTGATGCCAGCAGCCACCCCTCCCCCTCCCCCCCGAAGCCTAGCCTCAGTCTCGGAGGCCCAGCCCAGCCCAGCCCAGCCCAGTCTCGGAGGCCCAGCCCAGCCCAGCCCAGCCCAGCCCAGCCCAGCCCAGCCCAGCCCAGCCCAGCCCAGCCTAATTTGGTGCCATGGGGCCAGTGCTTCTGGTTTTTGGTGGTGTGGTGTACCACTAAGCACAAAGTAATGATTGTAAGACATGACATGGCAGGTTTGCAAGCAGTGTTACCAAAGACGGCTGGACTGTATTTTACCGTATACCGTTTTCCCGTAAATACTGTGCCGTATGTACCGTTTTTTCGTATATACTGTACCGTACAAAACGATTATACGGAAAATACAGACCGTACAGAGCCGTATTTGGTAACACTGTTTGCAAGTGCAAGGTGTCTGTCTTAATGGCTTGGATGACATGCACATCAGTAACTGTAGTGAGACGATCAGAATTCATACTGTGGTGAGAATGTAAAATGACCCTCCATGACGACCATCCTCAGGGTTTTTGTGTTGTGTAACCTTGTTGGTGGAGTAGGGTCGGCAGGACCCTGCCCGGGGTCGTAAAGACCATTTTTTGACATACACAGGGACCATGCATACACCCCTCCTTTCAGCCCACACCGTCGAACGTGTGTATGAGCTTGCTATGTACATGCGGGTCGATGGGCTGCTCACGGTCAGTTGACTTAGGTTGACTTTGCGTGAAAAGTACGCTCTTGCGTGGGTTCGAACCCGTAACCTTTCGCACAAGGCTGCTAACTAAGTGTGCGCTGAGCCAAGGACTATAATTATAGTCCTATAGCATATAATTATAGCTTTTTATATAATCCGAGCCAAATATAATTATATGGGCGTACCCTAGTAATGAGGCCGATGGGCATTTTTGCATTCTTTCATTCTTGCATTTCGATGCAAAATGAGAGAGTGTCGGGTTTAGCCTGTTGCATGCTGACCCACTAGGGCTAGGGTGTTGGGCTACAGCCCAGCCTGTTGCATGCTGACCCACTAGGGCTAGGGTGTTGGGCTACAGCCCAGCCTGTTGCATGCTGACCCACTAGGGCTAGGGTGTTGGGCTACAGCCCAGCCTGTTGCATGCTGACCCACTAGGGCTAGGGTGTTGGGCTACAGCCCAGCCTGTTGCATGCTGACCCATTAGGGCTAGGGTGTTGGGCTACAGCCCAGCCTGTTGCATGCTGACCCACTAGGGCTAGGGTATTGGGCTACAATCCAGGTCTTTTGCATCCAGGTCTACAAGGGAGTATGCTGTAATTATATAGAATTAGTTGGTATTTGTTCGTTATTAAGTCATTGACTAATTGATTAATTAACATTTATATCTTAAAAGTAATAAAAGATTTCTGTTTTGATGTCTTTTGGCGTCTTTGGCGAATCGCCCTTCACTGCCCGAAACGTGATGCAAACGCGTGGTTGCCGTGAGATTATTGCCTTGAACCTTTTCACACATCTTTATTCGTTACTAGTACAGCGGGCCCGTCCGACAGCGGACGGGGCACACGGACCAAGCTGCGGCCTCCGGCCACAATGCTCTTGCACCAGTCCTTGCACCAGCTCTTGCACCAGGCCACAGTGCTGAGAGCTGAGTCTAATTGCTGGATTGAGTTTGAGTGCTGAGTCTGAGTAAGTGAGCCCGAGTTGTGAGTCCGAGTGAGTGAGTGCAACTGTGACAGCAATGGCTGTGTCTGCCCTACCAACCCCTCATCGGTGTCAGGGCCAGCAGGCTATGCAGCAAACACCTCACTGTACACAACATTACCTGTAGGGTTGGCCTGAAGCGTATGCGGCGACTAAAATGATGGTAAATACGTATGTATATACTGTATGCATAGGTCCGTAGGGCGAACCGTAGGTGCAAGGTCATCATTTTGAGAAAGTGAGTATGCAGTTTGGTGCACAACAACCATAACAATTCCCGCCCTGTAGCTGCCCTACCCTGACCGGCTGCCCTGCTGCTGCCCTACCCTGACCGGCTGCCCTGCTGCTGCCCTACCCTGACCGGCTGCCCTGCTGCTGCCCTACCCTGACCGGCTTCCCGGCTGCCCTGCTGCAGCCATACCCTGGCCGGCTGCCCTGATGCCCTGCTGCTGCCCTACCCTGACCGGCTGCCCGGCTGCCCTGCTGCATTGCTGCTGCCCTGCCCTAATGGCTGCCTGGCTGACCTGCTGCTGCCCTACCCTGACCGGCTGCCCTGATGCCCTGCTGCTGCCCTACCCTGATGGCTGCCCTGATGCCCTGCTGCTGCCCTACCCTGACCGGCTGCCCTGCTGCTGCCCTACCCTGCCCGGCTACTGCCCTACCCTGCCTTGTTGCCCTGCTGCTGCCCTACCCTGACCGGCTTCCCGGCTGCCCTGCTGCTGCCCTACCCTGACCGGCTGCCCTGCTGCCCTGCTGCTGCCCTACCCTGACCGGCTTCCCGGCTGCCCTGCTGCTGCCCTACCCTGACCGGCTGCCCTGCTGCCCTGCTGCTGCCCTACCCTAATGGCTACCCTGCTGCTGCCCTACCCTGACCGGCTGCCCTGCTGCCCTACCCTAATGGCTGCCCGGCTGACCTGCTGCTGCCCTACCCTGACCGGCTGCCCTGATGCCTTGCTGCTGCCCTACCCTGATGGCTGCCCTGATGCCCTGCTGCTGCCCTACCCTGACCGGCTGCCCTGATGCCCTGCTGCTGCCCTACCCTGCCCGGCTGCTGCCCTATTCTGACCGGCTGCCCTGCTGCCCTGCGGCTGCCCTACCCTGACCGGCTGCCCTGCTGCTGCCCTACCCTGACCGGCTTCCCGGCTGCCCTGCTGCCCTGCTGCTGCCCTACCCTAATGGCTGCCCGGCTGACCTGCTGCTGCCCTACCCTGGCCGGCTGCCCTGATGCCCTGCTGCTGCCCTTCCCTGACCGGCTGCCCTGCTGCCCTGCTGCTGCCCTACCCTGACCGGCTGCCCTGATGCCCTGCTGCTGCCCTACCCTGCCCGGCTGCTGCCCTACCCTGACCGGCTGCCCTGCTGCCCTGCGGCTGCCCTACCCTGACCGGCTGCCCTGCTGCTGCCCTACCCTGACCGGCTTCCCGGCTGCCCTGCTGCCCTGCTGCTGCCCTACCCTAATGGCTGCCCGGCTGACCTGCTGCTGCCCTACCCTGGCCGGCTGCCCTGATGCCCTGCTGCTGCCCTTCCCTGACCGGCTGCCCTGATGCCCTGCTGCTGCCCTACCCTAATGGCTGCCCGGCTGACCTGCTGCTGCCCTACCCTGACCGGCTGCCCTGATGCCCTGCTGCTGCCCTACCCTGATGGCTGCCCTGATGCCCTGCTGCTGCCCTACCCTGACCGGCTGCCCTGATGCCCTGCTGCTGCCCTACCCTGCCCGGCTGCTGCCCTACCCTGACCGGCTGCCCTGCTGCTGCCCTACCCTGACTGGCTTCCCGGCTGCCCTGCTGCCCTGCTGCTGCCCTACCCTAATGGCTGCCCGGCTGACCTGCTGCTGCCCTACCCTGGCCGGCTGCCCTGATGCCCTGCTGCTGCCCTTCCCTGACCGGCTGCCCTGCTGCCCTGCTGCTGCCCTACCCTAATGGCTGCCCGGCTGACCTGCTGCTGCCCTACCCTGATGGCTGCCCTGATGCCCTGCTGCTGCCCTACCCTGCCCGGCTGCCCTGATGCCCTGCTGCTGCCCTACCCTAATGGCTACCCTGCTGCTGCCCTACCCTGACCGGCTGCCCTGCTGCTGCCCTACCCTGACCGGCTTCCCGGCTGCCCTGCTGCCCTGCTGCTGCCCTACCCTAATGGCTGCCCGGCTGACCTGCTGCTGCCCTACCCTGACCGGCTGCCCTGATGCCCTGCTGCTGCCCTACCCTGATGGCTGCCCTGATGCCCTGCTGCTGCCCTACCCTGACCGGCTGCCCTGATGCCCTGCTGCTGCCCTACCCTGCCCGGCTGCCCTGATGCCCTGCTGCTGCCCTACCCTAATGGCTACCCTGCTGCTGCCCTACCCTGACCGGCTGCCCTGCTGCTGCCCTACCCTGACCGGCTTCCCGGCTGCCCTGCTGCCCTGCTGCTGCCCTACCCTAATGGCTGCCCGGCTGACCTGCTGCTGCCCTACCCTGACCGGCTGCCCTGATGCCCTGCTGCTGCCCTACCCTGATGGCTGCCCTGATGCCCTGCTGCTGCCCTACCCTGACCGGCTGCCCTGATGCCCTGCTGCTGCCCTACCCTGCCCGGCTACTGCCCTACCCTGACTTGTTGCCCTGCTGCTGCCCTACCCTGACGGGCTTCCCGGCTGCCCTGCTGCTGCCCTACCCTGACCGGCTGCCCTGCTGCCCTGCTGCTGCCCTACCCTGCCCGGCTGCTGCCCTACCCTGACTTGTTGCCCTGCTGCTGCCCTACCCTGATGGCTGCCCTGATGCCCTGCTGCTGCCCTACCCTGACCGGCTGCCCTGATGCCCTGCTGCTGCCCTACCCTGCCCGGCTGCTGCCCTACCCTGACTTGTTGCCCTGCTGCTGCCCTACCCTGATGGCTGCCCTGATGCCCTGCTGCTGCCCTACCCTGACCAGCTGCCCTGATGCCCTGCTGTTGCCCTACCCTGCCCGGCTGCTGCCCTACCCTGACTTGTTGCCCTGCTGCTGCCCTACCCTGACGGGCTTCCCTGCTGCCCTGCTGCTGCCCTACCCTGATGGCTGCCCTGATGCCCTGTTGCTGCTCGACCGGCTGCCCGGCTGCCATGTCCGGGTCTCGTCGCCACATTCCTCGTATGCATCATCGGGTGGTTCCCGTGCAATGACTGTCATGGCTGGCTGGCTGCAAATCGCAGCGACTTGCATTTGACCCGCGATTACGGGATTAGGGTACGCTACGTATACCTGTGTACAAAGCCCCATCGTTACATCGTGGCATGGCACGGCTTGAAGGCCAACTGCAATCATCCAGCCTACTTGTAGCAATGCCCTTTCAGAGCGGCACGGAGGAGTGTCGCATGAGGGGGCTACGCTGTAGCTCGTCAGCAGCCGCAGCCATATGTGGCCGCAGCCATCGTTGGACTTGACTCGTTTGACTTTTTGGCTGTGAACCGTTTGACTTTTAGACCGTCCGCTGACTTTGAACTATCTCTGCGCAAGCTGCATCGCCATCGTTTGCTGAGCCAGGTTCGCTGGTATCTACTATTTGTGGGGCGTTAGAACCGCAGATCGGAAGTCGATCTCACGGCACAGTGCATCTTTCGCGATTCTGTGCGGAGGGAGTCCTTACATAATTATTGCGAGGCTGTGCGCGCAATCGCAGGCCATTCCGCCGACCCCCCCCCCTAGCAGTTTTAATAGTATAGATATGGCAAGCCAATGCAACAAACAAGCCAATGCAACAAACAGCTGCAATATGCTAGTAAGTAGGAAGCATGCTGCAAGTTGCAAGTTGCAAGACTACCACATCCTGAGTTATTCTATCTTGATTGTATGCGCAGTGCATGGACCTCATTGCTGAGCGAGGGTTGTCCATTAATCTCATGAGGAGTTCCACCTTTGCACGTCTACTAGAGAGGGCGTCACTATATGAAGGTGGTGTGTACAGCCCTCCAAGCTCCGAACGCTTGCGGACTGTGCTCTTGCAACGGGTGAGTGCTAAGTTGGTGGACATGGCAGCCCATTCTTAAGCCTCAACATTATCACTAGACAAGGCGCTTCTACCCCCACCTCCATGCTAAGACCCACACCCCCATGCTAAGACCACCACCACTACCCCCACCATGCTACCCCCACCATGCTACCCTCACCATGCTACCCTCACCATGCTACCCTCACCACAATGCACTTGGATGCCTGGCTATTGCGTTTAAGAAAGCAGCCTAGCGTTGCATGCGCAGGCTGTCCAACGCATGGACGACAAACTGGAGCCCATGCGTCTTGAGCGCCAGCGCTTTGGCTGTGGCGTTGCATGCGATGGCTTCACAAGCACATCCATTCGGCCTTTGCTGTGCTTCACAATCTGCAGCCCTTCTGGAGCTGAGCTGGAATCAGTCATCGACACCAGCGGCCATGCTAAGACAGCTCAGTTCTACTATGAGCAGCTGAAGGCAGCCATTCTGCGAGTGGGGGTTGACGATGTGGTAGCCGTCTTCTCCGACAATGCTCGTGCCTGTGTGAAGGCTGGCCAAAAGCTGGAGGAGGATGATGAGCTACGTGTGTTCTTCATGCCATGTGGCTCCCACAGCCTAGACCTCGCGCTTGAGGACATCGGCAAGTTGCCATGGGCCGTTTCCCAAGAGCTAGCTGCAAGGGAGGCGGGTGCTAGAGGGGGTGGGGGTGGAGGGGGGGGCCTGGCTGCGGATGGCACAGCGCGCATGGGTGGGGGTGGGGTGATGGGAGTGCGCACAGTTGGTGCAGCCCGCATGGGTAAGGGTGGGGTGGGGGGCGTGGGCGGGGCTGGCACAAGCCGCATGGGTGGAGGTGGGGTGATGGGACTGAATGCAGTCGGTGCAGGCCGCACGGGTCGGGGTGGGGTTGGAGGGTTGCGACAGGCACATGGGCCATTGCAAGCAGGTGCTTATGCTGGTGGTAGGGGCGTTGGAGGAGGGCCTGCGGCCGGACAGCCAGCTCCTCAGCATGCCCGGCCGCCATTCAAGGTGTTGGAGTTGCTGAGGGTGGGAGACACCCGCTTCGCCTCCGTGCTCATTATGCTGGAGCGCCTTGTGCGTGTGTTCCCCGTGCTGGACGCAATGGTGGTGGACAACAGATGCTGGCACTCGAAGCGGAGCAGCCAAGATCCGCAGCCTTGTCCAGCAACAAGTTGGCATGCATTCATCTTCATGGCGGCAGCGTGTGCACCAGCTGGTGGGCATCATGACTCCCATCCGTGTGCTACTACGCAGAATGGACAGCAGTCAGCCCGTCGCCAGCAAGGTGTACTTCGGTGTCCAGCGGATGGTGCAAGAGGTGGAGGCAGCCATTGAGCAGCTGGGTGTGCCTGATGGTGACATCATCATGGCGGCGCTCCAGCGGCGCACCGCCATGTTCCTGAGACCCTTGCACGGTGCTGCCGCTCTGTTGGACCCGGAGTACCGCGCCCACCTGGCTCGAGACCACACTTTGTGCCAAACCTTAAAAGAGGACTTCTTCAAGGTTGTGGACAAGCTCACCCCTGCCACTGCCGACGAGTGCAAGGTACAGCTGGTGGACTACTTGCGTGATCCCAAGTACAACTGCTTCATGGCAATGGCCGTGCGCACACCACCTCACAAGTGGTGGGACGTGGTCAGCACCCGTGACAACGCAGCCCTTGGGAGCTTTGCACAGAGGATCACCTCTCAGTCTGCCTCAGCCACATCATGCGAGCGGGCGTGGAGCTCCACAGACTTCATTCAGAACAAGCGCCGCAACCGGCTGAAGTCAGACGCGGCTCAGGATGCAGAGGAGGCAATCTTGGCTGGGTTGTAGTTATGAGCGAGCAAGCCCTTGGGTGCATGGTCACCATCTCATGCGTACATCGTGAGACTTCATACTTGCCATTGGTCATGCTATAATGATCCGATCGTGCCACCGCCGTCATGTTGTGATCGTACTGTTGGTATGGAAAAAAGTTCATGTCTCACTAGTCGAACATGCGACCTCTCGGCCATACGGTCAAGACGATTGTACAGTACATACGAAAAAACGGTGTACGATAAAAGACGGCCCAGCTGTATTTTGTAACACTGCTGCTGCCCACTACCCCCCCACTATTGCTGGTCATGCATGATGCCATGATTTTGCAGTTTCAGCATTGCCCATGCAATGCCTCCCCTACTACAGAGGTGCACCCTCCACAGGCTAGCTGGCCATCCACTCCTCCCCGTGCTCCACATCAGCAGCATCAGCTGCTGTGGGCTGCTCTCGGTGCTTCAAGGCCCGAGTGTTGAAATACACATAGGGCTACCCCTCCCATTGAACCACCAACCCCCCTAACGATAAGGGACAACGGCTTTTCCGGACTCATTTCTGCACCGATTCACACGCGGATTGAAGCGTCGGAAAGCGGCTGCGCTGAGGCACACGCTGAGCCGGAAGGGCATGTTGCCGGGTATCCGACCCTACCGAGCCTGCGGACTTGATGTACGTTGACCCAGTAGAAGTGAGTCCCTGCTTATCGCGATGGCTAGTGCGCGATGTGTTAGGAGCCCGACCCCATGTCCAACATGATAACCAACATGCGCTGGCTCAGGGGCTCTGAAACTTGGAGGAGACCACAGTAGGAGCACAGCAGTGGCAGCTGCATCAACCCCTTGTGGATTAGGCTCCAAAAGGTGGGCAAACCCTCCTTCATGATGCCCCACTCTGCTAGTGCTAGTCTCACGACCATCGAAGTGAATCGAAGTCTCCAGCCCTGCGTCACTAGCTAGGGAACTCAACTGTGGACCCCCTGCCAAGTTCTCATCTATTGTTGACAATTGTCAAGAGGGGTTTTAATAGCTGGCGTGTGCACATGCCTGCAGGCATGGGCTTGTACTCCAAATCCCACCCCTACAGACGGAAGGGGGGCCATGCTGCCCGCCGTGCGTGTTGTGCAACGTGTACGCCAGCTAGCAGCACTGGCTGGGTGGGGATTCATGTGGAGGGGGAGGCAGCCTCCTACCGCTCCGGGCAGAGTCTACTAGCCATCGGCCAGGTCACAGCCCAAATGTCTGAAGTCATCACGGCTTGCGACAACCTGAAGCCGTCACAGGTTCCGTTGGCCCATAGAACTTGCGCTGAGGCTGAGGAGCAGGACGAGCAGACCATGCCCCCAAGCATGCCCAAGCAGCAGCAGGACTGGGCCACCGCAAGGTGCGCTTTTCCCTCCTTAACCCAGACCTGCACCAGCCCTGCCTTGCACCAGCCTTGCCCTGACCTGCACCAGCCTTGCCCTGACCTGCACCAGCCCTGCCTTGCACCAGCCTTGCCCCCGCACCAGCCCTAACCCTAGCCCCCCGGGCTGCCCCAGTCCCTGCCCCTGCCCCAGCTGCAGCCCTAGCCCCGACCCCTGCCCCTGGCACGACCAAAACCTGGCCTGTCTGCAGGCCATCAGCCCTGCTGAACGGAGCAGGTGGCTGTGCGAGGTGGAGGCACGCTTTTCACCCAGTGAGGGGGGCTGCCAAAGCTGCAGCATGTTGCTGCCCCCCTCACTCCCCCTCCCCCTCCCCAATCCCCTCCCCCCGCTCCAGCCCCAGCCCGCCCCCGCCAGCCCCCCCTCCCGCAGCTGCCACCCGTGCTGCCACAGCGCAACACAGTGCACCACACACCGACAGGGGCAGGGAGAGGGGCAGGAGCAGGGGAAGGGGCAGGATCAGGGGGAGGGGCAGGAGCAGGTCAGGGCCGGCTCCTCCCACCCATGTTCCTGCCACGCATGCGGAGAACCAGCAGCCACAGCAGCAGGAGCCGTGTAAGCGTAGGAAGCGCGGATCAGCAGCAGGCCCCCGTGACAAGCACACTGAGCGCATGGGTCAGGAGGTGATGGAGGTGTTTGAGCAAGTGTGGGTCATCGGTGGTGCTTGGAGCTGAGCACACAGGAGGTAGAGCTTTGCAGTGCTCCACAACGGGATGCACATGCCTTTGCATCATCCATCCCCGGCTCTATGAGCATGCACAGCTGCTTCTTTCCTGCTGCAAGGATCCAGGTTGAGTGGTCACAGACTGCATGTGCATGTGCCCAATGCATGACCCCCGCACCAAGGGGTGTGTGTATGAGGCCCTCCATCACAAAGCCCTTTGTAGCCATGCCCATGTTCGATCAGAAGAGGGATGACAAGCATTGGGACAATGAATGCCTCACCCTTCTGTGCTCATTTGCACCAGACAGCGTGATGTAGCTGTGCACCTTGGGCAAGAAGCTGAGCGTGAAGATGTTAAACGAGTATTGCAAGGTAGTGGGGTTGTGTGTGCCAGCCAACACCTTGCGTGCTGACCTACGATACATGGTGCTGCAGCATTTAAATGAGCAGGCAGAGTGCGACTGAGCTGGCTGTGTAAGATGACGTTGAGAAAACTGGGCTCCATGCGTAAAGTGTACCGCAGTGTACCGCAGCGGAGAACTCTGCATCCTGCGTTGTGGGTGTTTTGAAGCAGCATTACAAAGGCCCATTGCGCAGAGTGAAACCGTTCGCGTGCCTGGCAGACTGCCGGTCACCGTAGGGTGCCAGCAGCTCGGGCGCGCAGGCGCAAGCGCAACGCAAAGATAAGGCGTTCCGCGTTAAAATAACAACTCAGCTCTCACCAGGCACGCCGCAAAGTCAAATGTCCCTTACGTGGTGGTTCAATGGGAGGGGTAGCCATAGGCCATTGCCCACATGCGGCCATGAGCAGACGGGTGCGGCGATCGCTCCAGATAAACTTGAAAACTGAGAAGAGGCGCTCCGCACAACCCCTGCCTGGATGTGTGCAAAGGGCATTGGCCTTTGCCTTTAAGCCTTGCCGCCCACAACTAATACTAGCACCTAGCCCAAAATCACAATTGTGAAAGACACGTGTTATGTCATGGCAAGTTATGGCAGTGGCACCACTGCAGAGCGCGGGGCACGTAAGCAGCAAAAACTGGTGAGGTGCTGGCTCCACAACAAAACAGCCTGGCGCCGAGCTCCCAACACCGCACATCCGTCACATTGGATGAGAAATATACTAAGGTGCATGAAAATCCCTGGCCGCGACACGTTGGTACGCGGGTTCTGTCTAAGATCGCCAATCTGAGCTGTAGTACGAGTTAGGCAACCCTAAAAACCACTTCAGGCGCTCCAAGGGTCCGCCCTCCGTCGCATCCGCTGACTGCCTCAATTTCAGCGGACCGGGTGGAAGCCCGGCACCGGCGACTTCCGTGTCATTTTGGACCCCCCGCTCATCCGTACCGGGTGATGATCGCACGCGCGTAGGCCGCGCCTCCCACGACTGAATCCAGCTGCGGTATTTCTCGCGGTTCACAGTAACCCCAGTCAGCTCCTGCGCGCCACAGCCCACATCCAAGACACTCAATTAGGCAGCAGTGCTGCATCACCCGGGTGACATAGTAAAGGCATAGCGGACCGCACCTAGCTACATCATCCCTCCTCCAGTCCAATGCCCTGTCCAGACACCCTACAATGATTCCACCCCCTCAGCCGTCTGCCCTCTCTGCCCTCTGCCTACCACCCTTCCTCCCCACCAGCCTCATGGCCCCCACCCACACGCCCCTTATGCCGCAGCCAGCCAGCCCTACCCCGCTGCCCACGCCCTGCCCTTACCGCCGCTCTGAGGAGGCGATGCGCCGCACTTAGCTCCCCGCAGCGCAGGCACAGCCCCACCACACAGTCCAACAGCCGGCTGCTGGGCCGGCCGCCCGCCACCAGGAACTGGCGGGTGGTGGCCAGGGTGGGCTGCAGCTCTCCCCGCTCCACCAGCCCCTTGATCACCGCCCCGTACGCCTCCACAGGGGGAGGCCGCCCCTCCCCTGCAGCCAGCGCGGCAGCTTCCGCCAGCGCCGCCCGGGCCTCTGCCATGCGGCCGTGTGCGGCATGCACGGCGGTGAGGGCATTGAGGGCGGCCAGGTCCACGCCGGCAGCGGGGCTGGAGGTGAGCAGACCCCAGGTGGCCAGGGCGCGCGGGTAGTCCCCCGCCCGGGAGTAGGCCATCATCACGGTGGTGAGCACTGCGGTGTCGAGGGGGAGGCCGTCAGCAGCCATCAGGCCCAGCAGCCGCTCAAGACGCGCCTGCAGGCTGCTGGGTGCAGGGGGGCTGGGCGGCTGCTGGGTGGTTGGGTGGTTGGGAGGGGTGGGAGGGAGAGGTGGGAGGGGCCAACCAGCAGGGGCGGGATATGGGGAGGGGGGACGAGAGGGAGGGGTTGGTTGGGAGGGTGGTGGTGGAGGTCCTGACCAGAGAGGGTATTGTGGAGGGGGAGGAGGGGGGGAGGGAGGCCTGGGAGGGGGGGTAGGGCTTGCTGCCCGCAGAGCCTGGTTTGACAGCTCTGGGGGGGGTGTTGGCAGGGTGGGGGGGTGGGGTGGCGGCGGAGGGGAGGTCGTGGGGGGAAGGGGGGAGGGGGAAGCCCAGGGCGGCCACACCCCAGGGTTGAGAGGAGGGGAGGGGGAGGGGGCTGCAGGAGCCTGGCAGTAGGGCTGTGGCTGGGACTGGGGCTGCCCCTCGCCTTGGGCTTGGGCTGCGCCACTGCCTTCCTTGTCGTCAAGCCGCTGGCCTGGCCCCTGCTGGTCTGGCTCCTGCCTCTGCTGCACCATGCTGCTGTACGGCTGCCATGGCTGCTGCAGTGGGGGCCACATGTAGGGTGGTGGTGGTGGTGGTTGGCTGCCTGCCTCAGGTGTGGGCAGGAGGGTAGGGCCGTCCCCCGCCCTGCTGCCAGCCGCCTGCACTGACCCGGTAGCCACACAGCCCTGCTGCAGCCCTGCCTGCCCCTGGCCTAGCCCCTGGCCTTGCCCCTGGCCTTGCCCCTGCCGCCCAGGCAAGTCCTGTTGCCCCTGCTGTTGCTGCTGCAAGGGACCCTGCTGCTGGCTGCCCCCCCCTGGCTGCAAGGCACCCCGCCGCTGCTGTTGGTGCGGACCGCCTATCAGGCCTGGCCCTGCACTGGGTCCAGGCACTGCAGGCCGCACACCCGCCCCAGCAGACGCCTCCCCTGCCCTCCCCCCTGCCCGCTTGGGCCCCTGCTGCTCTGCATGGCCTGCCGCTTGGCCTGGCCCCTGACTGCCTGGGGCAGCAGTGGCAGGCCCAGCAGGGGGGGGGGCCAGCAGCACGTGCAGGCGCCCAAGCTGTCGTGTGAGGGGGCCAGGCAGTGGGACTTGGGCAGAGGCAGAAGCAATGGCTGGTGTTGGGGGGGAGGTAGAAAGGGGGGGTGGGGGGCTGCCCCTGTATGCGGCGCTGCCTGATGGCCAGCCCTGAGGCGAAGGGCTGGTGTAGGGCCCGGCTGTGAGGTCAATGACATGGGGTTTGGGGGGGGGGCCGGGGGGGCGGGGGGCTTGGGGGGACCTGGGTACTGGGGGGCTGTGCCGGGGCAGGGAGTGGCGAGAGGGGCCTGGGCTGCAATGTCTGCAGCAGGGCTGGGGGGTGTGGCCTCCCTGGTTGCTGGCTGCTGGCTGGGGGCGGCCGGGCTGGGCTGACCGGGCTGGGCTGCCTGCTCTGCAGCTGCTCTGCTGACTGGGCAGCAGCAGCAGCAGCAGGAGGAGGTGGTGGTGGTGGTGGTGGGGGGGGCCAGGGTGCCGGGGGCTGGCCCTGTACATAGCCCTCAGCCCCCAGCAGGGCCCTGCTGCTGCTCTCACCCGCACTGGCGGCAGGGGTGGTGATGGAAACATCTGCTGCTGGCGAGGTGGCCACTGCTGCTGCTGGGGGCAGCTTGGCAGGCTGGCCTTTGCTGGGGTGATCCTCACCCGGCAAATCCGTGACCAGGCTAATGGCCTGTCTAGGCTCCTCCTCGCCCAGTGCCTCTGCTGCCGCCTCCAGCAGCGGGGTGTAGGTGTCAACTCCGGGCTTGCAGCCAGCGGCGCGCATGTCCTGAAGCACCTGCACCACGCATGGACACTGCCATTGACACCCCATGCAACGCTGCAGCAGCAGGCAGATGCAGCAGGCTCTGCTAGCCAAGCTCTGCACATCCCTGGCATTTCATAGCCAGTGCAAACATCACACAGACCCACACACATCCCCCCCGTCTCCTCCCCCTCCCCTCCCTGCCCACCTGCTGCCCCCAGCCCTGTTATGGCCCCCCTTGCCAGCCCCGTCCCCCTCCCCCCCACACCCAATGTCAGCAGGGCAGCCGCCATGCCCACCTGCATGGCCCGCGCCTGCCCCCACATGCCCAGCTTGCAGTACCCCCTGATGAGGGTGTTAAACACCACGGCATTGGGGGGCAGCCAGGCCTCGTGGCTCAGCCGCTGTGCAGCACGCTCAGCTGCCGGCACGTTGCCAGCACGCATGTAGCCGTCCACCAGGGCAGCATAGGCATGGGCAGACACCAGGGGGGCGGTGGCGGAAGCAGGCAGGGGGTCTCTTGGGCCAGTGCTGCTGCTGTCCTTGCTGCTGCTGCTGCTGCTGCCAACATAGTCTGCAGTACTACTGCTTGCTTTGTGGCCACTGCTGTCGTCACCACTATTGGCTGGAGGGCTGGCGCCCGCCACAGTGGGGGTGGTGGTGGTGGTGGTAATGGTTGGGTTAGAGGCACTTGTGGGGGAGGAGGACAGCACGCCTGCCACCTGCCCTGCTTCCTGACCCCTGTCTTCTAATACCCTTGCTCCTGCTGCTGCTCCCCCTCCTGCTGGGGCCAGTGGGGGTGGGGGGCCAGGCTGCTTGGCGTGCTGGAGGTAGAGCAGGTCGGCCAGTGCATGCTCAGCAAAGGCCATGTCACCAACCTTGGCACAGGCCTGCAAGAGGAAGACAGGTGGGGGGCAGTGAGGGGCCACAGCCTGGTGCCATGCAAGTGTCTCTGCTGCTGCTGCTGCTCCAGCCGTGTCATGCCCTTCCATTGGCATGCTCTGGCATGAGCTTGCCATGGCAAAGGAGACGCTTTCACCACGCTTATCGCTAACCCTTACCCGGGCCCTTACCCTGCCCCTGACCTGGGTCCCCCCCCTTGGTGGGCTGCACCACTCACATGCAGCAGGGAAGACCAGGTCCAGGCGTCTGGTCTGAACCCGTGATCTTCCGCCTCGCCCAGCACTGCCTTGGCGGTGGCCAGGTCCCCGGCGTGAGCGTAGCCCCACACCAGGATGTTCCAGGTCACCTGCACAGCGCCTGATGAGCCTTGAGGGACCAGGGCTGGGGCACAGCAGCAGACTGACGGCGGTGCCAGGGGCATGGGCAGGGGCAGGGGCAGGGGCAGGGGCAGGGGCAGGGGCAGGGGCCGCCCGCCCCAGTGCCCACCTGTGCCAGTGCAGTGCAGCGCCCTGCGCTGAACCGGCAGCTGTTGCTGCTGGCGCCACTGCCTGCACCATTGTCTGCATCCTAGTCTGCTGTGTGATTGCTTGCTGTGTGGCCACTGTTGGCTTCACCGCTGAAAGCTGCAACCGAGTTGGGCCATACTTAGCTGCACAGCCTCACCATATCATCACCTTGTTATCACCTGGAGCATGACCTGCTCAAACCTGACCATGTCTGCTGACCTGACCCTTCCTACCTGCCTGCTGTTGCCAGTCTACTCCTGCCTGCCTGCCTGCCTGCTCCTGCCTGCCTGCCTGCTCCTGCCTGCCTGACCTTGTCTGCCTGCCTGCTGCTGCCAGCGCCCCCAGACCCACCAGGTCAGGCAGGTAACGCTGCTCCTTCAGCTGCTTGTACACCCGCTTCACCGCTGCCATGTCGCCCCGGCCAGCATACACAGCCAGCAGCCTGTTGTAAGCGTTCAGCATGCCACGCATGCCGCGGCTGCGGGCCCAGCCTATGAGCTGCTCAGCCTCATGCATCTTGCCCGCATGAGCGCATGCGCTGACCCCTACACCATGCAGGTCAGCACAGGGGCAGGTGTTGAGGCACACCCAGCAGCTTGGCCTGGCCTGGCAAAGCCGGCACCGTCCTACTCCACCACACCCTGCCTGCCTCACACTCCCTCACACTGCCTCACACTCCCTCACACTGCCTCACCCGCATCCTATCCTGCCTGCAGCTATCTACTTCAACAATGCAGAGACGCTAGGCCTGACTTGGCCTGGCCCACCCACCGCTTACCATCCCCTGGCCTGCCCTGCCCTGCCCTGTCCTGCCCTGCTGACCTGGCCTGGCCCTGGCTCTAGCCATCCCCTGGTCTGGGCTGGCCTGGCCTGCTGACGTCCAGACAGCAGTGGGTCAATACCCCACAAGCCAGCCTGCCCCTGTAGTGACACCAAGGCAAGAACAGGGCCGCCCCTCGCGCTGCTTGGGTCCAGCCTGCGGCCTGGCCTGGTGCCGTACAGGGCGGCACAGCGCCTCAGGCAACACGCAAGAGCTGCCTGCTGGCACTACGGGCACTGTCAGCCTAGCTGCTCGCCAAGCAAGTGTGCAGCAGCCAGGAGGGGGAAGGGGCTAGCAGCACTGCACACCTGCACGCACAGAGGCTACGTCCAGTCTGGTGCCGTGGCAGCTATGAAGCTCCCTCCATAGCTGATAGGCCAGGCGGCGCTGAGGCACGCCCCGTTTGGGTCGCACTTTCAGCAGCTGGCTGATAATGCGTGTGTACACGTGCTGGCTGGGCGTGCCCCACAGGGAGGCTTGCCGGTGGAACAGCTCGCCTGCCTGCTCAATCCTGCCAGCCTGAAGTTGCAGCAAAGGGCGCAGTGGCGGGCAAGGGCCCTGAGGCTGGTCCTGGGCTGTGATGCAAGTCAGGGGTTACAAAATCTTACCCTGATGGCAGCGTGCCACAGCTCAACATACGTCAAAGCGTCGAGAGGGGCGCTCTGTGCTGCTGCAATGTCTAAGCGGCTACTTGTTTGCGCGGCACGGCTTTGCTTATTCCGCTTGCAACACGTTGCCCGCAGCCACGGTGACGTTTGCCCTTTAATTACTCTGGTTCCAGCAGCCAGCATCACGCGGCCAGTGCCACTGTGACGACAGCTTAGCCACACACCCTACCCCAACCACCCGTACGGTTGACTTGTTGCCATGACTCGGTGTCAGTCTCTCGCTGGTGATACGCGGGGGGCGAAGCCTCATGACTCGGTGCCAACGCCAGCGACCAGGCCATGCCTCGGGTAGTGGCCAACATATGACAGCCAGACGATTGTGGAATAAAGACGTGATAGATAGAACCAGTTCCCTGCGGATAGAACCGTCGCTGCAGGCACGTGGTTGACGTCGGCTCAGCACGGCTTATCGCCCCTAGAAGCAGTGAAAGGAGCGAGGGCAGCAGAGGCTGGTAGCAGGCACGCTGCCTCCCTCTCTTCCACGCCAGTGGTTCCCTCCCCACCCCCAGTCACCTAAGTGGGAAGGCCCTAGGCGCTCGGTCAACAGTGCCAACAACAAAAGTGGCTTGAAGCCAAGAAAGAACTCTGCAAACAACATTGGCAGGATCAGTAGCAGCAGCACAAACAGCAGCGTCAGTGGCAATTGAAATGCCAGCGCGGAGAGCCTTGCTTTAGTTAGCCCCCACTTGTCTTCGTCTTGCAGGCTTGTGCCAAGGTGGGTGACATGGCCTTTGCTGAGCATGCACTCGCCGACCTGCTCTACCTCCAGCACGCCAAGCAGCCTGGCCCCCAACCCCCACTGGCCCCAGCAGGAGGGGGAGCAGCAGCAGGAGCGAGGGTATTAGAAAACAGGGGTCAGGAAGCAGGGCAGGTGGCAGGCGTGCTGTCCTCCTCCCCCACAAGTGCCTCTAACCCAACCATTACCACCCGGCGGGCGCCAGCCCTCCAGCCAATAGTGGTGATGACAGCAGTGGCCACAAAGCAAGCAGTAGTACTGCAGACAACGTTGGCAGCAGCAGGGCCAGCAGCAGCACAACCCCTGGGGGCCCCCTGCCTGCTCCCACCACCACCCCCCTGGTGTCTGCCCATGCCTATGCTGCCCTGGTGGACGGCTACATGCGTGCTGGCAACGTGCCGGCAGCTGAGCGTGCTGCACAGCGGCTGAGCCACGAGGCCTGGCTGCCCCTTCTCGTCTTATCTTTTTGTCTTATGTTTGGCAGAGCAGGCCTCTTTGGTCAATATACGACATCTGGTTAGATTCTGGCTATAGTGAGTCGTCATATTCAATTAGGTGAATGCTCCTTCCTGATTCAGCGTTAGGGCGAGCCAACCCCCCTTAGCTCATGAGGGGTTCTTACGTCACGGGACTTGGGCTGCTCAGGCAAGTTAAGACACCCACACCGGTACGCTGGCTGGTGCTCGCCTGAGGACAAACCTCAACGCGACTGACTTTTGAATCTAACTTTGAACATGCACCGGCACACCAGCAACCGGAACACCGGCAATGTTACCAGGACGGTGTAACCATCGTCTGCAGCACAGCGTGTCATCATACAGCACAATACTTCGCGACCGTGCCACCTGTCACGTTACAGTAAGGCTGTGTTGCAAGCTCGCAATCTTGGCAAGGCTTAATGCAGCCGCGCTGTCTCTTCCATACCAGCTTGGCATTGCAGCCAGAGCAACAACGGCTGTCCCGCCCAGAGTACGGTGTCAGTACAAAAACAAGAATTGCAAGCTCATACCATACGCACACAAAGAGGCATCCTCTACCCTACACCGGAGCCATCCCCACTCAGCCCTGTAGCCAAAGGCACGTCGAGGTGTTGCACACGAGACGCTGCTCGACCGACATAACCGAGAGCCTGCCCTACCCTCACGACCCACCCCACCCCCTTCTCCACCCCAGCTGCAAGGAGACCATTACTGGTCACAAGCCCCACATGCAATCCGCAGCGGAATGCACACTACCAACAACACACAGACCCCTCCTGATACTCATCTACCAGTTGGCCAGCAATGGCCTACAACCCTAAACCTCACCCACAGCGTCCAATGTCACGGATTGAGGCAACCTCTTGGCCACTTCACATGTTAGCCTGCGGTGCAAACCTCCAGCTTAAAGCCAAAGGCTGCCCCTGCTGCCCCTGTACCACCTTGCTTTGACCAAGTATGCATTGCCTGACCCTGATACCTGCTCCACTCTACAACACCCCCCATTCCCTTGACCAGCCTACCCCAGCCCCCACCCTTTGGGGGGAGGGTGAAGCTCTCTCATTTCTCATCAGGGGGGGCGGGGGTGGAGAGGGTGAGGCCTTCTCAACTTCTACCGTACCCCCCCTGCTGACCCTGTGGTGCTGTGCCCCCCCCCGCCTGCCTGCAACAAAGCAAGGCGGGCCAGGTGCCGTGCACCTCCTCCCAGCCCTCACCGCAGCCCTGCCTGGCGAGCAGCACCTAGGCTACCCCCTTGCCCCACCACACCCCAGCACACCCTGACATGCCCTGCCTCACTCGGCAGCTGCTGCCTCCGGCCCCTCCTCTTGCGTGCGGATGACCAGCAGCAGGCTGCCTGCAGAGCTCAGTTGTGACGTCACCGCCCGCACGGCACACACCACACCTGCAGCCAGGCGCACCATGTGGCGCGTGAAGGAGCACAGCTGGGGAGGCTGCACACCACCTGCCACCCCCCCCCACCCCTGCACACCCCTGCACACCCCCCACCCCTCCACCTTCCCCCACACTGCCACCATGGACACCAGCACCCCCCCTCTCACCACCTGACCTGCTTTGCCCCTGCCCCTGCCCCTGCCCCTGCCCCTGCCCCTGCCCCTGCCCCTGCCTATGTGTATCCCGCGTCAGCCCACCTGCACACGGTGCCACTACTGGCGTCTCCATCTTCATCGCCTCCAGCACCACGCACACCTCCCCCGCAGCCACACTGCTGCCAACCTGTGCACACAGGCATGGCGGCGACGCCTGGGAGGCTAGGCCGGCAACAACTGCCTCTGGCGCCCTGACGTCACCCTGCATCCCTCCGGCCCCCCCTGCCCTCACGCCCAGCCCCCTTGGACCCCGTGACTCCCCCCCCTACCCACTGCCCCCCACCTGCCTCCCAGGCCCTTGCTGCCCCCCCCGCCCGCTCGGCCCGCCCCCCCACCAGCCATCCCCTCCTGCTGCCCCCCCACCTGCTTGCCCCGCCCCCCCACCAGCCATCCCCTCCTGCTGCCCCCCCACCTGCTTGCCCCACCCCCCCACCAGCCATCCCCTCCTGCTGCCCCCCCACCTGCTTGCCCCACCCCCCCACCAGCCATCCCCTCCTGCTGCCGCCCCTACCTTGACCTTGACGTCCCACACGTTGGCCGTGAAGGGCGCCATCACGCACACGCAGCCGGGGCGCTGCCAGGCGCTGTCATCCTCCTCGCCGCCCTCAGGGGCAGCCAGCGCACCGCCCTGCCCCCGCGCAGCCTCCAGCCTGGCCAGGGAGGCCGCCTCCAGCTGCAGCTGCAGCTCCTGAGCCTCACGCTGCTGGGCCTGCAGCGCCACGGGGGGGCGGCAGGGAGGCGGCCAGCGCCGGTGAGCCGGCCAAGCCGCGGCCAAGACTGGCCAACAGCTCACTCAACCACCACCTGCCTCCCACCTTCGTCCCCTCCCTCTGCTCCAACCCTCCCACCACCTTTCCACTGCGCGATGTCGTCCCCCTCAGCCCACGGCACCTCCCCTCAGCCCCCCTCTGCAAACTCCCGCAGGTGGACCCCTGACCCTCCCTCCTCTTCCCCTCCTCGCCTGCCCCTCCCCTCCTGTCACCTCCCCCTCACTACTCCCTGCTTCCCCCCCCCTGCCTCCGCTCCTCCTCCCCTCCCCTCCTCTGCCCCCTGTGCCCCTGCCGCCTGGCCAACCCCCTGACCCCCCCTGCCTCCCCCTGCCCTCCCAGCACCCACGTTGAGCGCCGCCACCTCCGGCTGCAGGCGCTGGCAGTCAGCCCTGTAGGCCGCCATGTCGAACACGCTGTCCTCCACACGCAGCTCCCAGCGCCCCGCAGCAAACGCCTCGCGGGTGGTCAGCAGCTCGGCCTCGCTCACCTCAAAGAACCGCACCTGGGGGGGGACACAGGCGGCGGCAGGGGCAGGGGGAGGGGGAGGGGGCTCAGGGACAAGGGCGGCACACCCAAGCTCAGCTGCACCCACCCCCCCGCCTAGACTGACCCCAGCCCCCCTCCCCCTGACCCTCACACCCCTGCCCCGCCCTGCCCCCCCAGCCCTCTCGGCTCCTGCAGGGACCCCACTGCCCCTCCCCTACCCCCCACCCACTGCTCCAGCAGGGCTGGCCTGCCCCTGCCCCTGCCTCTGCCCCTGCCCCTGCCCCTGCCCCTGCCCCTGCCCCTGCCCCCGGCCCTCCCCCAGCCCTGCCCCCGCCCCCACCCCCACCTGGTCAAAGTATCGCAGCAGCCAGGGCCTGTCAGGCGTGAATGGCCCTGCCCTGCCGAAGGTGTTCCATATGGGCAGCGTGCGCCCCACCAGCTGGTACCCCCCCGGGCTGTCCATGGGGTAGATGCACATGTAGCAGCCGCCAATGCCCACAGTGCCCTCCTCGGTGAAGGTGCGGGCGGGGTTGTACCTGGACAGCAGCAGGCCAGGGGAGGGGGGGGAGGGGGGGGCAGGGCATTCAGTGACTTCAGCAGGGCATTCAGTGACTGCTGGGGGGCAGCGGGGGGGCAGGGCATTCAGTGACTGCGGACACGGCATTCAGTGCCTTAGGCCAGAGGAGGAGCAGCTAGCCAGCAGCCATTGTGCGTGATGGTGGTGCTGGTGTGGAAGGTGCTAGCAGCCAGGCAGACACACAGCACGCCTCCCTCGCCCCCTCCTCCTCCTTCCGCTTCCGTTTTCCCCCCTGCTTCGTCCTCTCCCGTACCCCATACTACCCTATTCTTCCCCTCCCCCTCCCCCCTCCCCCCTCACTTTGAGGGACCCCCCACCCCTCAGGTTTGAAAGGTGTTAGAGGTCCCTCCCCCCTCCCCCTCCCCCCTCCCCCCTCCCCCCTCCCCCCTCCCCCCTCCCCCCTCCCCCCTCACTTTGAGGTGACCAGGCGGTGTCGGGGGTCCAGTGGCACTGCGCAGGGCGCCCCCAGGTACACGTCCCCCAGCCCCAGCACCAGGTAGCTGGCGCTGAACAGCGTGCGCTGCACCTCGTCAGCACCCCCTGCCAGGCCGTTGTTGGCGGCGATGTAGTCGATGTTGCTGGGCAGGTACGGGGCCTCGGGGCGGATGCTGCGCACGTGGAGCAGCAGGGGGAGGGGGAAGGGGGGGGGGGGGGAGCGAAGACCAGCTGGGGTGCTGGGGAGGGGGAGGGATGGGAGGGGAGGTCGGGTCGGGCTGCAGTGCTGTTCCATACAACATCAGTGCCGTGTTTCCCCTGTTGTTGATTACAATGGAGTTCAAGGGTTCAAGGGTTCAAGGGTTGAGTTAGCAGCACGTTTGTTTGTATGTGGGGGGGAGGGGCAAAGGGGCTGGAGGGGCTGGAGGAGCTGAGCTGAGGAGTTGAGCTGAGGAGTTGAAAGACTGGGCAGTGGGAGGGCAGCGTGGAGCTCTATTGGAGAGGGAGAGGGTTGAACTCTGGCCACCTTGCAAAGCTCAGGGGGGAGGTCTGGGGGGTCAGCGGGTCAGCGGGTCAGCGGACAGTGGTCAGGGGGGCCGTGAGGGGAGTCAGTCTGAGCTGCAGTCTGGCTGCGCCCTGCAGCGCCGCACCTCTTCATGTACTTGTCGATGGCGGCGCATGTGGTGCTGTCGTTGTAGGCCATGGGCAGGTGCAGGATGCGTGAGGGCAGCACCAGGGAGCTGGGGTCAGGCAGGCCTGGGGCAGGGGAGCAGGGGGGCAGGGGGGCGGGGGGGTAGGGGGGGTAGGGGGGTCAGGGGGGTCAGGGGGTCAGGGGGGGCAGGGGGGTCAGGCTGAGGTTTAGGGAGAGGGGTACAGCAGAGCAGAAGGGCAGCAGGGCAGACAGAGCCCAGCCCAGCCCACCATCAGGCACCAGCCCAGCCTACCCCCCCCCTCCCCCTCCCCCTCCCCCCCATTCCCCTCTCCCTGCCCTCCCCCCCGTCCCCTCCACCTACCCTCCCCCTGCCCTCCCGCCTGGCTGCCAGCATGCATGCTCACCTGCATCTGTGGCCTGCAGCAGGTCCAGCAGCGCAGCGGGGGCCAGGCGCCGCATGTCGTACTCCACCATCAGGGACCTAACCCCCGGGCTGCACTCCACCAGCCCATCAACCTGCACCACACAGGGGAGGGGAGGGGGGGGCAGACCGCGTGGCAGCAAGGACAGCGAGGGGGGGAGGGAGGGGGGCTCATCAGCAGCAGAGGGACTCTGACTGAAACTTTGGTAGGGCACGGCTTTGCAAAGCCTGGTGGCAGTCGCAGCACGGCCCTCCTGGGCCCATGAAACCCCCCTGACCACCCATGCCCCCCCCGCGCACCTGCGCTGCCGCCAGCGCCTGCTGCAGCAGGTCCACCCGCACCCTGAGGGCCAGGTCCAGCGCCATGGGGCCGAAGTCCACCTGCATGTACCGGTCCCCCGCCAGCCTGCACACACACACAGCACCCTGACGCCGCTGTCACCAACACTGCAACACCCTGACCCTGACCCCCACCCCCACCCCACCCAACAGCATCTTCAGCCTTAACCCTGAGCAGACCCCTCACCTCCCCTGAGCAAAGCACTACCTCACCTCAATATTCCCCCTCCCCCTCCCCCTCCCCCTCCCCCTCCCCCTCCCCCTCCCCCTCCCCCTCCCCCTCCCCCTCCCCCTCCCCCCCACCCAGCCTCCCCCTGCCCTCACCTGTACTCAGCCCCTGGGTGACTGGCGCTAGCCTCCTCCTTGGCCAGCAGCGGCCTGGTCTCAGGCATGGCTGCTGCCGCCCCCGCCGCCACCCCCCTGGCCGCCTCCTGCGCCTCCTGCACCGCCTTGACCAGCCGCTGCGGCTCGTTGCTGCGCGCCACCGCACACACCGCTGCCACCGTGGCGTCGCTGACCAGCAGGGCGGCGTGGGCCGCAGCCAGGGTCAGGCGCCGGAACAGCACACGGTCGCCTGGGCGGACCTGCAGCAGCAGCAGGCAGCGCGGGGGGGGAGGGGGGGGAGGGGGGGGGGGTCGCCAGGATGCCAAGAAGGCTAGGTTGAGGGTGGGTTGGTGCTGAAGCTAAGCTGTGGAGGTGGGAGGTGGGAGGGGGTGGGAGGTGGGAGGTGGGAGGTGGGAGGGGAAAGTCCGGTGCCACCCCGCCTGCCGCTCTTCCGCTGGGTCCCTGCCGCTGCTGCTGCTGCTGCTGCTGGCCCCCCCAGGCCGCAGCCTGCGCCCACCTGGCCAACCTTCCAGACCTCGGTGCTGGTGATGGTGGCGGGGCACACGAAGCCGCCCAGGGAGGGGCCGTCCACCGTGAGCACCACTGGGTGGTCCCCGGTGAAGTTGATGGCGCCTGCACATCACAACCACCACCACCAGAGGGGCGCAGCAGGAGTAGGGTTAGGGTCAGGGTTAGGGTCAGGGGGGGAGGGGGCCTACTGCATCAGGGCAGGGGGGGAGGGGGCGGAAAGAACAGCCGAGCGCTCAGCTGCAGGGGGCCTCAGCAGCAGGCCCTCCCCCCTCCCCCCTCCCCCCTCCCCCCTCCCCCCTCCCCCCTCCCCCCTCCCCCCTCCCCCCTCCCCCCTCCCCCCTCCCCCCTCCCCCCTCCCCCCTCCCCCCTTCTTCAACACCTGGCCTCCTCAATCAGGATTTAGTGGGGACGGCTGTACCTCGCTCTGCCAACCACCCATCACCCCCCCTCTTGCCCCAGCTGCTGGCCAGCTTCCACTCACCTAGGGCGTACACATGGTCATGCACGTTGGAGGGGTGTGTGCCGCCCTCCCCCCCATCCGCCCGCACCCAGTCAGGCTTGGGCCCCACCAGCCGCACGCCCAGCCTGTTGCTGTTGTAGTGGACAGAGTAAGGCTCGCGGTAGAACACCTGCAGGGGCAGCAGCAGGCGGCAGCCGGGGGGGTGGGAAGGCAGGCAGGCAGGCAGGCAGGCAGGACTGCCCCCGACCTCGTCCCCCTCACCCCCTCCACCCAGGCAGCCCCTGCCACCCCTGCCCCATGCCACCCCTTGCTCGGCGACAGAGTGCAACACGCAGGCTGGCCAGGCAGGCAGGGAGGCAGGCAGGCAGGCAGGCAGGCCCAGTGAGGGCAGGCAGGGGCGCAGGGGTCTAGGCAGGCAAGGGGTCCAGGCAGGCAGGGAGGGTCCTGGGTCACTGGGTCCAACTGCCCTCCAGGCACAAGTAAGAACAGGATATGAACGACAAAGGCCAGAGAAGGCTAGGGGGGAGGGAGGGGGCAGGCAGGCAGGCAGTGGCCCCTGCCCCTACCCCCTGAGGCCCCGCCCTTCCCCCACAGCTCCCCCCGCCCCTCCCCCCCATGCAGCGCACCTGGTCCATGAAGGCCGAGGTGATGTAGTCAGGGTCAGCGTGGGGGCCAGGCAGCGCCCCCACCTCCCACAGAGCGCTGCCCTCAGCCTGGGGGGTGCCTGCAGCAGCAAGACCCAGAGGGGGGGGGGGGGCACACCCTGACTGCAACACCCTCACAGCCCCCCCTCCTCCATACAGCCTCCTCCACCCAGCTGTTACCCCCCCTCCTCCACCCAGCTTCCACCCAGCTTTTACCCAGCTTCCACCCAGCTTTCACCCAGCTTCTACCCAGCTTCTACCCAGCTTCCACCCGCTGCCCCGCCCAGCCCCTGGTGCAGCTCACAGTCGCGGCTAGGCTGCAGCTCAGGCGGCAGCGCCAGGGGCAGGTGGGCGCAGTGCTGGTCCCCCAGAGCGCTGAGGGCAAGGCTGTCGCCAGCGCGCAGGTAGCGGCCCTGGTAGCCGCCAAACTTGGCTGAGGGGAAGGTGGAGCGGGAGCCAAGGTAGTGGGGCACATCTATGCCCCCCTGTGCAGCAGGCCAGCAGCAGCAGCAGCAGCAGTATGAGGAGGGGGAGAGGGCAGCAGCAGCTACTAAAACATAGGGGGGAAGCAGCAGGGGTGGCGGCTTGGATTCAGGCGACTTGGCCCCCTATCTGGCACCCCCGCCTGCCCCCCCCGCCTGCCCCCCCTGCCTGGCCCCCCCTGGGCACTGACCTGCACCGCCAGGTAGCCGCGCACCCCGCTTGCAGGCTCAACCGCCCCAATGGCCAGCACCTGGCCCGCCCCCACCTGCACGCCACCACACCCCCGCTGGCTGTCAGGCCCCACGCCCCACCTTGGTCATAATAGGGCCAGCAGGGCGCTGCTGACTCAGTGCCAGCAGGGCGGGTGGTGCTGGCTGCAGGTAGAGGGTGGTGATGATGCGGTGCAGGTAGAGGGCGGTGGGGGTGCGGTGCAGGAGCGGGGGCTGGCTGCGCCCCGTCATGACCAAGGTGGGGGTGCAGGTGTGGGGGTGAAGGTGGGGATGGGGGTGGGGGTGGAGGTGGGGGTGGGGGTGGGGGTGGAGTGAGGGAGTGAGGGCAGGCGGTCAGTGTCAGTGTCCTGTGAGGGGCCCACCATGAAGCTGCGCCAGCAGGGGGAGTCCAGGGTCACGCCGTCCAGGGTGACGCTGAAGGCAGCCCCCGTCAGGGCCACCAGGCGGGGCGTGCAGAACCGCAGGCTGGGACCCTGGAGCAGCAGGCAGCAGGGGGGGGGGCAGGCTGGCAGCAGCAGGCAGGCAGGAGGGCGACCCCCCGGTCCTCTCCCCAGCCCAGCTTCAAGCACTTTGACCCGATGACTCAGTCTGAGTCTGAGTGTGACTGTGACCGAGTCTGGGTCAAACTACCGAGTCTGGGAACTCAGCGGGCTCCGCTCCCTGGCTCTGACCCTGCCTGGACATCCCTTTGGCCCGCACACCTCCCTGCTGCCCCCTCTCCTGCCCTCCTGGCTGCCCCCCCAGCTGCCCCCCCCCCCCTCCTGACCTGCAGGGAGAACTCCAGTGCCGCCGCCTCCTCCTCATTGCCCACCAGGGCGTTGGCCAGGCGGTGGGCCGCAGCGTCCATGGGACCAGAGGGGGGCACGCCCACTGCCCAGCGACGCGTGCGACCAGGCCAGTCCTGAACGCTGGCCTGCATGCCTGCAGGGGCAGTAGGTGGGGGGAGGGGCCAGGCAAGAGGGCAGGCAGGGGGTGAGGAGGAGGTGCAGCACCGTCCTGAAGCAGCAGGGGGACAGGCAGGGGGGGGAGGGGGGGAGGAAGGCCGCAGCAGGGCAGTGTGGGGGCAGTAGGTGGGGGAGGGGGGCAAGAGGGCAGGCAGGGGGTGAGGAGAAGGTGCAGCACCGGCCTGAAGCAGCAGGTGGAGGGAGGGGCGGGGTTGAGTCAGGGTAGCAGGGGCGGCCAGGGGGCGATGGGGGGGGGCGGTGAGGGGTGAGGGGGTGAGGGGGGAGGGGGTGGTAGTATGAGTCACAGGGGCTGAGGCAGCCTTAGGGGGGGGTGGGGGGTCAGGCGGCAGCGCACCGGGCGTGATGACCTCCATGAGAGAGGGTGTGAAGGTGAAGGTGTCCAGGAAGCGAGTGGTGGTGTCGCCAGCCATGAAGCGCGGGTCAGCCACCAGCGCCTGAACACAGCCAGGCCAGGCCAGGCCAGGTTGAGGGGGGGGAGGGGGCCGAGGAGGAGGGGGTGCGGAGGAGGAGGAGGTGCGGGGGAGGAGGGGGTGCACACAGCCAGGCCAGGCCAGGTTGAGGGGGAGGAGGAGGAGGCGAGGTGTGGGGGGCTTCAAGGTGTCAGGGGCAAGGCACTGCCAGCGCCATGGCCCCGCCCCCCCTGCCCCCATCCACACCTTGCTGCCTGACCTTTGCGGGGCGCCTGGCGGGGCCTGGGACCCTTGGCTGCAGAGGTTAGGGTGGGAACCTTGACTGCACTTCACATGACCACAGCCCCCGCCTGGTGTCCCTGCTGCCTGGCCCCGCCCCCCCTGCTGCTCACCCGCAGGAACTCGGTGTTGTTGGGCGTGCCCTGCAGCCTAGTGCCAGCCAGCGCGCGCTGCATCTTCACCACGGCCTCCTCGCGGCTGGGCGCCCACACCATCAGCTTGCCCAGCAGGCTGTCGTAGTGGGGGGATACCTACAGCAGCAGGGCCAGGCGGGCAGGCAGGCAGGGAACTCAGGCTAACCCTCCACCCCCTCTCCCCCCTTCCTCCCCTCCTCCATGCCACCTCCCTCTTACCTCCCTGCATGGACCCCTGGACCCTGCCCAGCCCAGCCCACCTAACCCAGCCCCCCCCTCCAGGCCACTACCACCACCCCTTCTCCATTACCCCGTCCTGCACCGTGCCCCCCCCCTCACCACTCAGCTTGGCTAGGCGCTGCTGCTGCTCCCCCCCAACCCCCTAGGCCCCCCCCCCCCCCCTCACCTCTGTGCCCGTCTCCACCCAGGTGTCGACCCTGACCCCCTCCTCAGCCTGGGGCCAGGCCACGCAGCCCAGGGTGCCGGGGCAGGGCTGGAACCCCTTGGCGGCGTCCTCCCCGTTGATGCGCACCTGCACCCGCAGCCAAGGCCGGCAGCACACCCAGCTCAGTCACCAGGGGTTAGGGTTAGGGTGGCACCAGCCTGGGCAGGGGGGGGGGGCAGGTCAGGCCCAGTCACCAGGGGAGGGGGGGGGCCAGGCTGTGTGGCCGCTGCACGCTAGCAGCCCAGGCTGGTGCTGAGCAGGGGGGAGGGGGCAGCACCCCCAGGCTGGCAGTCATTGCAGGGCTTGGCAAGGGCGTGAGCATGCAGGCATCCCAGGCTGGTGCTGTGCGGCTGCTGCCAAGTCACGGCGGCTGGACTACAGCACTGACCCAACAACCTGCTCCTCACTGCCAGCCGCACCACACTAAGGGAGCTGCCGCACCCCCCCCCCCAGAACCCGCTGCCACACCCCCCTCCACTGTGCCCCCCCTACCCCCCTCCCTCGCCGCTGCTGTCACACCACATGCACACAGGCAGCTGCAGCCCCCCCCCCAAACCCGCTGCCACACCCCACCCCCCCCTGCCCGCCCTGCCCCCCTCCCTCGCCGCCCCCCACCTCAATGGCATGGCCTGAGCGTGGCGCTGCAGCCAGGGCTGTGAGCACTGCAGCCGGACCCTGAGGGGGGATCAGGGAGGGCACCTGCAGCCTGCAGGGTCACAGGGGGGGGGAGGGGGAGGGCGAGGGGGCAGGGGGGCAAGGTGACAAGGGGGGCAGGGGGGGAGGGGGGCGGTGAGTCAGGCTGCGCCACCAGGCCCGCCCTGCCTGGCCCTGACACCCTGACTGCACGGCTGGGGGCAGCCGCTCCCTCCCCCCTGCTGCCCCGGTACCCCCTGCCCCTCACCCTGCCCCTCCCCCCTGCTGCTGGCCTGCCCCTGGCCCTGGCCTGGCCGCACCTCAGCTGGGCCTCCACGATGTCGATGTTGCCGTGCACCATCTCAGTGATGCCATGCTCAACCTGCACACAGCCCAGGCGGCAGCGGCAGGCAGGGCAGGCCAACCTCTCACAAGGCGCTGCTAAGGGGTTAGGGGCCGCCTCTGCCACCTGACCTGCCCCCCCCCTACCCCCCACCCCCCTCTGCCACCTGACCTGCCTCCCCCCTACCCCCCACCCCCCTCTGCGGCCTGACCTGCAGGCGTCCGTTGACCTCCAGGAAGAAGAAGGCGCGGCTGCGGCCGTCCACCAGGAACTCCACTGTGCCGGCACTGCGGTAGCGGCTGGCGGCACCCAGGGCGGTGGCGGCTGAGGTCAGGGCGCGGCGCAGCTCAGGGTCGACCAGGGGGGAGGGGCTCTCCTCAAGCACCTGGGGCAGCAGGGCAGCAGGGGGGGGAGGTCAGCAGGGGGCTCTGCAGGGGGGGCCAGCAGGGGGGGCGAGGAGGAGGGGAGGGGGGGGGGAGGGCATGCAGGCCCAGGCACACCAGGCTGCTGCTGACCAAGACACAGGGTGGGGGCAGCACAGAGGCTGAGTCTCTCAGTCCCTTCCCCCCCACCTCGCCCCCTTGGACTCTCCCTCCCCCCCTCCCTGCTGCTGTGCCTCATTGCTGCTGCTGCTGCCCTCCTCCTGCCCTCCTCCTACCCTGCTGCTGCCCTCCTGCTGCCCTGCTCCTGCCCTGCTGCTGCTCTCCTGCTGCCCCTGACCTTCTGGTGGCGGCGCTGAATGGAGCACTCCCGCTCCCCCAGCGCAATGCAGCCGCCCTGCCCGTCCCCAAAGATCTGCACCTCCACATGATGCGCCTCCTCCACAAGCTTCTCGCAAAACACCTGCATGCCGCAACACACCACCACCACCACCATGGAGCCCAGGCCACCACCACCACCACCAACTGACACGCAGCAGGGCGGTGCAGGGTGGCGGGGGCTGCACACCAGCAGCCGCCCACACGCAGCAGGATGGCCCAGCAGGGGGGCGGGGGCAGAACCCTTGCCCCCTCCCTTCCTCAACCGAAACAGCAATGGCACTTGGGGCGTCAGCATGTGGGTCAGGGGGTCGGAGGTCAGGGGGGGGGGCAGGCTGGGACTCACTCCGTCATTGCCGAAGAAGGCTTTGCCCTGGTGCTGGCTGGCCTCGAACTGGCGCAGCACGTCCTCGTCACTGAACAGGCCAGGGCAACAGCCACAGTCAGGTGATGAGAGGTGAGGTCAGGGGGGGTGAGGTGAGGTCAGTCTGTGGGGGTTGGATGCCCTCTCGCACAGGCACAGGGGGTGGGGGGCAGAGACCCACCCGGACCCATCAAGCCTGCACAGCCCAGCAAGGCCGGCTCTCTCACCATCCATTATTACCCACCTTCAGCCCAACCCTGCCTGACCAACCCTGTTCTGACCCAGCCCGCAGCAGCCCCCACCTCCTACCCCCCACTGCCTGAGCCGCACAGCCAGCCGCCCACTGACCTGCGGCAGGTGTAGATGCCCATGCCGCCTCCACCGCCTGTCGCCTTGAGCAGCACTGGGTAGCCCACCTTGGTGGCAGCCGCCACTGCCTCCTCAGCACTCGTCAGCAGCCCACTGCCCAGCAGCACAGGCACCTGCAAGCAAGCGGCAACCACCTGGTGGGCCCCTGCAGCTGCTGACTGAGGGGGTGGCCAGGCCAGCGGGGGTGGAGGAGGGGGAGTTGGCTGGGTGGTACTGCTGCTGGTGGTGATGGGCCAGGTCAGGGGTGCGGCAGCCCTCAGGGGTACTGACAGGGTTAGAGGTGCATCAGGGTGCATCAGGGGCACTGACAGGACACGCCCACACCTCTGAGGGTGATTCATTCCATCGCCCCTCCTGCCCCCCTCACTGCGCTAACCCTTAACCCTAACCCTAACCCTAACCCTGTCGTCAGCCCTGACCCTGCCACCAGCCAACTGAGCCACTGAGCCTGCTTTGTGCAGCCCTGCTGGTACCGCTGCTCCTGGGTCGCAGGCCCTGACCCTGCCACCCAGCCAGCCCTGTCACTGACCCCGGCATTGGCGGCCAGCTCCCGCGCCACGTGCTTCAAGGCGAAGTCGTGCATGGTCTGGGCACGCGGCCCCAGCCACGCAATGCCGGCCTGAAGCAGGCAGCGGCAGCAGCAGGCAGCAGCAGCAGCAGCTCATTGGCAGCAGCAGCAGCAGCAGCGGCAGCGGCTCAGTGGCAGCCCTGGGCCCACACCAGCCCACCTCTACCTGCCCAGCGCTCCCATGCCCAGAGCCTGTGTCAGCAGCAGCACTGTAGGCCTGTCGGCCGCCTACCGCAACGCCATTGCTGCAGCCCCTCACTGTAGCAAGGATCGCCAGGGGGCAAGGTCTCACCCCACCACACCCAACCCCGCTGCCCTGACCCCACCTACCTACTGCACCCCACCGTGCTGTGCCCCACCTTGACTCACGCTGGCCTGCGCCATCCTGTGCCTTGTCCCGCCCCACCCTGTTCTCCTCTTGGCTTTCCTGCCCCGCCCTGGCCTGACCTGAGTGACTGCGGCGCCCCACCCCATCCTCCTCCGGCCTTGCCTGCTGCCTGCTGCCTGCCCCTTGCTGCCTGCCCCTGGCTGCCTGCCCCTTACTGCCTGCCCCTTGCTGCCTGCCCCTTGCTGCCTGGCCCTGGCTGCCTGCCCCTGGCTGCCTGCCCCTGGCTGCCTGCCCCTTGCTGCCTGCCCCTTGCTGCCTGCCCCTGGCTGCCTGCCCCTTGCTGCTTGCCCCTGCTGCCTGGCCTGACCTGAGTGACGGCAGCGCAGAACTCCTCGTTCTCTGACAAGAATCCGTATCCCGGGTGCAGCGCAGTCACGCCGTACTCGCGCGCTATGGCCAGCAGCCGCGCCTGGTTGGTGTACTCCCGAGGGTTGGGACCCAGCGCCACGGCAGTGCTGGCAGCCCTGGGGCAGCAGGGGCAAGGCAGCAGGGGGGGGTCGGGCAGGGCAGGCAGCAGGGGCAGGAGGGAGGTAGAGGGGGGCGGCAGGATAGGGGGTAGGGGGGCCAGGTTGCTGTCACACCCATCAGGTGGCTATGGGAGTGTTTGTTGCAGTGTGCTGGTGATGCTGGTGATGACGACGACGCCAGGCACCTGTCCCTCACAGCAGGTCCACGGCTCGAATCCTAACCCTGGCATGGTAGGGAGCGGCGGCAAGGCCTGACCTGGACCCGGCACCCTCCTGTCCGCCCTGTGCCCCTCTGGCCCCCTGCCCCTCTCCCAAACCCTGCACAGTGCGTGCCCAGCCCCTGCCCCCGGCCCTGGCCCACCTGACATGCGGGGCTAGGGCGTCAGTGGAGGTGAACACTGCCAGCGTCCGCAGACCCAGGCGGGCGCAAGTGCGCAGCACGCGGCAGGCGATCTCCCCCCTGTTGGCCACCATGACCAGGTCCGAGGCGGGTGCCAGAGCCTCCGACCCTGCAGCCAAGCCCAGCAACATCAGCAGCCCCCACTGCGCTAACCAATAACTTTAAACCAGCGGCAGGCTTGCACACACGCGTCACACCCCTCACTCACTCCTGCAGTCCCAGCCTGAGGACTGCTCTCTCCTGACTATCAACGTCGGGCGGCAGTTGGGGACCGTTATTTGGCTTCAGCGGTGAACGTCTCACCACCCGGTGCTACCCCAACCACCCAGCCTGTGGCGTGATGTAGGGAGCAGGCAGCAGCAGCAGCAGGCAGCAGCATGCGGTGACAGGAGCAGCACCAGCACCAGCAGGAGCCACTGACCATGCAGGGTAGAGTCAGGGGTGCAGGTGGAGGGGGACGCCACCTCGCCCTGGCTGCCGGCTGTACCCTGCGCAACCAGTCGGGCAAGGGGGACAGGGGCAGCTGCGGTGGTGAGCTGCACAGTGTGCCTCGTTGCAGCAATGCGAGCCATGTCTGTCAAACATGTAGATGTCAGGCAGCAGCGGAGCAGGAGCAATCTGCGTCTTAACACGCATAGCCTGAATGTCGTTGGCTGGCACTGGCAGCATCGACGGAGCTCGTCAGGTCAGCAGGCCAATGGCAGCGGAACGGTGGCTGGGCACGTGACACCAGGCGCAGGCAGAGACCGCGCACCAAGACAGGCCCGTCAACCTGCGTCTTGATCGCTGCCGCGTTCATCTTGGACAGCAGAGCATCGCCTTCGCAGCCTGGACACAGCAAGCCAGTGGTTCCATGTGTACCGCCCGCCCGCTCGCGATGCACACAGTTCGCGCAGCGCACCTGCATCGACTAACATCCTGCTGTGCGAGGTGGCCTTTGGCTCTGCTTTGTGTGTGCAGCTGATGTGTTCGCCACTGGCACGTGTGTGAAGTGCAACACGGCTTTTGTCGCTGCAGGACGCTGTCTACCGCGCCGCGACAACGAATGGGCACTGCCCTAACACATTTCACATGGTCCTGGACACAATTATAGGACGAAGTATTCACGTCCAGTACAGTTCGTCCAGTTTCCTGTATCTCTATTCTATGGAAGTGATGCCAGTTCCCTGTATCCCTATCCTACTGTGGAGCCCCTACACTTCTCCACAGCAAGAGGGACCGGTGTGTGTCCCTAACCTAGGCTGGGACTGCGCCTGATATGCAGCTATGTAAAGACAATGCAAAGACAATGCAGATGTAAAGACAGTGTAAAGACAATGCAAATGCCTCTGTTGTCTCTCACCTGGTGGCCTCGGCCTGGTCTTGCACCTCATTGTTGTGGGCAGAGCTGACCCGGCTGGTACGGAACTCATGCACCATCACCACACGCCCGGGGAACTGCTTGCACGCCGAAGACCGCACTCCAGGAAGTATCCTGTAACGTTACTTGCGCACGTGGGACCCCACTGTCGCCCTTGCAGCTGCGCGGCTTAGCGCCAGCTGCGGCACGAAGCAAGGGCTTGGAGAACAGCACGAACTGAGACCAGGACACGTGACAACTAAAAACCGTTTTGTAGTGGAGCTAGTAGAGCTATTTGAAGCAGGTTGGTGGCTGTTTACAGATAGAGTTGCACAGACCTGGAACGCTCTCAATTCGGCATCATGACTGGCACCTGCGACTTTGTGAACTCGTTCGGTAAGCTGGCTACTGCACTTGTCGCAGCACAACCGTGCTCAATTCTATCATTCGTCCGCCGCCCAATCCGCAACTTACAATGTAGCACAATGCAACCCTCCTCTCTGCAGGCCACACGCAGTATGATGGCAGGTGCAGGTCAGTGAGTGGGGTTGCGCGGCACGGGGCACGGGGCTGGCGGGCACGGGGCAGCAAGCAAGTTTATCGTTTTATCCTGCATAATTCACCACAACCGCCGTCTCCTTTCCCCTGCGCAGCTTTTTCGGCGACGATCCTGCCCTGCCGCAAGGCCTGGGCTGGTTCATCGGTGCGCGCACACGCACTGTAACAGCACAGCATCGTCTAGCCATCATTAGGCGCGCTGGGTTGCTCAGAGGACCTCGGTTTCAACTGTTCGCTCACGTGTCACTGTACTTTTTCTCCGCAGTTGTTGGCTTGGGAGGCATCTTTTCGGTTTTGACCTCTGGCTTAGTGTGGCTGGACCAGCGCTTCTCCGGTACGTTGTCACATCGGCCCAACCCCACCAACAAGGCGTGTTGCAACCTGTTCTGAAGCTCATGCTTTGCAGGTCACAGCAAAGAGTCTTCTGAGCATTTTGCAACAGCTGGCCGTTCAATCAACGTGGGCCTCACCGCTTGCGACATTGTCAGCAAGTGGACCTGGGCTGCCACACTGCTGCAAAGTTCCAAGTGAGTGTAGACCTAAGCCTGCCTCACATTTTCCTGACAGCTGCCTGCACCCCTGCTGCCTGCACCCCTGCCTATCTCCCACTGACAGACCGTGCCTGCTGCCCCAACCTCCTGTGCAGTGTGGCCTTCAAGTTCGGTGTGTCCGGCCCCTTCTGGTACGCCTCAGGCGCCACAGTGCAGGTGCTGCTGTTTGCGGTGCTGGCTGTGGAGGTGAAGCGCAAGGCGCCCACAGTGCACACGGTGCTGGAGATCATCAAGGCGCGATGGTGAGCCCCGCAGGCCAGGGTGTGGTGCAGCAAAGCCTGCCGCTGTACCACCCTTCAATACATTGCTCCTGAGTCGATCCTCCGGTGCAGCCGCCCGCCCATGGTTGCTGGTCAACCTGATGTCCCTCCGTTAAGGTGTCAGGTCATCTCCGCTAAGGTGTCAGGTCCTGCGTTGACGTCGCCAGCCCATGGTTGCCTGCCTAGGCAATGTCAGGCATGGATGATGGCGCTGTTTGACCTGGCGGCCCTGCGTCAAGGTGTGATGTCATCTGGTCTCGCAGGGGTATGACAGCGCATAAGGTGTTCCTGTTCTTCACTCTGGCGACCAATGTCATCGTCACGGCCATGCTCATCCTGGGTGGCGCTGCAGTCATCAACGCCCTCAGTGGTAGGTCGCCTCTAACTCATCTCCCTCCTGACTGGCCTTGTGCACCGCAAATCATCAAATCACTCGCTCTATCTGCTTGCCTGCTTACCCTCAGCCCTGCCCTCGCTAACCTGCACGTACCTCACCAACCTGCCTTCTTGACCTGCCCCCCTTGGCCCTGCTTGCCTGCCTGCATTCCTGGCTTTTAGGCGTGGACATCTACGCCGCTGCCTTCCTCATTCCAGTGGGTGTGTCCTTCTACACTGCCCATGGCGGCCTTCGCGCCACATTCCTGGCAGCCTGGGCGCACGTGGCCATCATCTACATCGCGCTCTGCATCTTCATGTTCATGTGAGGTCCCGAGCTGCTGAGCCTGGGTCAAGGCTGCAGGGGCTGTAGGCACAGGTCATGGTGCTCAGTGCCTGCATTTTGACACAGTCACTGGTCGCTTTGAATTCTGCATGGTGTGATGGTGCCTCATGGGGAAGGGCGGTGCAGCAGCCTCAAGCAAGCAATGTGTAACCTGGTGCCGCCATGAACCAGGCTGATGCTGTGCATTGGCTGGCTGCCCTGTGCAGGATCTATGGCACAAGCCCTGACCTGGGCTCACCAGGCATCGTGTACGACCACCTGCTGCTCATGGACATCAAGTGAGCGGGTGGAGAGGCCGGGGCATGGGCTAAGTCAGGCTGTGCATGGCGTGATCATCTAGCTCATAGTCCACCACCTCACCACTGACCTCCAGACCTCCACACCTCACCACTGACCCCCAGGGCCTAGTGTTGGCTGCCGCATGGATGTCGCATCAGTTCAGTTATCCCAGCTGCTGGTACATGACCCCAGTGATGATGTCGATAAGGCTCTAGGGAAGTAAGTGACCCACTCCCACCGGGCAAGTGGCCAGACTCTGCTTCCTTGCCTTGCAGGCACCCTGTGAAGGACAACATGGGCGGCAGCCACCTCACCATGTTCAGCAAGTCTGGCCTGGTGCGAGGCAGGCAGCCTGCGGGTGCACACCGCATGCTCTGCTTGCAAGGAAGGCTAGGGCTGATGGCACCGCACTCCTCTCAGCACACTGACCTCAGCCTAGCGCAGGCTACAGACTACCTAGCAGCCAGGGTGGTGTGTCAGCGCAGTCCAGCACACCCACCCCAGTGCTGCACATGCCGCCCACTTGGTTGCTGCTGCTGCTGTTTCCTGCCACCCTGCAGGTCTTTGGCATCATCAACATCATTGGCAACTTTGGCACAGTGTTTGTGGACCAGGTGAGGGTGCGCTCTGCACTGCCAAAGCTGCCCTGCATGCACACTTCTCACCCTTAGGCGACTCATGCCCATGCCCAAGGGGCTCATGCCTGCTGCCTGGCCCACTTCATTGCAGGCCTACTGGCAGAGCGCCATTGCTGCCCGCCCCTCCGCTACTTACAAGGGCTATATCCTGGTGAGCCAGCCCCACAGCCTGCTTCCCCTGACGCCTCAGCTCCTCACCCCTCTTTCCCTGACCCCTGTCCCCCTGCACCTGACCGTTGTGACCCCCCTGCCTCTCACCCCGCTGCCTTGGTCCCTGCTGCTCCTAACCTCAGTATTTCTGACCCTGCTGCCCCTGCAGGGTGGTCTGTGCTGGTTTGCCATCCCCTTCACCATGGCCACCTCCATCGGTCTGGCTGGCCGCGCTTTGGACCTGCCCATCACCATCGCCGAGTCCAACGCTGGCCTGACCCCACCCGCTGTGGCCGTCCACCTGATGGGCAAGGGCGGCGCTTTCCTCATGGTGCTGCAGCTGTTCATGGCGGTGACAGCCTCGGGCTCTGCTGAGCAGATCGCGGTGTCATCACTCTTCTCCTATGATGTGTACCGCGAGTACTTCAACCCTCAAGCCACCGGGCGCCAGCTGGTGCTCACCTCCCGCATCATGGTCATCGTGTATGCCGTGCTCAGCGGCGTGTTTGCCATCATCCTGCTCAAGCTCAAGCTGTCCCTGGGCTGGGTGTACCTGTTCATGGGCATCATCATCGGCTCCGCTGTGTTCCCCATCGCCTCAGCGCTGTGCTGGAAGCGCTGCTCAGCAGTGGCTGCCATCACCTCGGCTGTGGTGACCATGCCCCTGGCTGTCATGACCTGGCTGGTCACCACGCAGCTCTTGCACGGCGAGCTCACGCTGCTTACCACGGGCGAGGACTACCCTATGCTTGCGGGGAATCTGGTGGCGCTGTTCTTCTCCGCCTTCCTTTGCATCGGCCTGTCGATCATCTACCCTCAGAAGGACTTCGAATGGAGCCAGCTGCTGGTGGGTGGTGACCCGGTGGACATGCTGCCACCTGCTAGGCATGAGGCACATGCAATTGCTGCATGTGCGATGGTGAGGGTGCGAGTGAAGCAGGATGGATGCAGCTGCCACCTGTCGGTTCTGTGGAGACAGGGCTAGGAGTGGGAGTCAGACTAGAGGACAGGGAGGGGAGGGAGATCAGCCTCCCGCCTACTACATGTTGCGCTGCAGGCCATCCCCACTGTGGAGAAGGACTCCAGTGCAGTGATCAATGCTGACGACAAGGCCACGCTGGACAAAGTGCTGAAGTGGACTTACTGGACTGGCGGCATCCTCAGCGTGGTCCTGTTCATCGCCTGGCCGCTGCTAGCGCTGCCTGCCAAGGTGTTCAGCCGCGGCTACTGGACCTTCTGGGTCATCCTGGCCATCGTGTGGGGCCTGTTGGCGTCCCTCGTGTGCATCCTGCTGCCACTGTGGGAGGCTCGAGAGGGCATGTGGGCGGTCACCAAGTAAGTGGCCACGGCCAGCAGGGGGCACGGGCTTGCCATGGGCCACCTGACTGACTGCCACAGGTCACTTGCATAGTAGTAGGGGTGCAGCAGCAACAAGGCAGCTGGCTGTAACCAGCGAGGGGGTGGGGCAGCAGCAAGCTAAGGTGATGCATGTCATCACAGGCAGGCATTTGAGCAGTAGGGGCATCGGTGGCAATGGCAGTGCAACTTGATGCAAGCACCAAGCAGGGGTATGGGTGGCAGGTGCGCCAATGCAATGCAACGCCAATAAATGTCTACCACCAGTGTCATAACTACCTTGAAGCTAATACACGAGGGCAGCTACAACTACCAGGGTGGCAGTTTTAGTTAGGGACGTAACAGCCTGCCGCTTATCAGCTCGATGTGACGCAGTGTCTTGACTCACCATGTGGTCATGCATGTTGCAGGGGGCTGTGCACTTGGACATTCCCCGAGGTCACTGACAAGAGTGTGAGGGACCCGAGTGTAGCCTTGAAGGTGGAGCTGCATAATGCTGGGGAGGACAAGAAGGAGGCGCAGTAGGCGGTGAAGCTTACCTGCTGCCTGATGCATGTGGTTCTGCTCGTCTCACAGACTGCTACACACACCTCTGCTCGTCTCACAGAATGCTACACACACCTTCTGACCTGTGGTTGCGTGGCGCTATGCAGCCTGGCTGGTTGATGTGACTGGATTTCTTTATATGTAGTTGGTTAGGAAGGGCTGTGTAGTTCAGTGTGGTGCTTGCTTTCTAGAGGTAGGTCTCACTAGCTTGTGGTTGCAGTGTGCACATGCAGGCATATAGATGGATCCTTCATTCTGTACGTTTGGTGTTAAATACACTTGGGGATGTGGGGTGGCAAGACTATGCTGTTGTTTTACTAATCACATGTTCATCTTTATTACCAGCTACGGCGCCCATGCAGCAGCAGCTTGGCAGTCGAATACAACTAGCGAAGGGGGACCTGTAACAGTGCTGATGTGGCCTGGATACATAACAGCGGTCGAACTGTGTTGAAACAATGCCGTAAATGCCTGCATTTTTAGAACTAAATGAAATGATGGCAGGGCGTTTCTATGAGCACCACCTACACCCCACACTAGTTTCATGCCTAAACGTCAAGCATGTGATGTGTGACACCACATAATGTGTGATGTGATGCTATTCCCTGCCAGTGTGCACACAGTGAATGCATCGTGGTGCAACCTACTCTATTGCGTACCTTATGCCATGACCAGCCTTCAGATTTGGTTTCAGCCCCCAAATCATCCTGGCTGGACTGGGGGTCACCCCCGCCATTGGCCCCGCAAATGTGAGACGGTCTGGGGCGCGAATCTCCGTGTAGCTCGCGACAAAGTTTTGGCGCAGTTGGGTGTAACAGGCGTATCCGGCACCCCGCAGCCGCAAAACACTAGCTCAGATCGGCGCCCGCCCAAACCTGACCTGTGCTTTCCGCTCCTAAAAGACTCACGCACATCATAAGGCGAGGCTGGCAGTCCTTCTACGCACGCCGTAAGCCAACGGCACAAGTGCAGTACGCCTGCTTGCATGTCAGTGCATGGAGCATATAGTTCGTGCATATGCGCACAAGTCAGCAAGCTGGCACCCCTTACCTCACTTACGTTGCGGCATGACTCTATGCAAATGTAAGCTGCCTTATGACAGCGCCACATCATCACTTGGCAATTTGTTGTCGAGATGCCTCGGGATGGCTCTGGCTTTCAGTGTTACATGTGCCGTGGTGCCTCAACCCTCTTCCTCAACTTCAGCAGGCACATGTCACGCAAAATCATTACAGAAATACATGTATCGATGCTCAAACGCCTTGCAACACCACTACAGAAGACATGTATCGCTGATGCCAAGCACATGCATTGATGTAAAAAGGTGGCAACACCACACCACAACACCTCCACTCGTACACATCAACACCACCACCTTAACAACACACCACAACACAATGACTCATGCCTCACACACCACTTATGCTATGTGCACAACAAGCAAGGACTGGTCGCACCTCCTTGCTATAGCTAACACTCACCACGGGACTGCTAAGCACTTTGCCTTGCTGCCTATGCCCCATGGTACCAAATCAGGCTGGGCTGGGCTGGGCGGGCTAAGCTAGGCTGGGCTGGGGTGGGCTGGGCTAGGCTAGGCTGGACTGGGGTGGGCTGGGCTGGGGTGGGCTGGGCTAGGCTAGGCTAGGCTGGGCTGGGCTGGGGTGGGCTGGGGTGGGCTAGATTTAAGGGGGGAGGGGGGGGGTACCCTAACAACAAGACACAACACAACAACACACAACACAACACAACAACAACGTCCAGCTCCATGTCATGCCTTGCTGACTCCTTGCTACCTCCTTGTTGGCTGCTGCTCTACGCCGCTGCTGCCTTGCTCGGTGATGGAGATGGGGGTGATTTATTGGCATCCTGCACACACACACTCCTACAAATTAATCCCTGCATTCTTCCCTGCGTTTTTGGCCAACCTTCTCCGATCGGGCTGAAAATTTGAAAGATGATGTTTTGCAGAAAATAAAACATATTGTTTTTTGAGAAAAAAATTCAAAAAACAATATGTTTTATTTTCTGCAAAACACGATCTATCAAAATTTTAGCCCAATCGGACAAGGTTGGCCAAAAACGCAGGGAAGAATGCAGGGATTAATTTGTAGGAGTGCAATCACAAAGACAAGGTCTTGGGGCACACACCACAAAACATGCTTATTAATTAGTTCTAATTAGTCAAATCTTAAGGCTCACGACAGTTGTGTGCTTCCCTCAGCTGCTCATGCCTGGCATGCGTTTCACAAGTGTTCACACGAACATCAAACTGACCTAGACAAGGTGAGGTAAATTACAACCTTACTCACCTCCTGCTCACTGTTTTCAAGAGCTGATTCCTTTGCTACACTCCTGCTTGGAAGGCCCTTGGGCTGCTGTGGGTTTGATGCTGATCCTCACAACTGCCAAGCACCTGTGGAGGTCAGCAGATTTGGTTGCATGTGTTGACATTGTATGCAAAACGCACTAAGAAACAGCACCCCGTGCTTGCCTGGGAAGTAATCGCGACTTGCCAGTCCGATGGCAGCAAAGGCTGCTCGGCGCGGAAATGCCTCCGGCCACCAATTCATCTCTCCTGTTGCGACACGCATATAAACAGATAGAGAATGGCATTGCGAAGCTAATCATGTCGTCGAGACAGTGCAGTACAATCGACAAAAGAGGGCCTAACCTGCTAGCGACACCGTTGTGAGATGTAGAGCCCAATGGTAGAAGAATTACATGCAGCGGATCAAAGACGGTGCCAAAAAGTGAATTGCGGGGCCAATGGCGGGGGTGACCTGGGGGCCTGGTGTGCAGCAGCCATGCATGGTCGCGGTCGGGTCCACGGTTGGTGAACCTCACGCGCTCATTTCTGCAGCTACGCATCGGAGCAAAAGCGAAATCTTTTTACTAGCAGCTAACCCAGCAAGACGGCCGACGACATGTGTTCGGCAAAAGTTCACAACTCGAGCACGGGGCTACGTGAGGCTCAACACAGTACTTCTGGCCTTCCAGCTATGGCCCAAACAAGCCTTGCATCGAGGGGTCGACTTTGGCGGGCGCAAGAAATTAATAAGGGACAGGCCTGACTAGACGTATGCAGCAAGCGGGTGCAAAAATCGCGGCACGCGGTGGCCTGGTTGGCCAATGCTGGCCCATTTGACTATTTTCTCAGGGGTGTCACAGCTGACTGCCAGTCAGGCTAGACAAGCAAGCACTAGACAAGCAAGCTAGACTAGACAAGCAGGCTAAAAAAGCAATTTTTCGGACGGACCTAACTGACTCTATACACCGCTTCACGATGTAAGATTGGCACGCCTTGACGCAGCGCCGCGCACGTTAGCATCGGCTCAGAGGAACAAGCCTATGCTGGTCCGCGACCCCGTCCAATGTTCGGGGGCCCCGACCACAGGGCTGTGACTATACGGGGTAAGTTACGGATATACGGGTGGTAACCCGTACGTATGTATATCCGTAAGTAATACGGGTCAAATCCGGATCAGA
>JASKMD010000004.1:9109489-9133617 GCA_030144725.1 Haematococcus lacustris
CGGTGCTGAGGCTGCTGGAGAGGATTACCGTGGGCATGCTTTACCCTGCTGCGCAGCCGTCTTGTCCGCAGAGCTGTAGCGGAAGGTGCAGGCTTGCTTGCAGAGAGGTGGTGCCGATGAGCAAGTGGGCTGCGGTTGGACGGTTGAAAGGTTCCCCTGTGGGGGGGAGCAGCCGCAGATAGCTCAGCGAGGGCTCAGCGAGGGGCTCACAAGCTTACCAAGCTCAACGCGGGGTTCAACGCAGTGAGAGGTCACATCTCTGCCATCTGCCCGTTTGAGGCGCATTGGTGCGGGTGCCGCACATCCCACACTAAGCCGACGAGGTGGGTGCGGCAGAACGCCTGGGGAAGGGGTCGGGCAAATTCTCCCTCCCACTGTGTGGCTAAATCGCAACCCCGCGGAGAATTTTAACGGTGTGATCTATCTGTCCGGATCCAACCGCCACCCGTATGTGTGAAGCACCCAGTGACCTTCAAGCCCCGCAGCAGAATTAGTGCGTCGCGACGAGCGCACATCGACTGTCATGGAGCTGGGGTCACCACGCGCCACTCAGCGTCTTCAGATGCAGACACTTTTGTGCCGGTCATCCATGGCCACTGTGCAGCAAATCCCCGGCGTCACTGGGCCACTCAGAAAGCGCAGCCGGACCGACCAGCCCAGCATCAGCACACCGGTCTTTTGGCATTTCAGGCATTTTGGCGCAAATGGCGATGGTTGCGCTAGCGACAGACGCAAGTGCAAATTCTGCTCCTTTGCTGCCAAGGCCGCCCTTGGCAGCAACCCGAACCACCTCGGTGCCCATTTGCTAACAGCGGCCTGCTCGTACCTCATGAGTGCCGAGGCCATGGCTGACGCAGCCAACGTGCATATCGTCCGTCAGCACCTGGAGGCCAGGCAGGGCGAGGCAAGCACAAGTCTGGAGGTGGACAACCACAATGTTGACCGCTTGCTGTTGGAGTGGCTGTTGCATGATGGCATGTCGCAGCCAGGGCACTACATGGGCAGTCGCAGCCAGGGCACTACATGGGCGCCTACTTATGGCATGCATGACTTCATTGCAGCCCTGAGATGGGGAGGGGTTTGGGGGGTGAGCAGGCCCAGCAGCTCAACAACTGCTGTCACGGTGCAGACCTGCTTAGGCACATGGCTGAGAGACGCTGATGATGATGGCTGATGGTTGTTGCTTGTAACATGCTGAGTACTACACACTCGGAAGTAGATAGGCACCACCTGCCCCTTTCGCCTGGCTACGATGAGATAACAGGCGGAAACTGGGGAAACAGGGTTGGCGGAAGCAAGGAAGGCGGGAGGGGAAAGGCGAAAAAGATGCCCCGCATGCCTGCATGGGTCCCCTTACGGCGGAACTTACGGATCGGTTAGGCGGAACCTTACGGGTGTGACCACGTATTGCGGTAAGTAACGTAAGCGTATCCGTAATCCGTATCCCCGTATCGCACAGCCCTGCCCGACCAGCACACAACGCCAGGAGCGCTCCATCCCTCTTATTTGCGCCCTAAAGTATGTGTGCTGTTGCGGCGATGTCCTCGGCGATGTCCAGGTGCCTACTGGGTGTCTACAGTGTGTGCTACATGCTGCTTCCTAGAGGCTTGTCTCATGGCCGGCATGGGTGGTGCAGCCCTGGGTGCCCTGGGTGGTGCAGCCAGCCATGCGGGTGCCCTGGGTGGTGCAGCCAGCCATGCGGGCGCCCTGGGTGGTGCAGCCAGCGTTATGCGACAGCGTCATGCGAATGCGCTGACAACAAAGCTTGCCTTTGTTGCCGAGCCCAGCCCTGCCCTGCCCAGCCTTAATTAGCCCCTTGGGTACGGTGTTGACCCTGAGCCTAGCCCTTGCAAGTGCCAGAGGTCACCCCGGCCATTGGCCATGCCAATCCGTGACAGGCCTGCCGCTCACACCACGCGCTAGTGAAGGGTAGCTGAGACTATCGCGGTAAGTCACGCGCGCTAAATCTCGCGTTTTAGACTGAAGCCTTGTACTTGATCACCGCCCGCCACCAGCTCGAAACTTGAGATAGCGCAAACAAGCAGCCACCCACCTACAAGAGAAGGGTGGCGAGGCGCTCCGTGGCGTCCGTAGCAAAGTTCGCACTAAATAGGCAGCCTCGCAGTACTGCGCAGTAGGCCATCGCAGTGCGCCATGTCACCGAGCCATGTCATTACACCACGACGCCACGCTTCCGAAGTCGGTGCAAGTTGGGTGCATGGCACTGTTCATGTTTTATGATATATTGGGTCACTTCCTCTATTGGCTCGGTTTCTCTATCGGCACAGTTTGTGGTATTCTAGCTCAGTTGCTGCGGCTGGTTTTAATCGAAGTTGCTTGACCTTACATGTCATCTGCCTCGTCAACCCCCACTTCAGCCAACTGATCCTCCTCCATCTCTTGCTCCCACCTCAAATGTTCCAAGATGTCAGCCCTGAGCAATGGCTTCTTCTGCGTTAACCTCTTGCCCTTCCAGCCCAAGCACTCCCGGGCATACTCCTTCAACAGATGCACATTCAAGGTCATGTGAGCGCTTGCAATGTGTGGTGCTCGTGCATGCAGAAGCTCCAAGCACTCAGCATCTTCCTTCTTGTCACTTGCCAGTGTCACACGTCCAAACATGGGTATGCTGCTTAGGGTAGATGCTCCATGACACGTGCACTGCTGTGGCTGCTGCCCATGTGCCTCACACACGCACATGCAGTCTCAGACCACATGGGCGCAACCCCATCTGCAGGGAAGAACATTGCATGCATGGCCCGTGACCCAGTGATGGTGCGAAGCAGCCTGTGGGCATCAGGGTCAAGCTCAGCACACTTCTCAACTTCCTCATCCTTGAGCACCAAACACCACCGCCGCTGCACGCTCCCCCTAGTCTGATGCGCAACACTGGCCACCACACACCACACACTCTACATTATGCACACCTGCCAACTGCTGAGCCTTGCACTCTGCACTGAGATCTGGGTGATCAGCCAAGACTCTGGCTGCCATGCTGTGCTTGAATACCCCACCCTCAGAGTCATGGCGGCCCTTGAAATGAGCCTCTGGAGCCCTAGCATGCATGCAGTGAACATGCCACACAACACAAGTGACCGGTTACAGAGAACACAAGTGACAGTTTACAGAGAACACAACTGTAGGTTGGATGTTATAATGTAATGATGTGAGGTTAGATGTAATGATGTATGGTTGAGGGCCGGACGGGCCAGCCGCAAACAACTTTTTAGGCAAAGTCCACCGCACATGTTATGAGATAGGAGGGTTCGGAGCTGGAGATTGTGATTGCGGGGCATTACTAACATTCACAGCTTTGCGGGAGCTAGGAAGCCGAGCTACCCAGTACAACCGACTGAACGGACCTGGCTAGCGAGAGAGACGGGCCCCGGCCTTAGACTTAAAACGTATGTCTGTAGCTACCTACAGCGACCTTATTGCGTGGACACAACTTCAGGCACAAACAAGCATGTTTAGCCTGCGGGCCTGCGCTTCAACGCCGCTAACTTTTCTAGCACGCTGAAGCTAGCGGTGCAACCGCGGTAGCAAATGGTGTTCTGAGTGTGGAGAACAGCATGGTACCCAATTTTCCCCTTGCTTGTCTAGCCTGACTGCCAGAAGTCCAGCTAGGCGTGTGCGCTGCCCCGTGAAACTTGAGGCGAACGCAGGTCTGACACCGTATAGCCAGTGCCGTGATGTTGGCTGCGCTGGCAGCAACCAGCCTGCTGACTGCAACCATGCCCCAGGCCCTGAGCAGCTGCGGCTGCTTGATGACAGTGCTGCTGAGGGAAGTGTGTACGTAGTATAGTGAAACGGAATGATGAGCATCTGAGCAGTCATCCCACCCCTCGTGTTACCTCCTACTCACCACCTAGAAGGCTATCATGACAGCCATGACAACCATTGCAGCAGCAGCAGGTTGTGGCGTTGCTTGCGCTGTGGCCTAGACTTCGCGCCCTTCATAGAGCCATGTGCCTTTATATGGCGTTTCTCATTTTGTCTAGGGTTCTTCCCATGCAACCTCCCAGCCATTGTCACATCAGCCTCAACACCTGGAAACTCAATCTCAGCTACAACACCGACCTTGCCTGCCCGCTACTGTCACGCATGTTGTCAGGGCAGGCTCAACGTGTGTGGTGACAAAGCTGTTGTCATCAAGGATGATGCAAGCGTTGATGTTGTCTAGTCTGGTCCAGCAACGCATGTCTTATTGTTGTCATAGCTCCTGGGACTTCCAGCATGGCAATAGCCAGTTCTATGGCATGCATGAAACATCACAAAGCGTCGAGGCCCCGCCAACTACCGTGGGTCGCCACAGTCAGTCGCCACATCGATTAGCAATCACCAATCATTGTACATGCTCACTTTGAATATGCCAGCCCTCAACCAGCTTCCAGCCTGCCAACATGCAAGCGGCGGAGATGCTGGAAATCATAGATTGTGATGTCAACCCTCCGTGCCCAGGGCTGCTCAACCATGAGCTGCAACGACTCATGCATGGCTGCAGAAACACATTCCTTTACACGCATGAAGCTGACCTCCTTCACTGCGGGCATGAGCTGCACCAGCTGGCGCCAGAACTCCAGCGCCCCGCCCCGCCCCGCCCCGCCCCGCCCCGCCCCGCCCCGCCCCGCCCCGCCCCGCCCCGCCCCGCCCCGCCCCGCCCCGCCCCGCCCCGCCCCGCCCCGCCCCGCCCCGCCCCGCCCCGCCCCGCCCCGCCCCGCCCCGCCCCGCCCCGCCCCGCCCCGCCCCGCCCCGCCCCGCCCCGCCCCGCCCCCCCGCCCCGCCCCGCCCCGCCCCGCCCCGCCCCGCCCCGCCCCGCCCCGCCCCGCCCCGCCCCGCCCCGCCCCGCCCCGCCCCGCCCCGCCCCGCCCCGCCCCGCCCCGCCCCGCCCCGCCCCGCCCCGCCCCGCCCCGCCCCGCCCCGCCCCGCCCCGCCCCGCCCCGCCCCGCCCCGCCCCGCCCCGCCCCGCCCCGCCCCGCCCCGCCCCGCCCCGCCCCGCCCCGCCCCGCCCCGCCCCGCCCCGCCCCGCCCCGCCCCGCCCCGCCCCGCCCCGCCCCGCCCCGCCCCGCCCCGCCCCGCCCCGCCCCGCCCCGCCCCGCCCCGCCCCGCCCCGCCCCGCCCCGCCCCGCCCCGCCCCGCCCCGCCCCGCCCCGCCCCGCCCCGCCCGCCCCGCCCCGCCCCGCCCCGCCCCGCCCCGCCCCGCCCCGCCCCGCCCCGCCCCGCCCCGCCCCGCCCCGCCCCGCCCCGCCCCGCCCCGCCCCGCCCCGCCCCGCCCCGCCCCGCCCCGCCCCGCCCCGCCCCGCCCCGCCCCGCCCCGCCCCGCCCCGCCCCGCCCCGCCCCGCCCCGCCCCGCCCCGCCCCGCCCCGCCCCGCCCCGCCCCGCCCCGCCCCGCCCCGCCCCGCCCCGCCCCGCCCCGCCCCGCCCCGCCCCGCCCCGCCCCGCCCCGCCCCGCCCCGCCCCGCCCCGCCCCGCCCCGCCCCGCCCCGCCCCGCCCCGCCCCGCCCCGCCCCGCCCCGCCCCGCCCCGCCCCGCCCCGCCCCGCCCCGCCCCGCCCCGCCCCGCCCCGCCCCGCCCCGCCCCGCCCCGCCCCGCCCCGCCCCGCCCCGCCCCGCCCCGCCCCGCCCCGCCCCGCCCCGCCCCGCCCCGCCCCGCCCCGCCCCGCCCCGCCCCGCCCCGCCCCGCCCCGCCCCGCCCCGCCCCGCCCCGCCCCGCCCCGCCCCGCCCCGCCCCGCCCCGCCCCGCCCCGCCCCGCCCCGCCCCGCCCCGCCCCGCCCCGCCCCGCCCCGCCCCGCCCCGCCCCGCCCCGCCCCGCCCCGCCCCGCCCCGCCCCGCCCCGCCCCGCCCCGCCCCGCCCCGCCCCGCCCCGCCCCGCCCCGCCCCGCCCCGCCCCGCCCCGCCCCGCCCCGCCCCGCCCCGCCCCGCCCCGCCCCGCCCCGCCCCGCCCCGCCCCGCCCCGCCCCGCCCCGCCCCGCCCCGCCCCGCCCCGCCCCGCCCCGCCCCGCCCCGCCCCGCCCCGCCCCGCCCCGCCCCGCCCCGCCCCGCCCCGCCCCGCCCCGCCCCGCCCCGCCCCGCCCCGCCCCGCCCCGCCCCGCCCCGCCCCGCCCCGCCCCGCCCCGCCCCGCCCCGCCCCGCCCCGCCCCGCCCCGCCCCGCCCCGCCCCGCCCCGCCCCGCCCCGCCCCGCCCCGCCCCGCCCCGCCCCGCCCCGCCCCGCCCCGCCCCGCCCCGCCCCGCCCCGCCCCGCCCCGCCCCGCCCCGCCCCGCCCCGCCCCGCCCCGCCCCGCCCCGCCCCGCCCCGCCCCGCCCCGCCCCGCCCCGCCCCGCCCCGCTCAGGTGGCCCCAACTAACAGAAAATGACAGGAAACTGACCCCTGGTAATCAAAACGACGCCGCGTCTCAGCCACGCGGTATCTATTTATGTTTCGCACATCCCTGGATAGGGGACTCTTTCAACTATGCGGTTCAGCTTGTATCATTAAATACTGTGCAGTGTGCTGGGTGCTATGGCGGCTCAAATCTTCACATTCAAATCCATGCACTTTTTGCTCATGCGGGCCTCGCCGCGAGAGACCGCCGCGACCAACGTGGCCCAGGAGCACCTGCACATAGTGAGGGACAGTCGCCTCAGTCAAAACGGTTAACATGGCATGCCAAACCGATGTAACAGCGCCCCTCCACCCATGCTCAGAAACACGCAAGGTTGCTGCGATGCTTGACCCCTTCGTGAGCAGTACTGTTGGCCTGGCCACTCTGCAATGCCTCACAAGGTGTGTATGCCATTGCTATGTTACCTTCCTCGACATGTTGGGTTCGATCCCTCCCGCCCGCCCCCCGCTTGCGTGTCGAGCTCGTGTTCAGCTCCGCTGTGGCCCCCTGCTGCTCAGATGGAGGGGTGAGCATGCCAGGGGCGGCACCAGCACCAGCTGCCAGCTGCTGCCAGGGGGGGGCAGCAGGAGGGGTGGGCAGCCCAGGAGCGGCACCAGCAGCAGCTGCCAGCTGCTGCCAGGGGGGGGCAGCAGGAGGGGTGGGCAGCCCAGGAGCGGCACCAGCAGCAGCTGCCAGCTGCTGCCAGGGGGGGGCAGCCATCAAACTGCAGCACTTGGTGCTTCTGCTGCTGTCGCTGCTGAGCTGGCACCAAGTGCTGCAACTGGCCTTGCATGTCTGATAGGAGCTGCGAGCTGTTGGTCCACGTCTGTGACAGGCTGGTCTGCACATCTTGGGTATGCCGATACAACTCGAACGCATGCAAGCCATCATGCTGACTTGCCCACAGGAGTTCCGGCTGAAGCAAAGACTTGCCCACTACCGCCACCACGCAAATCTTCAGCAGCAGGTCAGTGTCCTTGAAGTAGCCACTGAGCGTGACCGCCCAGGGTGGGGACCGCTCCCTTTGGCACTCCACCACACGTGCCACAGCCTCCCCGGCAAGCCGCCATACACGGAGCACCGATGCGGCAGCTGTAGTGTAGCTAGCCCACCGCGTGTCACAAGGAGTCTCAGGCTTGGCACCTGACCTAGCCAAGGATAGCTCACCCCAATGCTGAGCCAAGAGGCTGGCTATGTCCTCGATTGCTGCCTTGATGCCGGCACCTAGAGCTGTCAACCCTGCCAGGAGGGTGTTGTGAAGGCCATGGCTGTAGCAGGGCTGTGCGCGGATGGCTGCGTTCTGCAACGGCATGCGCACATCACTGAGCTGGGCGATCACTCCGCTGTGACCCCCCATGTTCACAGATGCGCTGTCGGCTGTCATGCTAGCAATGTGGGCGCCCTGCAGACCATTGCGTTGGAGCTCGCGCATGATGACCTTGACGTGGGCCTCAGCTGTGGCACAAGGGAGGGGGACGATGGCCAACACGTCTGTGACCTGGGCGGTGAGGCGCTGATGCTGGTCTGCTGCTCCAACCGCTGCATCTCTTGCTGGTCCTGAAGCTGACCCCGTTACGGGGCTTGCATCCTTGGGCACAGCAGCTGTCACTCTGATGACCAGCACCTTGCCATGCTTCTTGCATGTGCAGCCATCAAACTGCACGTGGATCGCTTCGGCTCGTCGTAGCTGATCTGCATGCACAATGCATGATCAACAATGCTTGGCCTTGCTGACCCCGGGCCTGCACCATGCCCAGCCCAGCCCAGCCCAGCCCAGCCCAGCCCAGCCCAGCCCAGCCCAGCCCAGCCCAGCCCAGCCCAGCCCAGCCCAGCCCAGCCCAGCCCAGCCCAGCCCAGCCCAGCCCAGCCCAGCCCAGCCCAGCCCAGCCCAGCCCAGCCCAGCCCAGCCCAGCCCAGCCCAGCCCAGCCCAGCCCAGCCCAGCCCAGCCCAGCCCAGCCCAGCCCAGCCCAGCCCAGCCCAGCCCAGCCCAGCCCAGCCCAGCCCAGCCCAGCCCAGCCCAGCCCAGCCCAGCCCAGCCCAGCCCAGCCCAGCCCAGCCCAGCCCAGCCCAGCCCAGCCCAGCCCAGCCCAGCCCAGCCCAGCCCAGCCCAGCCCAGCCCAGCCCAGCCCAGCCCAGCCCAGCCCAGCCCAGCCCAGCCCAGCCCAGCCCAGCCCAGCCCAGCCCAGCCCAGCCCAGCCCAGCCCAGCCCAGCCCAGCCCAGCCCAGCCCAGCCCAGCCCAGCCCAGCCCAGCCCAGCCCAGCCCAGCCCAGCCCAGCCCAGCCCAGCCCAGCCCAGCCCAGCCCAGCCCAGCCCAGCCCAGCCCAGCCCAGCCCAGCCCAGCCCAGCCCTTACCTAGGGTTCGTTGCCGAATGTATTTGCAGACCACACGCTGCTGCCGACCCATAGTTGTGTGCTCGCCAGGCCGGTGAATGTTGGCCACCACACATTGCTCGGTGATGAACAGCCGCCGGCATGTGGGAAGCCGGCGACGGCTGACATGTGTCTTCAACATCAACTTGGCTGTGCTGAGGTAGTGCTGAGCTGTGAATGCTGCTGTCCTTGCTGCTGGCTTTCCAGGTGGGGCCTCTTGCGTGGGGATGAAGAAGTCAGAGGGCTCAGGTGGGCTCGGCCCCGGTGTGGGCTCAGGTGGGCTCGGCTCCGGTGTGGGCTGCACTGTTGTGCCACCAGGTCTGCCATGGGTGTCAAGTCGGTTGCAGTTGCTGTCAGCCCACCGCCGCAGGACCTCAATAGAAACACCTGTTTGCTTTAAGATCTGTAGTTGCTGCCTCTGCTTGCGGGTTAGCTGGGGCCGGCGCTGATACTTGCGCAGCTGGGCCTCTATGCGGTGCACATCACGCCTTGCAATTGTAATAGCCAGGTTGCACTGCTCGATGACTGCCTCAAGAGACTCGTTATCCAATCTCAGCTGCCTGTGTGCTGCCTGTAGGTGCTGGTGCTTCTCCTTAAGGTCGTGCATTTTGGCAGCAAGGACCTCCTCAATGGCTTGATGCAATTCAGCCTCAGTCATCAGCAGCTCATTTTCTGCCTGCACCTCCTTTGCGATAGCCTCAGCCTTACTAGCTGTGGCTTTCAAGCCGCTAGGGCTGTGCAGATAGCCAGCCCTAGGTGATCTTACAAGTGCTGCAAGATGAGCACGCTGCCACCCATGCCGACCCATGGGTTTGCGTCTTGCAATGACTTGCTAGGGCCAAGTGGGGCGGGGTGGGGGTGGCGGGGTTGAGAGGGGCTGGGAGGGGGTGGGAAGGGGTGGGAGGGGGTGGGAGGGGGTGGAGGGGGTGGGAGGGGCTGGGAGGGGCTGGGAGGGGCTGGGAGGGGGTGGGAAGGGTTGGCGGGGCAGTGAGGGGGCTGGGAGGGGGTGGGAGGGACTGGCAGGCTTCTGCGGGGGCTGGGAGGTGGTGGGGCTGCAAGGGGGTGCGAGGGGGCAGGGTCCAGGCGGTCGGAGTAGGCTAGTCAACTCTGCGAGGCAGAGTCGGGTCACGCCAAAGTCAATTACGGCGGGCCTGATTGATGGATTGCCGTGCTTTCTTTTCCAGCAGCTGTGTCGTTGAGTAATGAACAAAGTAATAACGAGACATTCTAATAACTCAGAGTGGTCAGCTCACAACATGCCGATTTGTTCAAGGGGGTCCCTTTTTCTGTGTAGCTGGCTAGAGAGACCTCTATCCAATCGCACCTCGTTGCAATGTCGCGTTATCACTAGCCCCACGACGGTCCTCCGACACCGCCTGCACCAATGAAAGGCTCGCGGAGCAAGCCTGGCGGGCTGAATTTAGATTGTACTTCTGGCTCGATAACAGGCGCAGTTTAACCACTGATGCCGCTACATACCACTGGAACAATCGGTTGTGAGCAGCTGAGGTGTGTCCGCGCTCGCTTGCGCCGGCATGGACTCTGATGCAAGGATTAACGCGCCGCATGCCAGTAGATGCGGAGTTATTCGTAGGTGCCAATGCAACAAACGCTATCGCAATCGGTGCACTTTGTAGCGAATTCTTGCATGAAGATTACCAACCCCATGTTGGGGACGCCTGAGCCCCGCCCCGCCCCGCCCCGCCCCGCCCCGCCCCGCCCCGCCCCGCCCCGCCCCGCCCCGCCCCGCCCCGCCCCGCCCCGCCCCGCCCCGCCCCGCCCCGCCCCGCCCCGCCCCGCCCCGCCCCGCCCCGCCCCGCCCCGCCCCGCCCCGCCCCGCCCCGCCCCGCCCCGCCCCGCCCCGCCCCGCCCCGCCCCGCCCCGCCCCGCCCCGCCCCGCCCCGCCCCGCCCCGCCCCGCCCCGCCCCGCCCCGCCCCGCCCCGCCCCGCCCCGCCCCGCCCCGCCCCGCCCCGCCCCGCCCCGCCCCGCCCCGCCCCGCCCCGCCCCGCCCCGCCCCGCCCCGCCCGCCCCGCCCCGCCCCGCCCCGCCCCGCCCCGCCCCGCCCCGCCCCGCCCCGCCCCGCCCCGCCCCGCCCCGCCCCGCCCCGCCCCGCCCCGCCCCGCCCCGCCCCGCCCCGCCCCGCCCCGCCCCGCCCCGCCCCGCCCCGCCCCGCCCCGCCCCGCCCCGCCCCGCCCCGCCCCGCCCCGCCCCGCCCCGCCCCGCCCGCCCCGCCCCGCCCCGCCCCGCCCCGCCCCGCCCCGCCCCGCCCCGCCCCGCCCCGCCCCGCCCCGCCCCGCCCCGCCCCGCCCCGCCCCGCCCCGCCCCGCCCCGCCCCGCCCCGCCCCGCCCCGCCCCGCCCCGCCCCGCCCCGCCCCGCCCCGCCCCGCCCCGCCCCGCCCCGCCCCGCCCCGCCCCGCCCCGCCCCGCCCCGCCCCGCCCCGCCCCGCCCCGCCCCGCCCCGCCCCGCCCCGCCCCGCCCCGCCCCGCCCCGCCCCGCCCCGCCCCGCCCCGCCCCGCCCCGCCCCGCCCCGCCCCGCCCCGCCCCGCCCCGCCCCGCCCCGCCCCGCCCCGCCCCGCCCCGCCCCGCCCCGCCCCGCCCCGCCCCGCCCCGCCCCGCCCCGCCCCGCCCCGCCCCGCCCCGCCCCGCCCCGCCCCGCCCCGCCCCGCCCCGCCCCGCCCCGCCCCGCCCCGCCCCGCCCCGCCCCGCCCCGCCCCGCCCCGCCCCGCCCCGCCCCGCCCCGCCCCGCCCCGCCCCGCCCCGCCCCGCCCCGCCCCGCCCCGCCCCGCCCCGCCCCGCCCCGCCCCGCCCCGCCCCGCCCCGCCCCGCCCCGCCCCGCCCCGCCCCGCCCCGCCCCGCCCCGCCCCGCCCCGCCCCGCCCCGCCCCGCCCCGCCCCGCCCCGCCCCGCCCCGCCCCGCCCCGCCCCGCCCCGCCCCGCCCCGCCCCGCCCCGCCCCGCCCCGCCCCGCCCCGCCCCGCCCCGCCCCGCCCCGCCCCGCCCCGCCCCGCCCCGCCCCGCCCCGCCCCGCCCCGCCCCGCCCCGCCCCGCCCCGCCCCGCCCCGCCCCGCCCCGCCCCGCCCCGCCCCGCCCCGCCCCGCCCCGCCCCGCCCCGCCCCGCCCCGCCCCGCCCCGCCCCGCCCCGCCCCGCCCCGCCCCGCCCCGCCCCGCCCCGCCCCGCCCCGCCCCGCCCCGCCCCGCCCCGCCCCGCCCCGCCCCGCCCCGCCCCGCCCCGCCCCGCCCCGCCCCGCCCCGCCCCGCCCCGCCCCGCCCCGCCCCGCCCCGCCCCGCCCCGCCCCGCCCCGCCCCGCCCCGCCCCGCCCCGCCCCGCCCCGCCCCGCCCCGCCCCGCCCCGCCCCGCCCCGCCCCGCCCCGCCCCGCCCCGCCCCGCCCCGCCCCGCCCCGCCCCGCCCCGCCCCGCCCCGCCCCGCCCCGCCCCGCCCCGCCCCGCCCCGCCCCGCCCCGCCCCGCCCGCCCCGCCCCGCCCCGCCCCGCCCCGCCCCGCCCCGCCCCGCCCCGCCCCGCCCCGCCCCGCCCCGCCCCGCCCCGCCCCGCCCCGCCCCGCCCCGCCCCGCCCCGCCCCGCCCCGCCCCGCCCCGCCCCGCCCCGCCCCGCCCCGCCCCGCCCCGCCCCGCCCCGCCCCGCCCCGCCCCGCCCCGCCCCGCCCCGCCCCGCCCCGCCCCGCCCCGCCCCGCCCCGCCCCGCCCCGCCCCGCCCCGCCCCGCCCCGCCCCGCCCCGCCCCGCCCCGCCCCGCCCCGCCCCGCCCCGCCCCGCCCCGCCCCGCCCCGCCCCGCCCCGCCCCGCCCCCGCCGGTGGAGGGGGTAGGAAGAGGTGGCAAGTCATTGTACTTCTGGCTCGATAGCAAGCGCAGTTTAATCACTGACGCCGCTACATACCACTAGAACAGTAGGTTGTGAGCAGCTGAGGTGTGTCCGCAATTGCTTGCGCCGGCATGGCCTCATATGCAAAAGTCAACGCGCCGCAGGCCAGGAGACGTGCATATATTTGCAGCTGCCGAGGTGGTAAACGCTATTGAAACGGTACAGAAGGTGCGAACTTTGCATGAAGATTACCAACCCCATGCTGGGGACACTTCTCTCAGTCACGCTTGTGATCGGCCAGGCGGAGCGTCGAAGTCAAAGTCAGCTGGGTGGTCGAAGGTGTCGCCTCGTCGAAGCAAAGTCACGGAGCAGGAACAGCGGAGAACGAACAAGCTTCCCTCGCGCAGCTAGGTTCAAAGCATGGTAGGCAGCTGGCTGCATGGTTGTGAACACAACATTAGCCCTAGGCCCCAACCATTCCCAGCCCATCATATGCCGTCTGCTTGACGGCAGGTGCCGGCAATGTTTCACTCTGCTTTAGAGGCACTGCTGCACCATGACTCAGTGCGTACTACAAATGGAGGAAGTAGACAGACGGCAGCACAGAGGGAGCACATTGGCGCTGCAGCTCTTTGTGGTGCATCGTGGCATAAGCGCGGACAGCTCTGGGAGGTGGGCTGCGTTAAAGCCACCACGCCTCCTCTTGCTCAAGACGTGTTAAGTCAGCTTGGTTGCGGCTGCCAGAGCCAGCCTGATGTACCAGCATTTTTGGATTGGATTTTTGATTGGATTGCAAATGCCTTACTGCTCTCGCCGTGCAGGCTGATGTAAGACACCATGGTCGCAGAATATACCTCGGTGGCTTCGAGCATGAAGAGCATGCTGCCAAGGTGACTGCAGTCTTGGTCACAATATGGCACATAGCTTGCTTGTCCTATGGCAGCCCATGCAGGCAAAGGGTGTGGTGCGGCATTTGAGGTGCAGGTCCATGACCTGATGGCCATCAAGCTCCGTGGCATGCACACTCCCTTGAACTTTGTGCCAGAAACGTACAACGGCATGTACAAGCTGTTGGTACAAGTGGACCGGGTAAGCTATTCCATGACTCTTGTGCTGTTCTGTCTAGCAACTGGCTAGCTGGCAGGTCTTGCCATGTTGCATGTGGCATGTAGGCCACACACCAATGCACTGAGGTTTTGCTGTCTGCTATTGCCGTCAGGCGCTGCTGATTGAGCTGCTGAAGAACTACAGCTGCACAGGGAACAAGCGCATGGTTTGGGAGGCAGCCCTTGAAGCATCTGGCATAAGCAAGGGCACAGACTGTGAAGATAACAGCAATGAGGTGGCAGCAATGTTTGACTTTGCTTTAGAAGCACTGCTGCACCATGACTCAGTGCGTTCTTTGAACGGAGGAAGTAGGCAGACGGCAGCACTGAGGGAGCTCTATGGCGCTGCAGCTCTTTGCGGTCGGAAGTGGCAAAAGGACAGACAGTATTGGGAGGTGGGTTGCGTAGATGCCACCACGCCTCCTCTTGCTTAACACACGGCAAGTCCGCTTCGTTGCGGCTTCCAGAGCTGGCCTGATGTACCAGCATGTGCTCCCGCCGTGCAGGCTCACATAACACATAAAGGTCGCAGAATATACCTCGGTTCCTTCAAGGAGGAAGAGCATGCTGCCAAGGTGACTGCAGTCTTGGTCACACTATGGCACATAGCTTGCTTGTCCTATGGCAGCCCATGCAGGCAAAGGGTGTGGTGCGGCATGTGAGGTGCAGGTCCATGACCTGATGGCCATCAAGCTCCGTGGCATGTACAGTCCCTTAAACTTTGTGCCAGAAACTTACAATGGCATGTATCAGCTGTTGGCACAAGTGGACCAGGTAAGCTACTGCATTCCCCTGCCATTCCCTGCCATGTAACACTGCAATGTAACGCCTGTTGAGTGGGCTGCTGCCTGCAGCCGCTGCTGATCCAGTTCTTCCGGGCCTTCGCCAGCAACAAAAAGAAGCTGCTGGCTAAGGCAGGCAGGCAGCAAGGGAGTACCATCCAGGAGGCAGCCCTGGTAGCCCCTGACCCTGACATGCACCCAGACTGGTCAGATGCCGCCTCCCCAAATGCCACCACACTCTCACGCCAGGCAGGTCAGCCACTGGCACCGGCCTCTGCTGCTGCTCGTGGCGAGACCGAGTGCTCCGATGAGGCGATTGGCTGGCCGTGTCATGCAACTGGGTCAGACGCAGCTGCCTCCCTGCCTCCAGGCAAGCGCCCCAGACGCTCTGCCGTGGCCTTTGTTGATAGTGCCCCTCTTGGCAGCAGTGCGCAAGGGACGTCCACTGGGCGCTGCCCCTCAGCTGCAGCTGGCTGTGCTGACACCACAGCTAGCAACACGACTACAGTAGAGCTGACACCACTCGCAGCAGTCCAGCTGATAGACTCGTCTGTTGTCAGCAAGGGCAGGGCCAGACCAGCGGGCAGGGGTTGGGCGGAGGCAGGTGCGCGCTGGGAGCAGGCTGGGCAGGTTTATGAGGGAGGAGGTGGCGATGGTGAGGCCATGCTTCCCAGCAGCAGCCACCACACAGCTGAGCAAGACAGTGAAGCCCAGGAAGACAACCAGGTCTGCAGGCTGCTCCCGGATGCTGGCAGCACTGCCTGGTGCGCTGACAGCAGCGAATGGGGACCAAGGCGGGGTGAAGCAGGTGTGGCTGGGCGTGCAACGAGCAGGCATCATATGAGAGCAATAGACGAGGAGCAGGAGGAAGCAGGGGAGGGGCAGGCGGCCATGACGCCTGCAAGCTTGCCGCCATCCCTCCAGGCCACCGGGCAGCCAGCTGTGTCGAGCTACAGGCAAAGGCTGCAGCTCTTGTTGTCCCAACAGCGCTGCTCTGCACCGTCTGAGTGTGCTGCCTCTGCTGCGGCCAGCTGGGATGATTAGGAGCAGCAGTCGGGGCATGGGTAGCAGGGCCCTCACCACCAGCGCCAGCCAACCTGGCAGCTTCCTCACGAGCAGGCTGCTGTGGTGCAAGGAGGCTGCAGTGGCTTGCACCACATGGGACAAGCAGCCCCAGGTGCAGCAGCAGGTGGTGTAGCCTCTCGACATCAGTGACGAGGACGGCAATGGCTGGCAGGGGTCAGAACCATTTGGGTGAGAAGAGGGTGTTGAGTGCATTGATGCTGATGAGGGCCTGGCACAGCAGTCTGTGAGGGTGAGGCGCAGGGCTGTGGCTGGGAATGCCAGCCGGCCATGTGCAGCCTGGCCCTCAGGGGTGCCTGTGGAGGGCTGGCAGCCTGCTGGAGCTGAAGGGGCTGGACCACTGCCTCACGCGCATTCGGGGAGCCTGCCTGGGGTGCACATGTGTCCCCCCTTGGCTGACTGTATGCATTGGGGTGTTTTACCTACATATTAGTGTGAGCAGAGTGGACAGCGAGCAGGATGCGGTGAGACAGGGCAGACAGGACAAGCAGGGAGGGCTCAGGTCATGGCTATGATTGATGTAGGTGGGCTTGTGTCCTGTAAGCAGGTGGCAGGATGTCAGCAATGGCCTGGTTGTGCATGTTTGTCCACAAGCAGTGTCAGCTGCAAGATTGACAAGGCGAAGGTATAAAGTATGGTCGTTGCTACTGGTTGTGTGTGGTGGTGTTGTGGTTGGGCTTGGTGGCCGTTTGCTACAGTCCTCAAGATGGTGCAGCTCAGTTGCGGTGCAGCAGCACACAAGCAACACAAGGCGCAAGTCAGCCACAGTGTCTGACTGCCGCTGCACAGTTTATTGTACCCTGTCTATTTGTGCAGCAGCCTGCAACGACATGGCGCACATGGGAATGCCACACTGTCAGTAAGAGGTCGGATGTAACGGGGAGAAGCCACAGGAATCCGGGAGTGCGATGACACGCACTTGAGTCTTACACGGAATGTCCCAATACAAGTGGGATGAGCTTATAACAAGGTAGCTCACACCGTCTCACATATCTAGAAAGTCCCATGCAGAAAACAGAAGATATGTAAACCGACATGACATGTAAAGATACCACCGCTGCCGGGCTGCATGGACGCCCCAGGGTCGGTAGGATCCCATACAGGGTCGGTAGGATCCCATACAGGGTCGGTATGAACTTAAACAGGGTCGGCTGCGTTTTCAAATCGTTGTAACATCGCAGCAACTTCGAGTTTGTCAATGAGAATAGCGGCGACGAGTCGGCCTTTCATGGGGTATACGTGGTATGCCATGCGCGACTGCAAGCCTGTCAGGGTGTGAGGGCGCTAGTAGCAGCAGCAGCCCAGGTGCGCAGCCCAACTAGGTCCAGGGCGTAGGGTTGGTAGGGTGCAGGTGGGACGGGCAGCAGGTCTGAACGGCGGCAGGGCAGCAGGTCGGCAGGGCAGCAGTTCAGCAAGGCAGAAGGGCAGTAGGGCAGCAGTGCGGCCTTAGTGAATGGGCTGGGGAGGGTTGAGTGTGGAGACAGCCGACAATGCATTGACCTGCAGGCCAAGCAACTCATCAGCAGGACCAGGACTGTGTTTAAGGCGTAGGATGGGCAGGGTGCAAATGGGCAGGCTGCAGTGCAAGCCCCTCCCTCACCCCCTGCCCCACCCTGCTGCTCCAGGCATGGCCTGCATGCGAGCAGAGAGCAGACCAGGCACCCCGCAAACTGGACAAGGCACCTCCCAACAGCACACCCACAGTGAAAAGGTGTGGCAGGCAGGCAGGTGGCAGGCAGGCGGCAGGCAGGTGAAGCCCTGCATCAGGCTGCACCAGGTCAGGCCATGCCATGTGAAGGTGATGAGGCAGCATGCATTACACTGCGCACAGAGACGGAAAGGCGGCTGCAGCAACTGTTTTGTGACTTTCAGAATGAGACTGTTGTTCCATGTTTAGTTTGCAATATTTAGTCCCCCTTTTTCAAAGCTACTTCTGATGGTGCAGAACTGCACCATACCTGATACCCTCATACCTGATACCTGTAACTGGTGCACTACACTACTGCACTACACCCCATTCTGCAGTACTGCACCACACCGAGCGATACAACACTCGTTCAAACCTTGAGGCCTGTTACAGTTCTGCTTTAAACCTAGTATGCATGTGATTTGAATGCGCCTGCAGGTCTTCCCAGCCCTGCATGCGAGATCGACTTTTGTCATGTTTAGTTTGTCATGACAGTTGGTAGTTTGTTCTTGGTTGATTTAATGCCTTGCACTGCTTATTGTAAGTACTTGGAACCTCACAGAACAAGGACAAGCCACTAAACGCAACAACGCTAATCCGAGATTCGAAACGTCGCGCGCTAAAGAGTACGTAAGCAGCAGCTACAGCAGTAGCAGCAGCAGATAGCAACAAGAAAGAAGAAAGAAAGAAAACTACTCCGGTACAAACCGGCGTGCATTAAGGGAGGAGCTTCCGCCTGTGGCGCGGCCTGCTCCCACCTCCAAACGTTGGACACAGGCTGGACATGTCCCCATCAAGCTGCCCTAGCTGTGGCCACAGACCACAGCTAGCACCCAAGGCAAACAAAGAGGCATGAGAGGAGCAAAGACTAGTGCACTCGGCAGCTGGCCTTATCTCTTCTCCTCGTTGACGAGAGCAATTCCAGCCTTGTCCGCCGGATGTCGCACTAAAAGCTGAAGTTCAGGCTCCAAAAGTCCAAACTTCAGCTGTCAGCCAACGTCCCGCGTTGAGGTAGCTCTGCTCCCTCCTTGACGACGCCAGCAACTCCACAACAGCTCGATGACCCGCAGCGGTCGTGTGCGGCACCCGGACCTCATTTGTATTCCGCTGGACAAAGCGGTGCCCGTTCAAGCCTGGGAAGGCTTTCCCGTTGCATCCCAATTTATATACCGCTGGGTGCGGTGGTGAGGTAGCTTAGCCAATCCGTGCGACCGAAGTCAACGCGGATTGTTACCAGGGCCACCGCGTGGAGGTGCCTCACCGCCAGCCCCGATAGCAACAACAAGTAGCAACAGCCACATAGCAGGATCGCCTTGTCCGGCTGCAAATTGTTACTATCGTCCGCCGCCATCCTGAAGATACAGCTGTACTATAACATCTGGTTTCCCTGTATTCTGATCATCGGCCTGTGCAGTGACTGACAAGCAGGAGGATTTCAACATCCTTTCACTACTGGACGACGTGCTACCCAACGACGTCCCTCCGGCGCCGCCAACCGTGAACCCACCAATCGCAGCGCACAGTGAGTATACCCACTTGCTCTAAGCGCAGCGCCACCTGCATTACTTTTGCTGAAGTGCAGTGTTTAAACCTGCGTGCGTAGCAGTGACCACCTGCGACAACAGTGCTACCCGCGCAAGCGGTGATTACCTGCGTTAGCAGTGCTGACCTGCGCAAGCAGTGACTTACCCAATTCTTGGTGACCTGCTTTTTGCAGTGAACGCTGCCCCCAAGAGGAGGACTCCAATCCCCGTTCCAGACTTCTCACAAGTTCGAGTTGTACCGCCGACAGTACCGCCAACGGCCCCAGCGGAACCACCGCTACCCCACCACCGCCCGAGCCAGACTTCGAATCCATGCCCGAAGTGCGCCCAGTTTCGAGCAGCCGCAGATTACCAACACGCTGTCAACCGCGAGCTTCGACAGCAATTAGCAGCACAGCAGCACATTATCACTACCATTGCATTAGGGAAAGCACCCACAACTTACCCACTGCCTCCCCCTATCACCACCCCACCACCAGCCCCGGCTGTGAATAGCAATCACATAGCAGCTCAGCGCCGCCAGGCAGCCAAGGCAGCCAGGCACACATAATGGAGGGTGATATGCCAGACACACACACCGTTCTGAATGCCGTGAACACCCTGTCCCACAACATAGAAACCCACCTCCGTGCCCTCACGGAGAATCTTACACTTTTCATCCAAGCACAATCTGCCGCTGCCCAACCACCTCACACCGCACCACCACCTGCCCCTGCCCCTAGGGTAGAGGTGCAGTGCACACCGCCGTCAGATCAGCATCACACTCATGATAAACAAGGACCGGTCGCGATTGGACCGACCATAGCTCTTTGAAAACTAGAGTAGAAGGCCGTTCGAACGGTATAAGTCTTACGTGAATCCGTGCATCCGTTGCGACGTAGTTGGACCGCGAATTTCTTTCCCATGCTATCTGTGCAGATGTCGGTTGTCCCTTATCTGCACAGCTGCTGATAGTTGACATCTGCACAGATGCAGGCGATGTCGACATCTGTGCAGCCGCGGAAAGTCGACATCTGCACAGATGTCGTATACCGCAACCAACATCTGTGCAGCTGCTGACAACGACATCTGCACAGATGTCGACTATTACATTCAATGCTTGGCTGTGCAGATGTCGTGACCGACATCTGTGCAGCTGCTAACAACGACATCTGCGCAGATGTCGACTATTACATTCGAGCCTTGGCTGTGCAGATGTTGTCTGTAGCATCTGCACAGATGTCGACTATTACATTCGCGGCTTGGCTGTGCAGATGTCGTGGCTTCATCTGCACAGATGTCGACTATTTCATCGACTATTACATCCGCAAAGCACATGCATTGACACCAAAACACCTCGCAACACCCCCGCAAAACACATGTATTGACACCCAAACACCCCGCAAGACCTCGCTACACCCCCGCAAAACACATGTATTGACGCCCAAACACCCCGCAACACCCCCGCAAAACACATGTATTGACGACCAAACACCCCGCAACACCTCGCTACACCCCCGCAAAACACATGTATTGACGCCCAAACACCCCGCAACACCCCCGCAAAACACATGTATTGACGACCAAACACCCCGCAACACCTCGCTACACCCCCGCAAAACACATGTATTGACGACCAAACACCCCGCAACACCTCGCTACACCCCCGCAAAACACATGCATTGACACTCAAACATCCCGCAACACCTCGCTACGGGACTTGCAAGCACATGTCTCGATGCATCATCACTCCACTACACCTGAATATGGAAATGCTAAGCAAATGCATTGATGCACCCAATGACCGCAACACACCCCTACGATGTGACAAGGTAGCAACGACACAACACAACAACAAGGTAACACAACACACCACCATCACCATCACCACACTCAAGTTAAACATGCATCACCATCACCATCACCATCACCATCACCATCACCATCACCCCACCCTACCCCACCCCACACCAAGGACAACACAACAACATCACAACAAGGCGGCAAGATGACGAGGATGGACGCTACAACAAGGTTGATGCTACACCTCTCCTTAGTGATGTATAACACGGGGTGCAACTTCATAGCCTCCACTTACGTGCTCCCGCTATCCTTCACACACCACACTACCATTGACTCCCACCTACCACACCTATGCCGTGTCGCGCAACAAGCACGGGCTGACAACCATGCAAGTGCTCCACCATCCAGCTATCGTCCCCTTTGGAGAGGGATGGGTAGGGTCATTGTGGTGAGTGTGCATGGCATGTCCAGGGTGGGCTGGGTGGGCTGCTACTACTGGATCCCACTCCAAGCTGTCCGCTCCGTGTTGCCCGCTCCAGATTGCTACGCCAAGGGTAGGGTAGGGAGAAGGCTGCTACGCCAAGGGTAGGGTAGGGAGGGGGCTGCAGCGTCGTGCGTGCGTCGTGGGGCGGGGGGTGGGAAAGGGGGGAAGTAGATGGGGTGGCAAACTTGGAGGTGGTGGGACAGGGTAGGGAAGGGGGAAGGGGGGGGGAAGGGGGGAAGGGGGAAGGGGGGGGAAGGGGGGAGAGCTGACCGTGGGACCTGCAATGAACAAGGAGCATCTTTGCAGTTAGGCGGGGCATCGGACCACCCATGTGCAAGGGCTGGCCACTCACACTTTGCTAGCGCCACTTCTATACCTACCTGGCAGCCCCTCCATGGCTGCAGCTCCTGGCTGCTCCTGCGCTCCATGCGCCTGCTTCTTGTGGTAGGGTGATGGAGGAGGTGGTGGGGGTGGGGGTGGGGGTGGGGGTGGGGGTGGGGGTGGGGGTGGGGGTGGGGGTGGGGGTGGGGGGTGGGGGTGGGGGTGGGGGTGGGGGTGGGGGTGGGGGTGGGGGTGGGGGTGGGGGTGGGGGTGGGGGTGGGGGTGGGGGTGGGGGTGGGGGTGGCCACTAGAACCTGCAAACAACAACAAGGTCATGACAGGCGGTCAGAGTTGTGATGTGGGGTGAGGGATGTGAGATGATAGGTAGGGGTAGGGAGGGGATGTGACGGGCCGGGCTGGGCTGGGCTGGGCTGGGCTGGGCTAGGCTGGGCTGGGCTGGGCTGGGCTGGGCTGGGCTGGGCTGGGCTGGGCTGGGCTGGGCTGGGCTGGGCTGGGCTGGGCTGGGCTGGGCTGGGCTGGGCTGGGCTGGGCTGGGCTGGGCTGGGCTGGGCTGGGCTGGGCTGGGCTGGGCTGGGCTGGGCTGGGCTGGGCTGGGCTGGGCTGGGCTGGGCTGGGCTGGGCTGGGCTGGGCTGGGCTGGGCTGGGCTGGGCTGGGCTGGGCTGGGCTAGGTGTAGGGAAGGGGAGGTTGGGACCATTGAACCTGCAATTTAGTTGTTGGCAAATAGTCAGGCAAGGTACTTGGAGCCACATGACTGCTAGAGTACATACTCACCATTTGCGGGGTTTGTGTGGGGAAGGTAGGGGGGAATGGAAGGGGAGGGTGCTCCTACCTATTCCTAGCTGCGCCAAGTGCACCCAGCTTCGTCTCATGCATGGCTCCTGACCGCCTCCGGGCTCCCCCACTCCTCTTCCGCTCCGTCTCCTAGTTGCGTGTCCTAGTTGCACCTCATGCATTTGCCGCATCTTTGCATCGCTGTGTCGCTGCATCTCTGCACCTCCTTCCGTTTTCTGTCGCTATATCTTGATCCTATCGCTTAACCTGATGGCATCTGGTCGCCTAAGCGGCTGGCTGGCTCGTAGCTAGCCTTTTGGCGACGATTTTTGTTGGCTGCTCCTGGCTGCTCATTGCTGCTATATGGGGCAATTTAAGCACCTTCGCGGTTCCTTGGCTTCCTTCGCGCCACCTTTGCGAAAACTTCATGCAGATATCACACAGATTGTTGAATAATGGAAGAGTCTTGATTCCTTCGCGGTGACTTTGCTTCCTTCGCGGTGCCTTTGCGTAACCTTTATGCAAGCCTTTTCTTCATGTGCTCAGCTGCACTACGTCGACAGCTGTGCAGATGTCGAGGGATGCATCTGTGCAGATGTCGTTTGTGTCGACGGCTGTGCAGATGTCGAGGGATGCTTGGCTGTGCAGATGTCGTTTGTGTCGACGGCTGTGCAGATGTCGAGGGATGCATCTGTGCAGATGTCGACTGTGTCGACGGCTGTGCAGATGTCGAGGGATGCTTGGCTGTGCAGATGTCGTTTGTGTCTACAGCTGTGCAGATGTCGAGGGATGCATCTGTGCAGATGTCGTTTGTGTCGACGGCTGTGCAGATGTCGAGGGATGCTTGGCTGTGCAGATGTCGTTTGTGTCGACGGCTGTGCAGATGTCGAGGGATGCATCTGTGCAGATGTCGACTGTGTCGACGGCTGTGCAGATGTCGAGGGATGCTTGGCTGTGCAGATGTCGTTTGTGTCTACAGCTGTGCAGATGTCGAGGGATGCATCTGTGCAGATGTCGACTGTGTCGACGGCTGTGCAGATGTCGAGGGATGCATCTGTGCAGATGTCGTTTGTGTCGACGGCTGTGCAGATGTCGAGGGATGCTTGGCTGTGCAGATGTCGTTTGTGTCGACGGCTGTGCAGATGTCGAGGGATGCATCTGTGCAGATGTCGGTTGTGTCGACGGCTGTGCAGATGTCGAGGGATGCATCTGTGCAGATGTCGTTTGTGTCGACGGCTGTGCAGATGTCGAGGGATGCATCTGTGCAGATGTCGTTTGTGTCGACGGCTGTGCAGATGTCGAGGGATGCTTGGCTGTGCAGATGTCGTTTGTGTCGACGGCTGTGCAGATGTCGAGGGATGCATCTGTGCAGATGTCGACTGTGTCGACGGCTGTGCAGATGTCGAGGGATGCTTGGCTGTGCAGATGTCGTTTGTGTCGACGGCTGTGCAGATGTCGAGGGATGCATCTGTGCAGATGTCGTTTTTGTCGACGGCTGTGCAGATGTCGAGGGATGCATCTGTGCAGATGTCGTTTGTGTCGACGGCTGTGCAGATGTCGAGGGATGCTTGGCTGTGCAGATGTCGTTTGTGTCGACGGCTGTGCAGATGTCGAGGGATGCATCTGTGCAGATGTCGACTGTGTCGACGGCTGTGCAGATGTCGAGGGATGCATCTGTGCAGATGTCGTTTGTGTCGGCGGCTGTGCAGATGTCGAGGGATGCATCTGTGCAGATGTCGTATGTCCATAGGGCATCTACATGCATCTGCACAGATTCCGGGCTCATTTAACCGACATCTGTGCAGATTCCCAAAAAGGGGGGGGTACCTCGCGCGCGGATCGTTGTATCTCCGCAACCGCTGCGAGTTAGGACTTCATTCAAGAGCGAGGTCCCCCTTAAACTCAGCGTTCTATCGTTCTATCGGAGCAGAATGTCCTTCCGATGCAAAAAAGGCCCTCGCGTCGGCCTTATTTATCGTGAGTGCAGTT
>JASKMD010000004.1:9134117-9167887 GCA_030144725.1 Haematococcus lacustris
TAACGCCTGTTGAGTGGGCTGCTGCCTGCAGCCGCTGCTGATCCAGTTCTTCCGGGCCTTCGCCAGCAACAAAAAGAAGCTGCTGGCTAAGGCAGGCAGGCAGCAAGGGAGTACCATCCAGGAGGCAGCCCTGGTAGCCCCTGACCCTGACATGCACCCAGACTGGTCAGATGCCGCCTCCCCAAATGCCACCACACTCTCACGCCAGGCAGGTCAGCCACTGGCACCGGCCTCTGCTGCTGCTCGTGGCGAGACCGAGTGCTCCGATGAGGCGATTGGCTGGCCGTGTCATGCAACTGGGTCAGACGCAGCTGCCTCCCTGCCTCCAGGCAAGCGCCCCAGACGCTCTGCCGTGGCCTTTGTTGATAGTGCCCCTCTTGGCAGCAGTGCGCAAGGGACGTCCACTGGGCGCTGCCCCTCAGCTGCAGCTGGCTGTGCTGACACCACAGCTAGCAACACGACTACAGTAGAGCTGACACCACTCGCAGCAGTCCAGCTGATAGACTCGTCTGTTGTCAGCAAGGGCAGGGCCAGACCAGCGGGCAGGGGTTGGGCGGAGGCAGGTGCGCGCTGGGAGCAGGCTGGGCAGGTTTATGAGGGAGGAGGTGGCGATGGTGAGGCCATGCTTCCCAGCAGCAGCCACCACACAGCTGAGCAAGACAGTGAAGCCCAGGAAGACAACCAGGTCTGCAGGCTGCTCCCGGATGCTGGCAGCACTGCCTGGTGCGCTGACAGCAGCGAATGGGGACCAAGGCGGGGTGAAGCAGGTGTGGCTGGGCGTGCAACGAGCAGGCATCATATGAGAGCAATAGACGAGGAGCAGGAGGAAGCAGGGGAGGGGCAGGCGGCCATGACGCCTGCAAGCTTGCCGCCATCCCTCCAGGCCACCGGGCAGCCAGCTGTGTCGAGCTACAGGCAAAGGCTGCAGCTCTTGTTGTCCCAACAGCGCTGCTCTGCACCGTCTGAGTGTGCTGCCTCTGCTGCGGCCAGCTGGGATGATTAGGAGCAGCAGTCGGGGCATGGGTAGCAGGGCCCTCACCACCAGCGCCAGCCAACCTGGCAGCTTCCTCACGAGCAGGCTGCTGTGGTGCAAGGAGGCTGCAGTGGCTTGCACCACATGGGACAAGCAGCCCCAGGTGCAGCAGCAGGTGGTGTAGCCTCTCGACATCAGTGACGAGGACGGCAATGGCTGGCAGGGGTCAGAACCATTTGGGTGAGAAGAGGGTGTTGAGTGCATTGATGCTGATGAGGGCCTGGCACAGCAGTCTGTGAGGGTGAGGCGCAGGGCTGTGGCTGGGAATGCCAGCCGGCCATGTGCAGCCTGGCCCTCAGGGGTGCCTGTGGAGGGCTGGCAGCCTGCTGGAGCTGAAGGGGCTGGACCACTGCCTCACGCGCATTCGGGGAGCCTGCCTGGGGTGCACATGTGTCCCCCCTTGGCTGACTGTATGCATTGGGGTGTTTTACCTACATATTAGTGTGAGCAGAGTGGACAGCGAGCAGGATGCGGTGAGACAGGGCAGACAGGACAAGCAGGGAGGGCTCAGGTCATGGCTATGATTGATGTAGGTGGGCTTGTGTCCTGTAAGCAGGTGGCAGGATGTCAGCAATGGCCTGGTTGTGCATGTTTGTCCACAAGCAGTGTCAGCTGCAAGATTGACAAGGCGAAGGTATAAAGTATGGTCGTTGCTACTGGTTGTGTGTGGTGGTGTTGTGGTTGGGCTTGGTGGCCGTTTGCTACAGTCCTCAAGATGGTGCAGCTCAGTTGCGGTGCAGCAGCACACAAGCAACACAAGGCGCAAGTCAGCCACAGTGTCTGACTGCCGCTGCACAGTTTATTGTACCCTGTCTATTTGTGCAGCAGCCTGCAACGACATGGCGCACATGGGAATGCCACACTGTCAGTAAGAGGTCGGATGTAACGGGGAGAAGCCACAGGAATCCGGGAGTGCGATGACACGCACTTGAGTCTTACACGGAATGTCCCAATACAAGTGGGATGAGCTTATAACAAGGTAGCTCACACCGTCTCACATATCTAGAAAGTCCCATGCAGAAAACAGAAGATATGTAAACCGACATGACATGTAAAGATACCACCGCTGCCGGGCTGCATGGACGCCCCAGGGTCGGTAGGATCCCATACAGGGTCGGTAGGATCCCATACAGGGTCGGTATGAACTTAAACAGGGTCGGCTGCGTTTTCAAATCGTTGTAACATCGCAGCAACTTCGAGTTTGTCAATGAGAATAGCGGCGACGAGTCGGCCTTTCATGGGGTATACGTGGTATGCCATGCGCGACTGCAAGCCTGTCAGGGTGTGAGGGCGCTAGTAGCAGCAGCAGCCCAGGTGCGCAGCCCAACTAGGTCCAGGGCGTAGGGTTGGTAGGGTGCAGGTGGGACGGGCAGCAGGTCTGAACGGCGGCAGGGCAGCAGGTCGGCAGGGCAGCAGTTCAGCAAGGCAGAAGGGCAGTAGGGCAGCAGTGCGGCCTTAGTGAATGGGCTGGGGAGGGTTGAGTGTGGAGACAGCCGACAATGCATTGACCTGCAGGCCAAGCAACTCATCAGCAGGACCAGGACTGTGTTTAAGGCGTAGGATGGGCAGGGTGCAAATGGGCAGGCTGCAGTGCAAGCCCCTCCCTCACCCCCTGCCCCACCCTGCTGCTCCAGGCATGGCCTGCATGCGAGCAGAGAGCAGACCAGGCACCCCGCAAACTGGACAAGGCACCTCCCAACAGCACACCCACAGTGAAAAGGTGTGGCAGGCAGGCAGGTGGCAGGCAGGCGGCAGGCAGGTGAAGCCCTGCATCAGGCTGCACCAGGTCAGGCCATGCCATGTGAAGGTGATGAGGCAGCATGCATTACACTGCGCACAGAGACGGAAAGGCGGCTGCAGCAACTGTTTTGTGACTTTCAGAATGAGACTGTTGTTCCATGTTTAGTTTGCAATATTTAGTCCCCCTTTTTCAAAGCTACTTCTGATGGTGCAGAACTGCACCATACCTGATACCCTCATACCTGATACCTGTAACTGGTGCACTACACTACTGCACTACACCCCATTCTGCAGTACTGCACCACACCGAGCGATACAACACTCGTTCAAACCTTGAGGCCTGTTACAGTTCTGCTTTAAACCTAGTATGCATGTGATTTGAATGCGCCTGCAGGTCTTCCCAGCCCTGCATGCGAGATCGACTTTTGTCATGTTTAGTTTGTCATGACAGTTGGTAGTTTGTTCTTGGTTGATTTAATGCCTTGCACTGCTTATTGTAAGTACTTGGAACCTCACAGAACAAGGACAAGCCACTAAACGCAACAACGCTAATCCGAGATTCGAAACGTCGCGCGCTAAAGAGTACGTAAGCAGCAGCTACAGCAGTAGCAGCAGCAGATAGCAACAAGAAAGAAGAAAGAAAGAAAACTACTCCGGTACAAACCGGCGTGCATTAAGGGAGGAGCTTCCGCCTGTGGCGCGGCCTGCTCCCACCTCCAAACGTTGGACACAGGCTGGACATGTCCCCATCAAGCTGCCCTAGCTGTGGCCACAGACCACAGCTAGCACCCAAGGCAAACAAAGAGGCATGAGAGGAGCAAAGACTAGTGCACTCGGCAGCTGGCCTTATCTCTTCTCCTCGTTGACGAGAGCAATTCCAGCCTTGTCCGCCGGATGTCGCACTAAAAGCTGAAGTTCAGGCTCCAAAAGTCCAAACTTCAGCTGTCAGCCAACGTCCCGCGTTGAGGTAGCTCTGCTCCCTCCTTGACGACGCCAGCAACTCCACAACAGCTCGATGACCCGCAGCGGTCGTGTGCGGCACCCGGACCTCATTTGTATTCCGCTGGACAAAGCGGTGCCCGTTCAAGCCTGGGAAGGCTTTCCCGTTGCATCCCAATTTATATACCGCTGGGTGCGGTGGTGAGGTAGCTTAGCCAATCCGTGCGACCGAAGTCAACGCGGATTGTTACCAGGGCCACCGCGTGGAGGTGCCTCACCGCCAGCCCCGATAGCAACAACAAGTAGCAACAGCCACATAGCAGGATCGCCTTGTCCGGCTGCAAATTGTTACTATCGTCCGCCGCCATCCTGAAGATACAGCTGTACTATAACATCTGGTTTCCCTGTATTCTGATCATCGGCCTGTGCAGTGACTGACAAGCAGGAGGATTTCAACATCCTTTCACTACTGGACGACGTGCTACCCAACGACGTCCCTCCGGCGCCGCCAACCGTGAACCCACCAATCGCAGCGCACAGTGAGTATACCCACTTGCTCTAAGCGCAGCGCCACCTGCATTACTTTTGCTGAAGTGCAGTGTTTAAACCTGCGTGCGTAGCAGTGACCACCTGCGACAACAGTGCTACCCGCGCAAGCGGTGATTACCTGCGTTAGCAGTGCTGACCTGCGCAAGCAGTGACTTACCCAATTCTTGGTGACCTGCTTTTTGCAGTGAACGCTGCCCCCAAGAGGAGGACTCCAATCCCCGTTCCAGACTTCTCACAAGTTCGAGTTGTACCGCCGACAGTACCGCCAACGGCCCCAGCGGAACCACCGCTACCCCACCACCGCCCGAGCCAGACTTCGAATCCATGCCCGAAGTGCGCCCAGTTTCGAGCAGCCGCAGATTACCAACACGCTGTCAACCGCGAGCTTCGACAGCAATTAGCAGCACAGCAGCACATTATCACTACCATTGCATTAGGGAAAGCACCCACAACTTACCCACTGCCTCCCCCTATCACCACCCCACCACCAGCCCCGGCTGTGAATAGCAATCACATAGCAGCTCAGCGCCGCCAGGCAGCCAAGGCAGCCAGGCACACATAATGGAGGGTGATATGCCAGACACACACACCGTTCTGAATGCCGTGAACACCCTGTCCCACAACATAGAAACCCACCTCCGTGCCCTCACGGAGAATCTTACACTTTTCATCCAAGCACAATCTGCCGCTGCCCAACCACCTCACACCGCACCACCACCTGCCCCTGCCCCTAGGGTAGAGGTGCAGTGCACACCGCCGTCAGATCAGCATCACACTCATGATAAACAAGGACCGGTCGCGATTGGACCGACCATAGCTCTTTGAAAACTAGAGTAGAAGGCCGTTCGAACGGTATAAGTCTTACGTGAATCCGTGCATCCGTTGCGACGTAGTTGGACCGCGAATTTCTTTCCCATGCTATCTGTGCAGATGTCGGTTGTCCCTTATCTGCACAGCTGCTGATAGTTGACATCTGCACAGATGCAGGCGATGTCGACATCTGTGCAGCCGCGGAAAGTCGACATCTGCACAGATGTCGTATACCGCAACCAACATCTGTGCAGCTGCTGACAACGACATCTGCACAGATGTCGACTATTACATTCAATGCTTGGCTGTGCAGATGTCGTGACCGACATCTGTGCAGCTGCTAACAACGACATCTGCGCAGATGTCGACTATTACATTCGAGCCTTGGCTGTGCAGATGTTGTCTGTAGCATCTGCACAGATGTCGACTATTACATTCGCGGCTTGGCTGTGCAGATGTCGTGGCTTCATCTGCACAGATGTCGACTATTTCATCGACTATTACATCCGCAAAGCACATGCATTGACACCAAAACACCTCGCAACACCCCCGCAAAACACATGTATTGACACCCAAACACCCCGCAAGACCTCGCTACACCCCCGCAAAACACATGTATTGACGCCCAAACACCCCGCAACACCCCCGCAAAACACATGTATTGACGACCAAACACCCCGCAACACCTCGCTACACCCCCGCAAAACACATGTATTGACGCCCAAACACCCCGCAACACCCCCGCAAAACACATGTATTGACGACCAAACACCCCGCAACACCTCGCTACACCCCCGCAAAACACATGTATTGACGACCAAACACCCCGCAACACCTCGCTACACCCCCGCAAAACACATGCATTGACACTCAAACATCCCGCAACACCTCGCTACGGGACTTGCAAGCACATGTCTCGATGCACCATCACTCCACTACACCTGAATATGGAAATGCTAAGCAAATGCATTGATGCACCCAATGACCGCAACACACCCCTACGATGTGACAAGGTAGCAACGACACAACACAACAACAAGGTAACACAACACACCACCATCACCATCACCACACTCAAGTTAAACATGCATCACCATCACCATCACCATCACCATCACCATCACCATCACCCCACCCTACCCCACCCCACACCAAGGACAACACAACAACATCACAACAAGGCGGCAAGATGACGAGGATGGACGCTACAACAAGGTTGATGCTACACCTCTCCTTAGTGATGTATAACACGGGGTGCAACTTCATAGCCTCCACTTACGTGCTCCCGCTATCCTTCACACACCACACTACCATTGACTCCCACCTACCACACCTATGCCGTGTCGCGCAACAAGCACGGGCTGACAACCATGCAAGTGCTCCACCATCCAGCTATCGTCCCCTTTGGAGAGGGATGGGTAGGGTCATTGTGGTGAGTGTGCATGGCATGTCCAGGGTGGGCTGGGTGGGCTGCTACTACTGGATCCCACTCCAAGCTGTCCGCTCCGTGTTGCCCGCTCCAGATTGCTACGCCAAGGGTAGGGTAGGGAGAAGGCTGCTACGCCAAGGGTAGGGTAGGGAGGGGGCTGCAGCGTCGTGCGTGCGTCGTGGGGCGGGGGGTGGGAAAGGGGGGAAGTAGATGGGGTGGCAAACTTGGAGGTGGTGGGACAGGGTAGGGAAGGGGGAAGGGGGGGGAAGGGGGGAAGGGGGAAGGGGGGGGAAGGGGGGAGAGCTGACCGTGGGACCTGCAATGAACAAGGAGCATCTTTGCAGTTAGGCGGGGCATCGGACCACCCATGTGCAAGGGCTGGCCACTCACACTTTGCTAGCGCCACTTCTATACCTACCTGGCAGCCCCTCCATGGCTGCAGCTCCTGGCTGCTCCTGCGCTCCATGCGCCTGCTTCTTGTGGTAGGGTGATGGAGGAGGTGGTGGGGGTGGGGGTGGGGGTGGGGGTGGGGGTGGGGGTGGGGGTGGGGGTGGGGGTGGGGGTGGGGGTGGGGGTGGGGGTGGGGGTGGGGGTGGGGGTGGGGGTGGGGGTGGGGGTGGGGGTGGGGGTGGGGGTGGGGGTGGGGGTGGGGGTGGGGGTGGCCACTAGAACCTGCAAACAACAACAAGGTCATGACAGGCGGTCAGAGTTGTGATGTGGGGTGAGGGATGTGAGATGATAGGTAGGGGTAGGGAGGGGATGTGACGGGCCGGGCTGGGCTGGGCTGGGCTGGGCTGGGCTAGGCTGGGCTGGGCTGGGCTGGGCTGGGCTGGGCTGGGCTGGGCTGGGCTGGGCTGGGCTGGGCTGGGCTGGGCTGGGCTGGGCTGGGCTGGGCTGGGCTGGGCTGGGCTGGGCTGGGCTGGGCTGGGCTGGGCTGGGCTGGGCTGGGCTGGGCTGGGCTGGGCTGGGCTGGGCTGGGCTGGGCTGGGCTGGGCTGGGCTGGGCTGGGCTGGGCTGGGCTGGGCTGGGCTGGGCTGGGCTGGGCTAGGTGTAGGGAAGGGGAGGTTGGGACCATTGAACCTGCAATTTAGTTGTTGGCAAATAGTCAGGCAAGGTACTTGGAGCCACATGACTGCTAGAGTACATACTCACCATTTGCGGGGTTTGTGTGGGGAAGGTAGGGGGGAATGGAAGGGGAGGGTGCTCCTACCTATTCCTAGCTGCGCCAAGTGCACCCAGCTTCGTCTCATGCATGGCTCCTGACCGCCTCCGGGCTCCCCCACTCCTCTTCCGCTCCGTCTCCTAGTTGCGTGTCCTAGTTGCACCTCATGCATTTGCCGCATCTTTGCATCGCTGTGTCGCTGCATCTCTGCACCTCCTTCCGTTTTCTGTCGCTATATCTTGATCCTATCGCTTAACCTGATGGCATCTGGTCGCCTAAGCGGCTGGCTGGCTCGTAGCTAGCCTTTTGGCGACGATTTTTGTTGGCTGCTCCTGGCTGCTCATTGCTGCTATATGGGGCAATTTAAGCACCTTCGCGGTTCCTTGGCTTCCTTCGCGCCACCTTTGCGAAAACTTCATGCAGATATCACACAGATTGTTGAATAATGGAAGAGTCTTGATTCCTTCGCGGTGACTTTGCTTCCTTCGCGGTGCCTTTGCGTAACCTTTATGCAAGCCTTTTCTTCATGTGCTCAGCTGCACTACGTCGACAGCTGTGCAGATGTCGAGGGATGCATCTGTGCAGATGTCGTTTGTGTCGACGGCTGTGCAGATGTCGAGGGATGCTTGGCTGTGCAGATGTCGTTTGTGTCGACGGCTGTGCAGATGTCGAGGGATGCATCTGTGCAGATGTCGACTGTGTCGACGGCTGTGCAGATGTCGAGGGATGCTTGGCTGTGCAGATGTCGTTTGTGTCTACAGCTGTGCAGATGTCGAGGGATGCATCTGTGCAGATGTCGTTTGTGTCGACGGCTGTGCAGATGTCGAGGGATGCTTGGCTGTGCAGATGTCGTTTGTGTCGACGGCTGTGCAGATGTCGAGGGATGCATCTGTGCAGATGTCGACTGTGTCGACGGCTGTGCAGATGTCGAGGGATGCTTGGCTGTGCAGATGTCGTTTGTGTCTACAGCTGTGCAGATGTCGAGGGATGCATCTGTGCAGATGTCGACTGTGTCGACGGCTGTGCAGATGTCGAGGGATGCATCTGTGCAGATGTCGTTTGTGTCGACGGCTGTGCAGATGTCGAGGGATGCTTGGCTGTGCAGATGTCGTTTGTGTCGACGGCTGTGCAGATGTCGAGGGATGCATCTGTGCAGATGTCGGTTGTGTCGACGGCTGTGCAGATGTCGAGGGATGCATCTGTGCAGATGTCGTTTGTGTCGACGGCTGTGCAGATGTCGAGGGATGCATCTGTGCAGATGTCGTTTGTGTCGACGGCTGTGCAGATGTCGAGGGATGCTTGGCTGTGCAGATGTCGTTTGTGTCGACGGCTGTGCAGATGTCGAGGGATGCATCTGTGCAGATGTCGACTGTGTCGACGGCTGTGCAGATGTCGAGGGATGCTTGGCTGTGCAGATGTCGTTTGTGTCGACGGCTGTGCAGATGTCGAGGGATGCATCTGTGCAGATGTCGTTTTTGTCGACGGCTGTGCAGATGTCGAGGGATGCATCTGTGCAGATGTCGTTTGTGTCGACGGCTGTGCAGATGTCGAGGGATGCTTGGCTGTGCAGATGTCGTTTGTGTCGACGGCTGTGCAGATGTCGAGGGATGCATCTGTGCAGATGTCGACTGTGTCGACGGCTGTGCAGATGTCGAGGGATGCATCTGTGCAGATGTCGTTTGTGTCGGCGGCTGTGCAGATGTCGAGGGATGCATCTGTGCAGATGTCGTATGTCCATAGGGCATCTACATGCATCTGCACAGATTCCGGGCTCATTTAACCGACATCTGTGCAGATTCCCAAAAAGGGGGGGGTACCTCGCGCGCGGATCGTTGTATCTCCGCAACCGCTGCGAGTTAGGACTTCATTCAAGAGCGAGGTCCCCCTTAAACTCAGCGTTCTATCGTTCTATCGGAGCAGAATGTCCTTCCGATGCAAAAAAGGCCCTCGCGTCGGCCTTATTTATCGTGAGTGCAGTTTGTAGGCTTGATCAAGCTTAATGACGTGGCGGTGTATGAGGGCAAGGGAGACGTCAATGCATTCCTCTTTCAAGTTGATGAGGTTTTTTCACTTTACCCTGGTGCAAGCGAACAACAAAAGATTGTCTCAACAAGTGTAAGGCTATCAGGCATGGCTAGCGCGTGGTATCGGGCCATCAAGACAGAGACCAGCTTTACTTCATGGGCAGATTTCGCAGCAGCCCTCAAAGCAGCATTCAAAACCAAATCTGATGAATCCAAAGCCAGAGATCAGCTACACGTCTCACGTCAAAAGCCTCACCAGACAGCAGTGTCATTCGCCACTCACCTACGCTCACTTTACATGCAGATCCCTGACATGCACGAAGGAGAGAAACTGGACAGGTTCCGACAGGGCCTTCACCCACCACTACGTGCACTTGTCGACATCCAGAATCCCACCAGCTTCTCACAGGCTGTGGAGATTGCTGTGGCTCATGATTCCGCTTACCGGGATGCTGGCATTTCTACCGCCGTACCCATGCAGCTAGGAGCAATGCAATACGGCTTCACATCATCTCGCCCAAGGCACAACCCAGCTTCTGCATCCACTCCGGCCCCTTTCACGCGTGCATCGCACAAACCATTGACCCCCGAGGAAAAAGCACATTACAACATGAACAACCAGTGCACGTTCTGCCGCGAGAAAGGTCATGTGTACCGTGACTGCACACATCCTAACAAGAAGCCACTCGCAAAAAACTACATGGAGCCGATGCCGTCCGGCGAGAAGTAAGCGCGGTACCACGGTCACTTGAAACAACTCCAAACCTCCCCGTGTCACCCAAGGCATCCATCGCACCCATCCCAATCCTCAGCACAAAACCAACCGAACCCATTGCGGAGGACTCTTTCCTACCCAGCGACACGGAGACAGACATACTTCCAGCACCTACTGCACCTGCACTACCACGCTTCAGCATAACCAAGCTCAGCAAATCCGCAGACCAGCGAGCAGACTTACTCATTTTCGCTGGCACATTTCACAAACACCCCGTGCGCATTCTCATTGATGGAGGAGCGTCAGCTTCGTTCATCGATGAGGATTTCTGCAACAGGTTCGACATCCAGGCAGCCAGCAAACACGACCCAGACATGATCAGGCTAGCTGATGGTCACCAACAGCAGAGCACAGCCATGATTCCTAATGCACGTTTCAGAATGGCCTCTTACAAAGGGGTACAGACTTTGCATTGCACCACATTGCATGGCTTTGACATCATCCTTGGCAAGCCTTGGCTTGCCGAGCTCAACCCCCACATTGACTGGAAGCAAAACACCATGACATTCAACCACGCAGGGCGCAAGCACACCCTGAGAGCACCCCCCCCCGCCAAACACCCTGACATAGACAAGTACACCATCAGCACAGCTGGGCTGCGTGTTGCCATCCACACTCGACAGCCCATGTTCTTGGTGTCCATCACCCCAACAGGTGGAGACACTACCACAGAGACCCATCAGACCATGGATTGCACAGCCATCACACAACGGTTCCCAGATGTCTTCCCATCAGACCTGCCAGCAGGCTTGCCGCCCCAGCGTGCTGTGGACCACCGCATCGAAGTAGAGCCCGGTAAACGGCCTCCCACTCGCCCCACTTACAACATGAGCACCAGTGAGCTAGCTGAACTGAAGGCACAGATCACAGAGATGCAAGAAAAAGGTTTCATTCGCCCCAGCACCTCCCCATACGCAGCAGGTGTGCTATTTGTTCGCAAAAAAGACGGCACGTTTCGCATGTGTGTCGACTACCGCCCACTCAACCGCATCACCATCAAAAACAAATACCCCCTGCCACGAGTAGAGAACATGCTGGACAGACTGCATGGAGCAACGGTTTTTAGCAAGATTGACCTCAGGCAGGGGTACCATCAAATTCGCATTGCACCAGAAGACATCCCCAAAACAGCGTTCAGCACACGATATGGACACTTTGAGTTTACTGTCCTGCCGTTTGGACTTTGCAACGCACCCGCCACATTTCAACGCCTCATGAACGACATTTTCAGACAAGAGCTCGACGACCATGTCATAGTCTATCTGGACGACATCCTCATTTTCTCACGCACGCACGAAGAGCATGCCAGGCACCTTGACAGGGTTCTATCACTCCTACGCCAACACAAGCTATATGCTAAACTCTCAAAGTGTGAATTCGGCAGGTCTCAGACTCAGTTTCTAGGTCACATCATCACATCCACTGGCATTGCATGCGACCCCAACAAGGTTGTGGCAATCAACTCATGGCCAGTCCCCACAACTGTGCACGAGGTGCGCAGTTTTTTGGGTCTCGCTAACTACTACCGTCGCTTCGTCAACAACTTCTCTACCATCGCTGAACCACTCACAGCACTCACACAGGCGGATGGGCATGACAAGCAAGGCAAGGTGACATGGACATCTGCCCAGCAATCAGCTTTTGATGCTTTGAAACATGCACTCACATCTGCACCGATCCTCATTGCACCTGATCCAACACAACCATACACTCTCCGCTGCGATGCCTCCGGCATAGGCATTGGCGCAGTGCTATCTCAAGGCACTGGCCCTGCTGAGCGTGTGGTAGCTTACCATTCCAGGAAGCTGCTGCCAGCAGAACGCAACTACCCAACACATGAACAAGAGCTGCTATCCTTGGTAGAGGCGCTCAAGGTCTGGCGCCACTATCTGCTTGGTGCACACTTCACTCTCCTCACTGACAACTGGGCAAACAAACACCTGCAAACACAACCACGACTCGACAGTAAACGGCAGGCACGATGGATGGAAGTACTACAAGAGTACAACTGCCACATCGATCACATACCTGGCAAGCACAACGTGGTGGCAGACGCGCTGTCAAGACGTTCTGACTACCAACTCTACATCTCGGTCTTGGGCGTAAACACAACAGAGGGCGCGTCAAACGTCCTGGGCATTGAGATCCCGAACAAACACAACACAGCAAACACCAACGAACACACAAACACAACAGAGGGCGCGTCAAACGTCCTGGGCATTGAGATCCCAAACAAATACAACACAACAAACACGCTTAAAAACACGAACACACCACTTCCCGCCTCAAACACACAGTTAAAGCAAACCATACTCGACACAGCTAATTCTGACGAAGAGTACCAACGCCACAAAGCGGCTGCAGTGACCGGCAAAGCACGCCTCTTTCGCATTGAAGGAGACCTCATTTACCACATAGGACGAGGGACCCGCCGGCTGTACATCCCGGTTGGACCCATGCGCACCGCCCTACTGTGTGAAGCACACGACATACCTATCTCTGGCCATCTTGGTAGGGACAAGACGTATCAACAACTCTCCCGCCACTATTTCTGGCCCCGCATGGCAGCATCAGTCCACGACTACGTCCGCACCTGCCCCTGCTGCCAACGTAACAAATCCAACACAGCTAAACCCATTGGCCTCTTGCACCCTCTCCCGGTTCCCCAGCATCGCTGGGAACAAGTGAGCATGGACCTCATCACCCAACTACCTTCCACTGCAGCTGGACACGACGCCATCGTTGTTTTTGTCGACAGGCTCACCAAAATGATTCACGCAGTCCCCACTACCACCACCGTCTCAGCCTCCATCTTGGCTCGCACCTTCTTTGACCACGTTTTCCGGCTGCATGGCCTTCCAAAAGTCATCGTGTCAGACCGCGACCCACGCTTCACATCTACTTTCTGGACTGAACTCTTCCGCCTCACAGGCACTCATCTTAACATGTCCACGGCCAACCACCCTCAAACCGACGGCCAAACTGAACGGGCAAATCGCACGCTGGAGGACATGCTCCGCAACTTCGTCTCACCCTATCACGACGATTGGGACACACACCTCACTGCTGCTGAATTCGCCTACAACTCATCCACTCACGCAGCCACAGGCTTCACGCCATTTCACCTTAACTCGGGACAAGAACCTCATACGCCGCTATCTCTATCTGCACCCACGCCTGACCATGCGCCAGCTGAGAAAGAGTCGGCTCCAGCCTTCCTACAGCGCATGGCGGCTGATATCTCGGTAGCCAAACATCATCTGCACAATGCACAAGAACGGGCCACTAAGTATGCCAATGCTAAACGTCAGGACCACGTTTTCAAGGTTGGAGATCAGGTTTACCTGGCTGACAGCTTCTTCACACATGCACAGATTGCACAGTCCGCTGCGAATCACGCCACACGCAAGTTCTCTCCCATACAACACGGCCCCTTCCGAGTCCTTGAGGTAGTCACACCAGTAGCATTGCGGCTGGAGTTTCCTCCTGTCTGGAAGAGCATACACCCAGTCGTCCACGTCTCTCATGTCAAAGTGCACAATGACGGTTCTGCCATGTTCCCCACACGCAACCCAGCACCCCCGCCTGAGCCTGAGATCATCGACGGCGAAGCACACTTCCATGTGCAAGAGTTCCGCAAACACCGCTTTCTTCGTGGTCAACTCCAGCTGCTGGTCAAGTGGTTGGGTCACCCCGATCATGAGAGCTGCTGGCTACCTCTGGCCCAGCTGCAACACGACCTGTCTAAAGGAGTGCTCAAGAAACTGCTCGAGGACTACGCACGGCGTACCAAGCAACCCAAGAATTGGAAGACTGTAGTTAAGGCGTAAGATTTATTGTCTGTTTCAGCTCCGGGACGTAGCTTTTCGAAGTGGGGGAGAGTGTTACAGTTCTGCTTTAAACCTAGTATGCATGTGATTTGAATGCGCCTGCAGGTCTTCCCAGCCCTGCATGCGAGATCGACTTTTGTCATGTTTAGTTTGTCATGACAGTTGGTAGTTTGTTCTTGGTTGATTTAATGCCTTGCACTGCTTATTGTAAGTACTTGGAACCTCACAGAACAAGGACAAGCCACTAAACGCAACAACGCTAATCCGAGATTCGAAACGTCGCGCGCTAAAGAGTACGTAAGCAGCAGCTACAGCAGTAGCAGCAGCAGATAGCAACAACAAGTAGCAACAGCCACATAGCAAGATCGCCTTGTCCGGCTGCAAATTGTTACTATCGTCCGCCGCCATCCTGAAGATACAGCTGTACTATAACAAGGCCGAATACCCCTGTCACTGTGAGAATAAACTAGAATAATTATAGGGATAGTAAGGGACAGCACTGTAGCTGTCTAGCAGCAAGGCAAAGAGCAGCACACAAAGGAACTTTAGCAGCATAGGGGCTGGCCTTACACTGACCCTAGCTGTGCTGGCTGGTCACACGCTGTGAAATGGAATGAAGAGCGACTGAACAGTCATCCCACCTCGCGTGTTACATCCTGTTCACCGCCCAGCAGACTATCACAACAGCCATTGCTCCATAGCAGCAGCATCAAGCTGTGGCGTTGCATGCGTTGTGGCCGAGCTATTGTTCCTTTCATGGAGCCATGTGCCTTCACAACGTGCACTGTCACATCAGCCTCAACACCCGGGAACTCAGTCTTAGCTACAACACCGACCTTGGCTGCACTCACACAAATTAGCAGCGTAACCAGCGCTGGAGCCAGTGGTCACCCCCGCCATTGGCTGCACCCCTGATAACTATCCGACTAATCTTTAAGAGTTTTCCAGCGAATCTTGCGCAGCGCTGTGCAGCTCACCAGCGCGAGGCTAGCGGGCTGCTCGGGCTGATGTGCACCTGTGCCGGGGCGGGCGAGGGTGTTGGGAATTCTGGTCGCGTTGTGCCGGGGTTGGCCTGCTTAGTGGGGCTGTGATCAGCGAACAGCTATCGCGCTCAGCGGCCCAGCTTTTCAAAGTTTTGAATTTCTTGTCGGGCGCAGGACCCCCCCTGACATGGTCACCCCCGCCATTGGCGGACCCCCCATGGCTCAAGAGATAAAATCTTTCTCGTTTCTGCACAGATGAGACCGCCGATTCGTGCGATGAGTTGCTTATGGCCTGACTAGAGTGCAGCCAGCCCCAGCGGTTTGCCGGGTGGCTGGCCCTCAACACTCGACGTGTTCTGGCGCGACGCAGACAATCTTAGTGACCGCTAGAGGCAGCCGGGACCCTGCGCGGCGTGAAAGGCGCATCCAAACTAATTTTCAAACCAGCATGCAACAGCGCTTAATATCGCATTCTTCAACACGGGTTCAGTCCACATGTGACAGCAACTTCAAGTTGTCCAATACATTAGTGCCTGTGGTTCCTGTGCAGCCAAACGCAGTTAGAATCAGTAAAAAAGATGCAGAAACTGAGCTGGTGAAAGTGGTTACCGCCCACACATGAAACGGCCCACACATCAAGACAACGCGTTTCTGTCTAATAGACACGTTAGGAACCCATACAAGGAGCCGCACAGAACTGGCAGTTCATCATTTGACGCCCTGGTTGGACAGTTATGGCCGCCGGAAAAGAGCGCATTTCGAAGACACGAGTTGCACGCTTTTCGGGTGCAAGGACATGCCACACGCCATACAAACACCCCTTAACATGTCATCAGCACTAGCACTAGCACTAGAACACATGTCAGGGGGGGTACTGCGCCCGACCAAAAATTCAAAAAGTTGAAAAGTTGGGCCGCTGAGCGCGATAGCTGTTCGCTGATCACAGCCCCACTAAGCAGGCCATTCCCGGCACAACGCGACCGGATCTCCCAGCACCCCCGCCCGCCCCGGCACAGGTGCACATCAGCCCGAGCAGCCCGCTAGCTTCGCTTTGATGAGCTGCACCGCCCTGCGCAGGAATCATTGTGAAACTCGTAAAGACCAGTAAGATTTTATCAGGGGGTCCGCGAATGGCGGGGGTGACCACATGTGTTCTAGTGCTAGTGCTGGTGCTGATGACATGTTTGAGAGTGTTTGTATGGCGTGTGGCCTGTCCCTGCAACCGAACAGCGTGCAACTCGTGTCGCGTCAAATGCCTTAGAAATGGCACTTTTCTCGGCCAGTTAACTGTCCAACTAGGACGTCAAATGATGAAGTGCCACTTCTGTGCGGCTGCTTGTGTAGATCACTAGCGTGTTCTTAGAACAGAAACGCGTTGCCTTCATTTGTGGGCCGTTTCATGTGTGGAGATCGACATGGTTATCAGCTCAGTTTCTGCATCTTTTTGACTGATTCTAGCTGCGTTTAGCTGCACAGAAACCACAGGCACCAATGCTTAGAACACCTTGATATTGCTGTCACATGTGGACTGAACCTGCGTGAAGAATGCGCTGTTACATGCTGATTTGAAATTTACTTCGGATGCGCCATTCACGCCGCGATGGATCCAGGCTGCCTATAGCGGTCTCTAAGAGTGTATGCGTGGCGCTAAATCACGTCGCGTGTTGGGGACCAGCCACCCGGCAAACCGCTGGGGCTGGCTAAACTCTAGTCAGGCCATTAGCAACTCATTGCGCCAATCGGCGGCCTCATCCGTGCAAAAATGAGTCAGAAAGTTATCTCTTGAGCCACGGGGGTGCAGCCAATGGCGGGGGTGACCCAGTGGTTTCATCGCTGGAGCCAGTGGTTTCAGCGCTGGAGCCAGTGGTTTTAGCGCTGGAGCCAAAGGTTTCAGCGGTGGAGCCAGTGGATTCAGCGCTGGAGCCAATGGCTACAGCGCTGGAGCCAATGGCCACTGCGCTGGAGCCAATGGCCACAGCGCTGGAGTAAAAGGCCACAGCGCTGGAGCCAATGGCTACAGCGCTGGAGCCAATGGCCACAGCGCTGGAGCCAATGGCTACAGCGCTGGAGCCAATGGCCACAGCGCTGGAGCCAATGGCCACAGCGCTGGAGTAAATGGCCACAGCGCTGGAGTAAATGGCCACAGCGCTGGAGTAAATGGCCACAGCGCGGGAGCTAATGGCCACAGCGCTGGAGCCAATGGCTACAGCGCTGGAGTAAAAGGCCACAGCGCTGGAGTAAATGGCCACAGCGCTGGAGTAAATGGCCACAGCGCTGGAGTTATTGGCTACAGCGCGGGAGCTAATGGCCACAGCGCTGGAGCCAATGGCTACTGCGCAGGAGCTAAACCCATGCATTAACACCCAAACATCCCGCACGACCTCGCTACACCCCCGCAAAACACATGTATTGGCACCCAAACACCCCGCAACACCCCCGCAAAACACATGTATTGACACCCAAACACCCCGCAACACCTCGCTACACCCCCGCAAAACACATGTATTGACGACCAAACACCCCGCAACATCCCCGCAAAACACATGTGTGGACACCCAAACATCCCGCAAGACCTCGCTACGGGACTTGCAAGCACATGTCTCGAAGAACAATCACTCCACAACACCTCAATATGGAAATGCTAAGCACATGCATTGATGCACCCAATGACCGCAACACCTCCCTACGATGTGACAAGGTAGCAACGACACAACACAACAAGAAGGTGACACCACACACCACCATCACCATCACCCACACCATCCCAAGCCCATACTCCCAAGGTGGCTTGTTGAGTAGTTCACATGTGAAGGGACAACCTAAGATTGGTTAAGGGTGTTGTGTTGTTGCACGGATAGATTGATGCCTTTTGATTCTGTATTTGCTGTTGATTAAAGTTCAACACTTAGTGTTAACTTGAACACAACTTACAAGAGTTTTACGGCTCGCAATGTTTCTCAATGGCAACCTCCTAGGTTGATGCAAGGCTAGGTTGATGCCTCAAGCGTATGTTCACCCTTGATTAAGTCCGTGTAACTCATGTTGCCTGTGTCCAGATGATGGGATACTTACTATTACCGTAGGCTGGGCTCTTACACCGTGTGGACCTTACACACGTCATCAGGCTCAATTACAAGCATCAAATACATGGACAACAACAACATATGAGAGGCAACGACATCATGACCAGCTGACCATACACCATCACATCAACATCACCACACAGGCAACATGAGCAGCAACAACAGCATGGCGCACACGGCATTGGCCCTATGTGTGCCTTGTGGTGCAAGTCGTGATGATGTGTAATAGCTATTGTTCTGCTGGCGCCATACACATCCCCCTACTACTGTCCCTTGTGGCGCTTAGCCTGTGGAGCCTTCCCCCCCGCTGAAGCCGCATGACTACATCGCTGGAGCTAAGCAGAACCAGCGCTGAAGCCATATGGCTACATCGTTGAAGGCAAGCGGCACCAGCGCTGAAGCCACATGACTTCATCGCTGGTGCTAAGCGGAACCAGCGTTGAAGCTATATGGTTACATCGCTGAAGCCATATGGCTACATCGCTGGAGCTAAGCGGCACCAGCGCTGAAGCCATATGGTTACATCGCTGGAGCCAAGTGGCACCAGCGCTGAAGCCATATGGTTACATCGCTGAAGTCATATGGTTACATCGCTAAAGCCATATGGTTACATCGCTGAAGCCAAGCGGCACCAGCGCTGAAGCCAGATGGCTACATCGCTGTAGCCAAGCGGCACCAGCGATGTAGCCATATGGCTACATCGCTGGAGCTAAGCGGCACCAGCGCTGAAGCTATATGGTTACATCGCGGGAGCCAAGCGGCACCAGCGCTGAAGCCATTTAGCTACATCGCTGGAGCCAAGTGGCACCAGCGCTGAAGCTATATGGCTACATCGCTGGAGCTAAGCGGAACCAGCGCTGAAGCTATATTGTTACATCGCTGGAGGATATGGCTACAACGCTGGAGCTAAGCGCTGAAGCTGATACCTGCGCTGCAGCCATGTGGATACTGCGATGGTACGATGTGATACCTGCTCTGCAGCCATGTGGCTACGGCGCTTGTACCATGTGGCACCTGCTCTGCAGCCATGTGGTTACTGCGCTGGTACCATGTGGCACCTGCTCTGCAGCCATAGGGCTCCTGCTCTGCAGCCATAGGGCTTTTGCGCAGCAGCCATATGGCTCCTGCTCTGCAGCCATAGGGCTCCTGATCTGCAGCCATAGGGCTCCTGCTCTGCAGCCATAGGGCTCCTGCTCTGCAGCCATAGGGCTCCTGCTCTGCAGCCATAGGGCTCCTGCTCTGCAGCCATAGGCTCCTGCTCTGCAGCCATAGGGGGGCAGCAGCAGGGGGGCGTGGTGTGGGGAGGGGTAAGTGGGGTGGAGTGGCATTCACCTAGCAACGTGGCTACGCCATGGTACACGTTTCATGCTCTCACTGAAAGCAGGCAAGAGCTTGGTTTGGATCAGCAAGCACATTAGCAGCAACAGTAGCAAGCAGCATGAGCACGCTACCGAGTGGTGCCGGCATCAGAGTGGACAGACCTACTGCCCGCATGCTGCTCATTACTTGCCTCTCGCCTTTCGCACTTGCTGCCTGGCCGCTGCTGCTGCTGCTCCTTGCCACCGCTCCTGTGTGATATGGGAGGATAATGGTGGGAGGGAGCGAGGGTCGCAATGGGGAGGCTAGGGGGTGGGGAGGAGAGCGGAATTGTACATGGGCTTGGGGAGGGGGAAGTGTATCAACAAACTGGGAGGGGGTGGTTCTGTAGGGGTGGGGGAGAAGAGGTGACCATCAGACCTGCAGCCAAGGGGCGTGCACGTGAGGTAGGGAGATCGGCTGGACACTAGGTGTTAGCCACTTACCGGTAGCACCCAGCAACCACTCACTGGCAGAGAGCAGGGAGTGAAAGGGTCAGGAAGAAGAGGGGGAAGGGGGAGCTTGTATGTGTGGAGGTGGGAAGGTGGTGGTAGTGATGCCAAGGTGCCAAGGTAGGTAGGAGTAGGTCTGCTCTTGGCTGCTGGGAAGGGTAGGGAGGGAAGGGCAGGTGGCTGCGATGCCAGGGAGTAGAAGGCGAGGGGGAAGGGGGAAGTAGGATAGGAGGAAGGTGTGGTGTGGTGGGGTGGGGGATGGGGGGAAGGGAAGGGAGAGGGGGAAAGGTGAGGTACTGAGAGTTACCATGGGACCTGCAGCAAACACAGTGCGCGCTATTGGTTAGGCTGGATAATAGTGGACACTGTAAGGCAAGGGGAAACCACTCACCGCTTACGCCTTGGTGCTCCGTTTTGCGCAATGCGCCTTGCTGGCTCCTTGTAAGCTGTCACCGTGGACTCACCACTCACCGGAGCAAAGGAGGGGAGGTACTTGGGGGCAAAGGAGGGGGAAGTAATACAATGTGGAGTAGGAATGTGCAGTAGGGGCTCGAGGAGGGAAGGCTCGAGGGAAGGGCATGGGCTACGATGTCAGGAGGGTGGGATGGGGTGGTGTGTGACCGTCAGACCTGTAGTAAATACGGGGCATGCTAGTGGTTAGGCATGGTAATGAGAGACACTGAAAGGCAGGGGGCTAGCCACTCACCGCTAACGTTGTGCTGCTCCGTGTTGCACAATATTGTCTTCTTGTTTGCTCTTACCTCGGTCTTACCTTGCAGGGGGAGTGGGGCTAAAATGTAAACTGTAGGCTGCGACTGCGTGGCGTTGCGTGCTTGGGCTGCATGCGAGACAAGCTGCGAGTTACTTTGTAATGCGTGGCGTGGAAATGTCTGCAAGGTGGAAAAACGGCTGTTGGTGAGATCCGAACTGCTAGCTGCGTCTGAGGCTCGCATCTTCGAGGTTCTCTGCAAGGCGGACTGTTGGCTGGGTGACCATCGCAGACGCCATTGCAAACTGCGCAGATTGTTGCATTACACTGGACGCTTTGCGAACTGCGCACACACAACACATGGCTGCAGCGCTGGAGCCACATGGCTGCAGCGCTGGAGCCACATGGCTGCAGAGCAGGTACCATGTGTCCAGCGCTGGAGCCACATGGCTGCAGCGCTGGAGCCACATGGCTGCACCGCTGGAGCCACATGGCTGCAGCGCTGGAGCCACATGGCTGCACCGCTGGAGCCACATGGCTGCAGCGCTGCAGCCAGGTGCTCCAGCGCTGGAGCCTCATGGCTGCAGCGCTGGAGCCAAGTGCTGCACCGCTGGAGCCACATGGCTTCAGCGCTGCAGCCACATGGCTGCAGAGCAGTTACTAGGTGCTCCAGCGCTGCAGCCACATGGCTGCAGCGCTTGAGCCACATGGCTGCACCGCTGGAGCCACATGGCTGCAGCGCTGCAGCCAGGTGCTCCAGCGCTAGAGCCACATGGCTGCAGCGCTGGAGCCACATGGCTGCAGCGCTGGAGCCACATGGCTGCAGAGCAGGTACCATGTGTCCAGCGCTGGAGCCACATGGCTGCAGCGCTGGAGCCACATGGCTGCACCGCTGGAGCCACATGGCTGCAGCGCTGGAGCCACATGGCTGCACCGCTGGAGCCACATGGCTGCAGCGCTGGAGCCAAGTGCTCCAGCGCTGGTGACGCTGCTAATTTGTGTGAGTGTGGCCCCTATTGTCAGGGCAGGCTCAACGTGTATGGTGACCAAGGTACTGTCATCAAGGAGAATGCAAGTATTGAAGCTGTCTCATCTGGTTTAGCCCCTCATGTCATGTTGGTGTCAACGCTCCTGGGTGTTCCAGCATGGCAACAGTCAGTACAATGGCATGCATGAAACATCACAAAGCATCAAGGCCCTGCCGACCACTGTCAGTCGCCAGATCATTAGGCCCTACCATTAAACATGGTCACTTTGACTACACCAGCCTTCAGCCAGCTGCCAGCCAGCCAACATGAAGGCAGCTTAGAGGCAGTGAAGCGATTGACAAATGTGATGTCCAGCCACCGTGCCCAGGGCTGCTCAACCATGAGCTGCAGCGAATCATGCATGGCTACAGAGTCACATCCCTTTACACAGAATAATACAACCTCCTTCACAGCAGGCATGAGCTGCACCAGCTGGTGCCAGAACTCCAGTGAGGGCTCCACGCTGCCGCCATACAGCTCAAAGCAGCTGCAGTGCTGGCACAATGGAGCCAATGCCAGGACATCAGTGGCTGTGACATCATGCAGGTCATGGACCACCACCTCGCCACAGAACTGCAGCGGTTGCAGCATGGCCACCAGCTGTGCCAGGTCCACCCTCTCCTGCTGTAGGAGTGCTGGGCTGATGACGTCACGGTACCTAAGGCTCAGGTCCTGCATTCCCAAGTACATCTCCTTGATCCGCACTGGCACCTTGCACGCTTCTGCCAAGTGGTGGAGTGCGGCTGCCACCACAGGATCTGACATTTCCCCCACACTGATGACCAGTGTCCCCAGCACTAGAGGCTCAGAGAGGGATTGCAGGGGCAGGTACATGATGTTCATGATGTCTGAAGCGATCTCATCAATGACCCCTGTAAGCTCCAGCCTCTGCCAGCTGCAGGGGGCATCAGCACGTGAGGAATCCAGAGCTCTTACACATCGCAGCTTGAGGCTTGTGATCTGGGTGGCTGCCAGGAGTGTGTCGAGCTGCTGCTGGCCCATGACTGATGCCCCTGGCAGCTGCAGGGTGTGGAGCTGAGGCAGGACCCGCACCAGCTCAGCCAGGCCCTCCATGCGGTGCGATTGGGTGATAGTCAGCACCTGCAGCTGAGCCAGAGGCTGCAAGTACTTCACGAAGTACCCCAGATCAGTGTTTATGCTGGGCGAGCTCACGATGTGCAGCTGGGTCAGGTGTTGCGCCAGGGGTTGAAAGCTTGGCAGCGGTGGTGTGCCAGGTCTGGGGCGTACGACAGCTATGCGGAGCTGCTTCAACTGCAGACCCTCAAACACCGGGCCCACTGCTCCAGGCTCATCACCATCCTGGCCGGAGATATCGGGGAGGTGTAGCTGCTGCAGCTGCAGGGCCAGCGGCGGGTGGGAGAGCATGCTGGCTAGCGCATCGCTCGATACATCAAGGCGTTGGATGGACAAGGCAGTCAGGCTGGGGAAGCTATCCAACATGAGCTGGGCAAGACCAGGTGTGCAGTGTAGATGTCTGCGCCTTCTACTCCCACTGCTGACCAACTTGCAGACCTCCACTGCTGTACAGTTTTCCAGCTTTGCCAGGGCATGGGCCAGCAGGTCGGTGTGATGTTGGGTGTACTTTTCAGTGTACTCTGTCTGCGGCAGCTCCAAAGTCAGTTCCAGCTTGCTTGTCCTCGCTTGCAGGGCTGCAACAACTCGGGGCGTGAGCAGCTGGTCGCAGCACTGCCTGCCCAGCTGGATGCGCAAGGCTGGGACGTGCAGCAGGCGGGCCAGGAAGAAAGCGCTACAGGTCAGGGGCAGCAGGCTCCTGGCCCCAAGCCGCATGACCCGGCAAGCGATGTCATCCAGCAGCGCTGGCGGGAGGTCCAGCAGCCTAGTGGCAGGAGGGGGCGCCTGGCCGGCTGGGCTGTACCCATCTGTTGCAGAGGCACCGCCATCCACTGCGGCTTGCTGTTGCATGTCACGCTGGCTCATAGCTGGGACTGTCTGTTGGCCTGAAGAGTGGGTGGAGCAACAAGGCTGTCAGGGTGTGATGGGCGCCAGTAGCGGCAGCAGTGTATGATTGGCTGGATGAGGGGGTGGGGATACGCACCTGGTTGCTCCTGGCTGCTCTCAGCTCACTTCAGTCGGCGATGCTTTCCAATAGGCCTGCAGAGCAGAAAGAGAGCAGCAGCGCGGACCTCGGACATAAGCCAGTAGATCACAGTTGGCGAGAAACACTACTCGCTGGCTACTCCCACAGGCGCTACCGATGACTTACGGGCGGTTCAGCTTGTGCGGCCTGATGTTACAGCCGATATCAGTTTCGGCTTTCGCGGCCCGATGTTACAGCTGGGCGAGGCAGATTGTCGATTAGCATCATGATAGCTTCGCACAGAACCGAGGGCGCACCGGCTAGGGTTCTTCCCATGCAACCTTTTCCAGCCCCCCCACCCCCACCACCGGAGTGCGAATGCGTCAGAGCGGGCAAATGTTTCCTCTTTCAGTTAGTCTTCCCTTCGTCCTTCTTTTCCTTCCTTTCTTTCCCCGGGTTAGGGTTAGGGTTAGGGTTAGGGTTAGGGTTAGAGAACCTTCTGGCTAGTGGCTGGCCAGCTCCGTCCAGCCACTAGCGCAGCAGCCTGCGAGGGTCCCTGACAGTCTGGTCCCTGACAGTCTGGTGATGCAGGCAGGCAGGCGCTGACACAATGGCAGGATGGGCGAGCGGGGGCAGAGTCAGCCTGAAGACAGCCTGCCACTGCCTCCCACTGCCTGGCCATCCAGGTCACCTGGCAGGGTCAGGGCTGCAGCTGGCTCAGGAGGAGGGGTGGGTCGGGAGGTAGGGGGCAGCACCAGGGGCCGCCACCAGCAGCGGCGCAGGCTGAGCTGTCAGGCAAGGGTGCAGGCGTGGGTCTGGAGGTAGGGAAGGTATGACACTGCCCTTTGAGGCAGCAGCCTGGAGCAAACCCTGTGCTGCTTTGCAGGGCGGCAGGGCGGCAGGGCGGCAGGGCATGGGTCAGCGACTCATGCATGGCTGCATAAGAAGACTCCTGTAAGAGCATGAAGTTGCACACTGGAGAAGCACACCAGCTGTGTACCTCATCATGGTTACTATTGCCATCGACTGCGACACTACAGGTCACCCCCGCCATTGGCCCCGCAATTCACTTTTTGGCACCGTCTTTGATCCGCTGCATGTAATTCTTCCACCGTTGGGCTCTGTATCTCACAGCGGTGTCGCTAGCAGGTTAGGCCCTCTTTCGCCGATTGTACTGCATTGTCTCGACGACTTGATTAGCTTCGCAATGACATTCTTCATCTGTTTATATGCGTGTCGCAATAGGAGAGGTGGATTGGTGGCCGGAGGCATGTCCGTGCCGAGCAGCATTTGCTGCCGTCGGACTGGCAACTCGCGAATACATCTCAGGCAAGCACGGGGCGCTGCGTCTTAATGCGTGTTGCGTACGATGCTAACACACGCAGCCCAATCTGCTAACCTCCACAGGTGCTTGGCTGTTTTGAGGATCAACATCAAACCCACATCAGCCCAAGGCTCTCCCAAGCAGCAGTGCAGCCAGGCAATCAGCTCTTGAAAACAGTGAGCAAGAGGTGAGTAAGATAGTATTGTATGTCACCTTGTCTAGGTCAGTTTGATGTTCGTGTGAACACTTGCGCAACGCGTGACAGGCATGAACAGCTGAGGGTAGCATAGATCTGTCGTGAGCCTTAAGTTTCGAACAATTAGTACTCATTAATGACCATGTTTTGTGGTGTGTGCCCCAAGACCTTGTCTTTGTGATTGTGTGTGCAGGATGCCAATAGTACATCACCCCCATCTCCATCACCGAGCAAGGCAGCAGCGGCGTAGAGCAGCAGCCAACAAGGAGGTTACAAGGAGGTGCAAGGAGGAGCAAGGAGGTAGCAAGGAGGTACACTCGCAGAAAAGTTCATGAGAAAAGTTGAAAATTTTGACAAAGTGGCTTGATGGAATGTATTTTTTAGCGGTTCTAAGAATGGGGGTGTAAACCTAAAATCGAGGAAAAATCGGGCTGAGGAGATACGAGAAAACCAGTACTGGTCCGCCCCCAACCAGTACTGGTCCACCCCCAACCAGTACTGGCCGCCCCCCCAACCAGTACTGGTCCACCCACAACCAGTACTGGTACACCCTCAACCAGTACTGGTCCTCCCCTAACCAGTACTGGTTCACACCCAACCAGTACTGGTCCACACCCAACCAGTACTGGTCCTCCCTCAACCAGTACTGGTTCACCCCTAACCAGTACTGGTCCACCCCCCAACCAGTACTGGTCCACCCCCCAACCAGTACTGGTCCACCCCTAACCAGTACTGGTCATCCCCCAACCAGTACTGGTCCACACCCAACCAGTACTGGTCCACCCCCAACCAGTACTGGTCCTCTCCTAACCAGTACTGGTTCACACCCAACCAGTACTGGTCCATACCCAACCAGTACTGGTCCTCCCCTAACCAGTACTGGTTCACCCCTAACCAGTACTGGTTCACACCCAACCAGTACTGGTTCACCCACAACCAGTACTGGTCCACCCACAACCAGTACTGGTCCACCCCCAACCAGTACTGGTCCACCCCCAACCAGTACTGGTCCACCACCAACCAGTACTGGTCCACCCCCAACCAGTACTGGTCCACCCCCCAACCAGTACTGGTCCACCCCTAACCAGTACTGGTGCCCGCCCAACCAGTACTGGTCCACTCCGAACCAGTACTGGCTGACCCCTAACCAGTACTGGTCCACTCCCAACCAGTACTGGTCCACACCCAACCAGTACTGGTCCACCCCCCAACCAGTACTGGTCCACCACCAACCAGTACTGGTCCACACCCAACCAGTACTGGTCCACACCCAACCAGTACTGGTACACCCTCAACCAGTACTGGTCCTCCCCTAACCAGTACTGGTCCACCACCAACCAGTACTGGTCCACACCCAACCAGTACTGGTCCACACCCAACCAGTACTGGTCCACCCCCAACCAGTACTGGTCCTCCCTTAACCAGTACTGGTTCACCCCTAACCCCCAACCAGTACTTGTCCACTCCCAACCAGTACTGGTTCACCCCCCCACCAATACTGGTCCACCTCTAACCAGTACTGGTGCCCGCCCAACCAGTACTGGTTTAACCCAAACCAGTACTGGTTCACATTCAAACAGTACTGGTTAACACACAACCAGTACTGGTTGACTTACGGTTCTGGGTTGTGTATCAATACCGTGGAGTGATTGTTTCTGCTTTCTTGTAGTTGGTTGGTGAAGTATTTGATGTTTCACCAACGTAAGTAGCTGATTACATGTGCAAGGCATTCATGTTGCAGCTAGCTCCATGTGTGCAGAGTCTGTCAAGGCAATGAAAGCAGATGCATTCAATGTTCAGGCGACACATAGATGTCTGGTCCCCTGCAATCTATCATGCACGCTTGGCCCTCTTAGCTGCCTGTTCCTTCGCCTTTTCCTCAGCCTTCTCTATAGCATAAGCTGCTGCCTTATGGCTCAAGATGTAAGTCAACAGCTTCTGCACCTGATCATCAGGCAACAGACTATCCGTCTCAAACAGCTCGTCCACAGGCTCCAATGCAGGAGGCACATATGGCACAGGCGGGCCAAACACCCCAGCTTGGTGCTCTTCCAAACCCAGTGGCCAATACTGCTCCTGCTCGATGAGACGCTGCGGTGGGCTGGTGGGTTGGCACTTATACAGCAGCTGCTTGTGTATCGCTGCCACAAAGCATGTCTCGTCATTGACATACCCCTGGCTGCCATAGAAATGCACCCTGGTGGAGGCGCTGCCCTCTAGCCCACAATCCCCCGCATGGATCGTGTAGCCACGCATGCCCAGCACCTCCCCTGGCTGCAAGGTCACCCGGTAAACCTGCATCTTGTCCACAGCATCCATCTGCTCCTTGAACTGTTTGGCATCGAGGTCGCCCTCGTTCTTTGCCTCCACCAGCAACACCTTGATGTGGCTGTCTGGGATGACCAGGACGCGTGTCAGCTCCAGTGCTATGATTAGCACCAGGCCATCACGCTCCCAGCTGAACGGTGAAGGTCGTGCTGCTGAGGGTGCACCAGGCGTTGAGGTGGAGGGGGCCTGAGGGGGAGGGGGGCTGCTGCTGGTGCTTGCTGTTGCTGCTGCTGCTGCTGCTGTTGCTGCTGCTGCTGCTGCTGCTCGCCTTTGCTTGGCTGCCTTGCTTGATCTGCCCCTGCGTGAACCGCCCTTGCGTTTTTTGGGTGGCTGGATCGGCTCCACGTCCACATGCAGCGCCTGTGCTGGCACCAACCTTGTGGCCGGCACCCGGGGCAGGTCCTCACCTACCACGTCGCGCCCATACTTGGCATCATTCACCAGCACGGTGCCCCCACGCAACGTGATCTGGGACAGGCTGACAGCATACTGCTGCAAGCTGTTCAGGTAGTCCTCAGCAACCTGGAATGCTGTCGCCCACTGCTTCAGCTTGAGCTGGGCTGCTGCTCCTGCCTCTCCCCCCTGGGCTGCTATGCCCTGCTGCCTCTCGATGCTGCGTATAGCCCGAGCTGTCGTGCAGGCTGACATGGATACGGAGTCAGGGAGGCTGCCATCTGTATTGGGGGTGGTGAAGGGCATTTGGAGGCGCTGGCCGGTGCTGTAGTTCACGCCCTTCACTGCAGCCTGTAAGACTTTCTCGCAAAGGTGGATGTCGTGGAAGATGGCCCTGCCGAACTCCAATGCCAGCAACTGGCATGCCCACACACGGAGTTTGTTAGCCCTGAGGTGAGCTGGGAGGCGGGTCCTTGCAACACCGCGCTGCTGCACTGCCTCACGCCATCGCTGTGGGTCCTCCTCCTCTGGCACATGGGGGTTGCCGTCAGGGTATGCTGCCAACAGCCACTGAAGGCATGACACACAGAGCAAGCACTAGGGCTAGGGCTAGGGATAGGGTTAGGGGAAGGGTTAGGCATGGACGTTTGGATTGGGTTGGGTTAGGGTTGGGGCTAGGGCTAGGGCTAGGGTTAGGGCTAGGGCTAGGGCTAGTGATAGGGCTAGGGCTAGGGCTAGGGATAGTGCTAGGGCTAGGGCTAGGGCTAGGGCTAGGGCTAGGGCTAGGGCTAGGGTTAGGGATAGGGATAGGGATAAAGCTAGGGCTAGGGCTAGGGATAGGGCTAGGGCTTGGGGTAGGGCATGGCTAGAACCAAAACCAGGGCTATGACATGCTAATGTTACCTGCTCATTGCTGCCAGCTGCTCTGGGTAACGCCGAGTGGCTGTCTGATGTCGCCTGTGAATGTGACGCATGTGATGTATCTGACGCTGGTGGTGTGTCTGGCGTGCGGCCTCGCTTCCTGGCTGGTGCTATCGCCGCTACCTGCAGAACAAACAAGGGCCACAACATGCATTCTATGCTTGTCTGCAGTCAGGGTGGGCTGTTGATGTTTGGCTATGATCATTTGAAGTGAGCATGTCCCAGCCACCTTACCTTAGGCTTCTTGGTTGGAGGCTTGGGTGGTGCACCCCGCTTTTTGGTCTGATGCGTTGCAGGACCTCGTGGTGCGTAGCTGGGGGCTGCTGGACATGATGCCTTGCGGGGCTTCGGTGCCCCGCGTGCTACAGACATCAACGCTTCTGCTACCTCCTGCAACATAAACACAACATGGGTTATTGTGCAATCTGGTTTTTGTGTTATTGAGTTCCGTTGACCTTAATGTCTCACTTTCTCAGTTGCAGGGCCTTGTTGTTGCCGGGGGCTGTGCTAGCTGCTGCTGCTCTGAAGCCTGCAGGGCAAAGGGTGTCATGCAAGCATCAATATCATGTGACTCTGCGGGGAGTACTGCGTGCATTTAGGACGATTGATGCGGGCCCATTTTAGGGGTTATACTGAATGCTTTGAACTATACAACTGTGACTGGGGTTACATAGGCTGATGTGTTTCTCATGAACTTGTGGGGCATTCACCTTGGAGGTGCCATCGTCTCTCAACAGCTTCGCTTGCTGGCTTTGCAGCAGCGCAGTCATCAACTCCTGTATCCGGGCTTCCTTCATCTGATCCTGTGACTCCAGCTGTGCGATGCGTTCCCTCATGGCTGCCACGATTTCTTCTGCAAGCAACATCACAGTACGTCCCAAAATAGCCTCCAAATGTGTAACCCTGGTATGTTAACTCTAGCTTCTTGTCGAGGTCCACTAAAGATGGTGGTTGATTGTTCACCTGGCGGAGGTCGTGGGTCCGTGATGGTCCTTGAGTCAGATGTTGCCACCGAACCCCGTCCTGTAGCACGGTTCATGACTTGCAATGAATGTCCTTTCAAGCTTGCTGCAGCATATGACTTATACCTGCTGCACTACAGGATATTCTTGTCAATTGGGACCAACTGTTGCTCACTGCAATTTGATCCGCGTACACTATAGCTGTGATCATACCTTTGGAGGGGGCATCGCCAGCAGGTGAGCTGCGTCCATGCGCTGGTGAATGTGCCCTGGAAGAGGGAGGGGAGGATGAAGTGGAGGAGGCGGAGGATGAGGAGGAGGCCGAGGAGGTTGAGGATGTGGATGAGGAGGTGGAGCAGGAGGAGGAAGAGGAGGAGGAGGACATGGGCACGGGCGGTGGCTGTGACGGCCCAAACTTTCCCTGCATGCATGAACAAGAGTGTTGTGATGATGCTGGCTGTAGTATATTACCTGCCATATTAAAGTACATGCATAGGTCACATACCGCTGTTGGGTTGCTCATGTCCTGTGGTGCATTGTTGGGCCACTCCTTGGCGATGTCAATCTGCATACACACAGGCATACACATCTTAGATGGTGCTGCCGTGACATTGTTTTACAGGCTGGGTGGTCATCATGCTATCATGCATCCACGTACCATGGAGCTCCACATCCTGTCAGTGTCTAGGGTGTGGTGTAGCCAGCGGTGTCTTGCCAGCATGCGACTGGCGTCGTAGCGGACCTTGTGTTGCGTTGCATGGCCTCTACAAGCACAGGGCAATGCATGAAGTGTCAACGTCTTGTTGTGGAGTCTAACATGCAGAGTATCAAGCACTTGCTTTAGGCCCCTGCGCGCCAAGTACTCCATGTGCACCAGCACCCGGGTCCCGCTGCTCCATGCATCCTTCTGTTGCCGGCATTTGCCTGTCTTCCACTCCCACTCCATCTCCCCAAACGCATGCTTTAAGAACTTGGTGAGGTTCAGCATGGCCTTCGCTGGCAGTCCCTGCATGCCAAAGTACAGCCCACTCTGGCTGATATCACAAGCGCACATGCTTGCTTTATTTGCAATGGATTAGGTTTTCCCACACGCACCTCATGCACTGGATGGGTGGTGTCGAAAGTCATTACCACCTTTGCCTTAGGGTAGATGGCTACCAATGCCGGGCACATGGGGATCAAGATAACGGTGGCCTCACTCCAGCGTTGCCTGTCAGCTGCAGAAAAGGAAACAAGGAATGAATCCAAGCAGCTGATGGCCCACCCTTGAGAGGCCGAGCAGCACAGCACTGAACAGCTACTGTTCTTGCGCCCGCCCACTTCAGCCTGCAGTGCACACACTAATGCTGGAGGAAAACCAGACGAGCTTTTCATGGCTATCCTGCTCACAAGCGTTGATGTCCTGATTTGCTTATAACCTACCGCCATGCGCCGAATGGCCATGTCCATGACCTCCAGGCTCAGCAACTTGGGCTCCACTGCACCGTCCTTGTCGACCCCCCAGAGCTGCTCTGCCAAGCGGTCTATCTTGCCAACCTGCGGGTGAAGTAAACGGTCACCGTCCTGGGTCCTTGTAGGATGTTGTTGTAGTATGATGGCCCTTGGTATGTTGTTGGCTTCCCTCACCTCTGTACCGTCCAGGTTGAGGTACACCTGCTGCCGTTCACCCTCTTGGACACCATCCTCCAGGGCTTGAGCCTCTGCAAGGCAGCAGCAGTACCCACACTGTAGCCTACATATGACATTAACTGACTAGTTAAACAGTTTGATCTCCGTGTCATCTATCAGTGGTTGACTCATTCTTTTCTGGTTGATCTCAATAAGTGCTGGGCGGCTTATCCTACAATTGTATTATATCACCGTCCTGTTTTGGATGACCTCCCTGTACGTATATTGTAATATATTGCTGTCCTATGTGACTGTGTGCCATCTTACCTGCTGCTACTGCTGCCGCCCACAGTATTTGCGCTTTGCCATCTGGCCACTGGATTGGCAACGCCAGTGCTGGTGGTGCTGCTGTTTCTGTTGCTGCTGCAGCTGCTGGTGCTGCAGCTGATGGTGCTGCTGGTGCTCCTGACGGTTCTGCTGCTGCTGCTGTTGTGGTCTGTGCAGCCTGTGCTGCTGCTGCTGTTTGGGCCGCTGGTGTTGCTGCTGCCCAAGCTGTTGTTGCTTCTGCTGCTGCTGCTTGTGCTGCTTGTGTTGCTTGTGCTGTTGGTATCCCCGTTGCTGTTACTGTTGCTGCTGGTTCTGTTGCTGCTGCTGGCTTGCATGAGAATCTGATACTTGGCACTGTTATCTGTGACGGCTGTGAGGGAAGTGCTGGTATTGCGGCCAGTGTTGTTGCTGGGGCTGCTGCTGCTGCTGCTGGTTCTGGTGCTGCTGCTGCTGGTGCTGCTGCTGCTGCTGCTGATGCTGCTGCTGCTGCTGCTGATGCTGCTGTTGCTGGTGGTGGTACTGTTGCTGCTGCTGCTGCAGGTGCTGGTGCTGGTGCTGCTGTTGCCGCTGCTGCTTCTGCTGCTGTTGCTGCTGGTGCCGGTACTGCTGCTGCTGACGCCGCTGCTGCTGCTGCTGCTGCCGCTGCTGCTGTTGCTGCTGCTGTTGTTGCTGTTGCTGCTGTTGCTGCTGCCGCTGCTGGTGGTGGTGTCGGTGATGGTGGTGCGGCCGGTGCTGCGGCTGCTGCTGGTATTGCTGCTGCAGCTGGTGCTGCTGCTGTTGCTGCTGCTGCTGGTGCTGCTGCTGCAGCTGCAGCTGCTGCTGCTGGTACTGCTGCTGCTGCTGCTGGTGCTGCTGGTGCTGCTGCAGCTGGTGCTGCTGCTGTTGCTGCTGCTGCTGGTGGTGCTGCTGCTGCTGCTGCTGCTGCTGCTGCTGCTGCTGCTGCTGCTGGTACTGCTGCTGCTGCTGCTGGTGCTGCTGCTGTGACTGCTGCCGCTGCTGGTGGTGGTGTCGGTGATGGTGGTGCGGCCGGTGCTGCGGCTGCTGCTGGTATTGCTGCTGCAGCTGGTGCTGCTGCTGTTGCTGCTGCTGCTGGTGCAGCTGCTGCTGCTGCTGCTGGTGGTGCTGCTGCTGCTGCTGGTGCTTCTGGTGTTGATGTTGCGCACGCACCACCTTGTCGTGGCACAAGTGATGTTGGTGCTGCTGCTACTGCATGTGCTGCTGCGGCTGCTGCTGTTGCTGCTGAGCTCTTCCTTGGCAGGGTCAAAAGCTGCAGTGGCCTGGACGATGCATTCTCTTCCTGGGACACACGGGGGGACGTGGCTGCTGGTGCTGGTGCTGTTGACTGCGATGCTGTTGCTGTTGTTGTGGATGTGGCTGCTCCTGTTGCTGCTGCTGCTGCCGATGCTGCACCCTGTGCTGGTGCTGTTGCTGCTGTTGCTGCTCTCTTGCTGGTGCTGCTGCTTCCCTCCTGCTCGCTTTCTGCTGCTGCCCTCTTGCCCCCTCCCTGGGACACAAGGGGGGATGTGGCTGCTGAGGCCGCTGCTGTCAATGGCGATGTTGCTGCTGCTGTAGCTGCTGCTGCTGCTGCTGCTGCGCCCCTCCTTGGCAGGGTAAGAAGCTGCAGTGGCCTGGATGGTGCACCGGCACCCCTTGCCTGGGTCACAGGTGGGGATGTGGCCGCTGAGGCCGCTGTTGGAGGTGCTGCTGCAGGTGTTGCTGCTGCTGCTGCTGCGCCCCTCCTTGGCAGGGT
>JASKMD010000004.1:9168387-9188297 GCA_030144725.1 Haematococcus lacustris
CCAACTAGTACTGGTAAGCCAGCCAGTACTGGTCACAGCCAGCCAACCAGTACTGGTCAGCCAGCCAGTACTGGTCACAGCCAGCCAGCCAGTACTGGTCAGCCAGCCAGTACTGGTCGCAGCCAGCCAACCAGTACTGGTCAGCCCGCCAGTACTGGTCAGCCAGCCAGTACTGGTCACAGCCAGCCAACCAGTACTGGTCAGCCAGCCAGTACTGGTCAGCCAGCCAGTACTGGTCACAGCTAGCCAGCCAGTACTGGTCAGCCAGCCAGTACTGGTCAGCCCGCCAGTACTGGTCACAGCCAGCCAACCAGTACTGGTCAGCCAGCCAGTACTGGTCACAGCTAGCCAGCCAGTACTGGTCACAGCCAGCCAACCAGTACTGGTCAGCCAGCCAGTACTGGTCAGCCAGCCAGTACTGGTCACAGCCAGCCAACCAGTACTGGTCAGCCAGCCAGTACTGGTCAGCCAGCCAGTACTGGTCACAGCCAGCCAACCAGTACTGGTCAGCCAGCCAGTACTGGTCAGCCCGCCAGTACTGGTCACAGCCAGCCAACCAGTACTGGTCAGCCAGCCACTACTGGTCAGCCCGCCAGTACTGGTCACAGCCAGCCAACCAGTACTGGTCAGTCTAACAGTACTGGTCAGCCAGCCAGTACTGGTCACAGCTAGCCAGCCAGTACTGGTCACAGCCAGCCAACCAGTACTGGTCAGCCAGCCAGTACTGGTCAGCCAGCCAGTACTGGTCACAGCCAGCCAACCAGTACTGGTCAGCCAGCCAGTACTGGTCAGCCAGCCAGTACTGGTCACAGCCAGCCAACCAGTACTGGTCAGCCAGCCAGTACTGGTCAGCCCGCCAGTACTGGTCACAGCCAGCCAACCAGTACTGGTCAGCCAGCCACTACTGGTCAGCCCGCCAGTACTGGTCACAGCCAGCCAACCTGTACTGGTCAGTCTAACAGTACTGGTCAGCCAGCCAGTACTGGTCACAGCTAGCCAGCCAGTACTGGTCACAGCCAGCCAACCAGTACTGGTCAGCCAGCCAGTACTGGTCAGCCAGCCAGTACTGGTCACAGCCAGCCAACCAGTACTGGTCAGCCAGCCAGTACTGGTCAGCCAGCCAGTACTGGTCGCAGCCAGCCAACCAGTACTGGTCAGCCAGCCACTACTGGTCAGCCAGCCAGTACTGGTCACAGCCAGCCAGCCAGTACTGGTCAGCCAGCCAGTACTGGTCAGCCAGCCAGTACTGGTCACAGCCAGCCAACCAGTACTGGTCAGCCAGCCAGTACTGGTCAGCCAGCCAGTACTGGTCACAGCCAGCCAACCAGTACAGGTCAGCCAGCCAGTACTGGTCAGCCAGCCAGTACTGGTCACAGCCAGCCAACCAGTACTGGTCAGCCAGCCACTACTGGTCACAGCCAGCCAACCAGTACTGGTCAGCCAGCCAGTACTTATCAGCTAGCCAGTACTGGTCACAGCCAGCCAACCAGTACTGGTCAGCCAGCCAGTACTGGTTACAGCTAGCCAGTACTGGTCACAGTCAGCCAACCAGTACTGGTCAGCCAGCCAGTACTGGTTACAGCTAGCCAGTACTGGTCACAGCCAGCCAACCAGTACTGGTCAGTCTAACAGTACTGGTCAGCCAGCCAATACTGGTCACAGCTAGCCAGCCAGTACTGGTCACAGCCAGCCAACCAGTACTGGTCAGCCATCCAGTACTGGTCACAGCCAGCCAGTACTGGTCAGAGCCAGCCAACCAGTACTGGTCAGCCAGCCAGTACTGGTCAGCCAGCCAGTACTGGTCAGCCAGCCAGTACTGGTTACAGCTAGCCAACCAGTACTGGTCAGCCAGCCAGTACTGGTTACAGCTAGCCAACCAGTACTGGTCAGCCAGCCAGTACTGGTCACAGCTAGCCAACCAGTACTGGTCAGCCAACCAGTACTGGTCAGCCCGCCAGTACTGTTCGCAGCCAGCCAACCAGTACTGGTCAGCCCGCCAGTACTGGTCAGCCAGCCAGTACTGGTAAGCCAGCCAGTACTGGTCACAGACAGCCAACCAGTACTGGTCAGCCAACCAGTACTGGTCACAGCCAGCCAACCAGTACTGGTCAGCCAACCAGTACTGGTAAGCCAGCCAGTACTGGTCACAGCCAGCCAACCAGTACTGGTCAGCCAGCCAGTACTGGTCACAGCCAGCCAGCCAGTACTGGTCAGCCAGCCAGTACTGGTCGCAGCCAGCCAACCAGTACTGGTCAGCCCGCCAGTACTGGTCAGCCAGCCAGTACTGGTAAGCCAGCCAGTACTGGTCACAGACAGCCAACCAGTACTGGTCAGCCAGCCAGTACTGGTCAGCCAGCCAGTACTGGTCAGCCAACCAGTACTGGTCAGCCATCCAGTACTCGTCACAGCCAGCCAACCAGTACTGGTCAGCCAGCCAGTACTGGTCAGCCAGCCAGTACTGGTCACAGCCAGCCAACCAGTACTGGTCAGCCAGCCAGTACTGGTCAGCCAGCCAGTACTGGTCACAGCCAGCCAACCAGTACTGGTCAGCCAGCCAGTACTGGTCAGCCAGCCAGTACTGGTAACAGCCAGCCAACCAGTACTGGTCAGCCAGCCAGTACTGGTCAGCCAGCCAGTACTGGTCACAGCCAGCCAACCAGTACTGGTCAGCCAGCCAGTACTGGTTACAGCTAGCCAGTACTGGTCACAGCCAGCCAACCAGTACTGGTCAGTCTAACAGTACTGGTCAGCCAGCCAGTACTGGTCACAGCTAGCCAGCCAGTACTGGTCACAGCCAGCCAACCAGTACTTGTCAGCCATCCAGTACTGGTCACAGCCAGCCAGTACTGGTCAGAGCCAGCCAACCAGTACTGGTCAGCCAGCCAGTACTGGTCAGCCAGCCAGTACTGGTCAGCCAGCTAGTACTGGTTACAGCTAGCCAACCAGTACTGGTCAGCCAGCCAGTACTGGTCACAGCTAGCCAACCAGTACTGGTCAGCCAACCAGTACTGGTCAGCCAACCAGTACTGGTCACAGCCAGCCAACCAGTACTGGTCAGCCAACCAGTACTGGTAAGCCAGCCAGTACTGGTCACAGCCAGCCAACCAGTACTGGTCAGCCAGCCAGTACTGGTCACAGCCAGCCAGCCAGTACTGGTCAGCCAGCCAGTACTGGTCGAAGCCAGCCAACCAGTACTGGTCAGCCCGCCAGTACTGGTCAGCCAGCCAGTACTGGTAAGCCAGCCAGTACTGGTCACAGACAGCCAACCAGTACTGGTAAGCCAGCCAGTACTGGTCACAGCCAGCCAACCAGTACTGGTCAGTCTAACAGTACTGGTCAGCCAGCCAGTACTGGTCACAGCTAGCCAGCCAGTACTGGTCAGCCAACCAGTACTGGTCAGCCAACCAGTACTGGTCACAGCCAGCCAACCAGTACTGGTCAGCCAGCCAGTACTGGTCAGCCAGCCAGTACTGGTCACAGCCAGCCAACCAGTACTGGTCAGCCAGCCAGTACTGGTCAGCCAGCCAGTACTGGTCACAGCTAGCAAACCAGTACTGGTCAGCCAGCCAGTACTGGTCACAGCCAGCCAACCAGTACTGGTCAGCCAGCCAGTACTGGTCAGACAGCCAGTACTGGTCGCAGCCAGCCAACCAGTACTGGTGCCAGCCAGTACTGGTCAGCCAGCAAGTACTGGTCACAGCCAGCCAGCCAGTACTGGTCAGTCAGGTGAACCAGCGCTGGTTAGTGAACCAGAGCTAGACCAGCCGATGCTTGTTGGTGAACTATTGTGCAGGGGCTGGATCATGGAGGACTTCATGCACTTCATCAAGTACGCCTGGCCCTATGTGTTCCAGGGAATCATGACAGAGGGCAACCTGCACTTGAAGCTGTGGCGGTTGCTGGTTGACTCTACCCTACACTACCTAACACCAGGTACATTAAGCGTTACAACGTAGCAGCAAGGGTGAATCCATGCAATGTGTGTGGTGACAGTAAGCACATGAGCTCTGTTGCCCCTCTTGCTTGCAGAGAACGACCCGCCATTGCGGTTTGGAATGCCAGCAGAGGAGAGGGCAAGGAACGCAGCCATCATCGCTGGCAACATGGAGGAGGCAGCTAGGAAGCTGAAGGAGTATGCGCGCATTCTGCACCGGATTCGTTACACACACAAGGTCCCGGACGACATGATCTCCAGCAACCTCCACATGGTGGAATGCCGGTGAGTTCCACGGTATAGAGCATTGCATGGTCAGCACGAGTGATGCTTCATGCTATCAAGTAGAACAACACCATGCGCATGCGTTTGTTACAGGTTACCGCAGCAGGAGAAGGAGCGTGGGCGCAGCTGCTGGGACAATGAGTTCTGGGTTGAGCGTGGTATGCAACGGGGCAAGAAGTTCAGCACAGCTCATGCTGCTGGCTACCAGCGTGGCTTGACCATGGGCATACGGGAGCGGCTGAGCCGACGCTCGCAGCTGTTTCTGTCCACACATACCCGCTGGGATGACAGTGATGAAGGAGAGATGGACAATGGTGACAGTGAGCATGATGGCGAGGAGGCTGACCACACTCGCGCCGATTAAGGCCGGAAGTCACCAGGACCATTTCTCCCGGGAGGCATACCGCAGATAGCCCCAGGAAAGGCCGACTCAACGCCGTTGTTGTCATTGAAAAACTCAAAGTTCGTGCGATGTTATAACCATTTGAAATCCGAAAAAACCCTGCGCAGGGTCCTGGCGACCCTGCGCAGGGTCCTAGCGCATCGGCCATTTGCAGGGTCCTGACGACCATTTGCAGGGTCCTGGTGACCCTGCGCAGGGTCCTGGTGACCCGGCGCAGGGTCCTGGCGACCCTGTGCAGGGTTTTGATGGCAGTTTTTACAGGGTCCTGCTGACCATTTGCAGGGTCCTGGTGACCCTGCGCAGGGTCCTGGCGACCCTGTGCAGGGTTTTGATGGCAGTTTTTACAGGGTCCTGCTGACCATATGCAGGGTCCTGGTGACCCTGCGCAGGGTCCTGGTGACCCGGCGCAGGGTCCTGGCGACCCGGCGCAGGGTTCTGATGGCAGTTTTTACAGGGTCCTGCTGACCATTTGCAGGGTCCTGGTGACCCTGCGCAGGGTCCTGGTGACCCGGCGCAGGGTCCTGGCGACCCTGTGCAGGGTTCTGATGGCAGTTTTTACAGGGTCCTGCTGACCATTTGCAGGGTTCTGGTGACCCTGCGCAGGGTCCTGGTGACCCGGCGCAGGGTCCTGGCGACCCTGTGCAGGGTTCTGATGGCTGATCATTTTACAGGGTCTTGCTGACCAGTCTACAGGGTCTACAAGGCATGATTCTTGTACTTGCTACTACAACATGACCCCTCATGCACTCTCCCTCTTGTTGCTCACGTGCATGTCATCTAAGCCATCATGACATTCACCTTGCACGCGCAAACCTGCCATGTCATGTCTTATGGTACAACGTATGCAACACCACTACAAACGACATGTATTGCTGATGCTAAGCACATGCATTGATGCCAGATGGCCACACCACACAACACCACAACACAATACCACTGCAACAACAACAACAACACAACGACTCATGCCTTACTCACAACCTGTGCGATGTGCACAACCACAAGGATTGGATGCATTTCATTGCTATGGGCTAACACCTCATCACGGGACTGCTAAGCACTTTGCCTTGCTGCCTATGCCCCATGGCACCAAATCAGGCTGATCTAGGCTAGGCTGGGCTAGGCTAGGCTAGGCTGGGCTAGGCTTGGCTCCAGGCTGCCCGCTCCAGGCTGCCCGCTCCAGGCTGCCCCTCTAGGCTGCCCGCTCCAGCCTGCCCGCTCCAGACTGCCCACTCCGGGCTGCCCGCTCCAGGCTGCCCACTCCATGCTGCTACGCCAAGGGCTGCTGGGTGCCATGGGGTGGGGGAGAGGAGAGGGGAGGGGAGGAGGGGAGGAGGGAAGGAGGGGAGGAGGGGAGGAAGGGAGGAGGAGGATGGGAGGAGGGTAGGTAGGTGGCAGACTCGGAAGTGGTGGTGGTGGGATTGGGCAGGGAAGGGGGAAGGGAGAAGGGGTCAAGGGGCAGCAGTGTGACCCATCAGACCTGCGGCAGCAAGAGGCATCCTTGCAATAAGGCTTGGCATTGGTGACAACTCATGTGCAGGGACTGGCCACTTACAGCTATGCTCCATGCCCCCCTCCATGTCACGCCGCTACCGCCTTGCTTGCAATCACCAAGCCATGTTACACCTGTCATGTTCCAGCTGTCAACAACTGCAAGCAAACATAAGCCAGCAAGCAGATGAATAAGGACATGCATGACGAGAAATGGGCAGGCTAGGCTGACACCACCAGAGCATGTGCACTCACCGGTGTACAAGCGCTCAAACCTTGTCGTATCCTTGCTGGTGGCTTCTCTGATGCAACCCAGCACAAGCTCCCCAATGCAAGACAATACGAACCACAACATGCATGCTTACTCACCTGCCAAGGTGAGGGTGAGGGTGAGGGTGAGGTCAAGGGCGAGTGGGAAGGGAAGGGGAATGATAGGGCAGTAAGGTAAGGGGACCTGTAGCCACCTGTAGAGACATGTAGAGGGAGGGAGGGCGTGAGGGAGGGCGCGAGAAAGGGCGTGAGGGAGGGAGGGAAGGAGGGAGGGAAGGAGGGAGGGAAGGAGGAGGTTGCTCCAGGCTGCAAGGAAGGATAGGGAGTGGGGCAAGGTGCGACGACGGCCTGGGAGGTGGTGGTGGCAAAGGGGAAGGGTCAAACCATCAATCTTGCAGCAGCTCAAAAGGCATGCCAGATGTTAAGCGGTGCTACATACTTGCAGAGGGATAGCCACTTACCTTGACAAATGCGCATGGATGTTTGCATGGCTGACGGCGAGGCTCGCTCGTTGTGTGTCGCTGTGTGGCTAGGCTTGCTACGTTGCCTTTTTGCGTTGCTGCGTGGCTGTAACGTTTCGAGAATGCGAGGTTGTGTGGATGGCTGCGATGCTGGTGAACTAGCTGGACTGCGTGGCTGAGCTAGCGACGTAGATGGTTGTATGCCTAGCGTCAGGGTTGGCTGCCTCATGGTAGGGGAAGTGGCTAGGGCTGCACTGCTGGCTAGGCTAAGTTGCGGCTAAGTTGCGTGTCTGAGCTAGCTAGCTAGCTGCGATGTGCCTGGGAGCGAGCATCATCTTGGGCCTGGCTGCGAGCCTAGTTGCGAGGCTCTGAATGCGTGGAGCTGACTCATTGCAATTGGAAGTCGCTACTAGCTAGAGACGCACCTTCGGCGTTGTTCATCGACTTGGCAGTACGAGATGTCGCAATGTAGAGCACGTACATCGCGTTTGTGCTAGGCGTGTTGTAGAGCAGGGACGTTGCAAGTTGGCTAGGTGACAAGAAGGCTGCGAGGTTGCATGCCATGTTGCTGGCTTTTTTGAAATTTTCCATTATGGCTTTCATCCAGATGCCACCGACCTGTGCCAGTCAGCAAGACCCTTCACAGGGTCAGTAGGACCCTACAAAGGGTCAGTAGGACCCTGCAGAAGGCCAGAGCGCCAGGACCCTGCACAACCATGGTCGAACCATGGTCGAGCCAGGACCCTGCACAACCATGGTCGCAGGGTCCTGGCACACAGGGTCAGCAGGACCCTGCGCAGGGTTTCCAGGACCCTGCGCAGGGTCTGCAGGACCCTGCGCTGGGTCCTGGCGTCACCATGGTCGTAGGACCCTGCGCAGGGTCCTGGCACACAGGGTCAGCAGGACCCTGCACAGGGTTTTAAGGACCCTGCGCAGGGTCTGTAGGACCCTGCGCAGGGTCCTAGCGTCACCATGGTCGTAGGACCCTGCGCAGGGTCCTGGCACACAGAGTCGGGAGGATACCAAACAGAAACGACAGGACCTAGCAAAGGGTCTGCGGGAAGCCTGACAAGGTCCTTGCACACAGGGTCAGAACAAAACCTGGAAAACTCTTGACTCATAGGGTCAGTAGGACCCTGCGCAGGGTCGCCAGGACCCTGCGCAGGGTCCTACGACCATGGTGACGCTAGGACCCTGCGCAGGGTCCTAGGACACGGGCCATAGCTCATCACTGGCTTGGACTTTTTGCATGCTACCTACTAGGTTGGGCAGCTGTAACCACCCTCTACAACCTCTCATACTCACATTTCATGAAAAGACACTTTGATCACTCGGTGCCAACTCCCTTAGCCAAAATCAGGGTCACAGCCCCACACCTGGTCCAACAACTCGACACCGAGTGAGAATTACACTTTGGCCCAAGAGAGTCTTGACCTCCTCTAGGTCTCAACAACCTAAATGCCAAGTTTCAGACCTGAACTCTCAAGTTTTTCAAGCCAGCCAGCCCTTAATTTGCACGAGTGCAGCGGCAGCATGAGCGTGGGCAGCAGGCTGGCAAACGCAAGAGGGGGGACAGCAAGCAGCGTGCTCCCAAGCACAGAAAGGCGGGAACCTTCAGAGATCAGGTGCAATCAGACCTGCAGGCATGCCACCTCCTGGGGCTGGGGAAAGCGCAGTGCTACAATAGCAGCTGGGATGAGGTGGTGCGGGAGGCATGCTGCCATCATGTGAGAGACATGAAACCAGTTGGCTGGAGTGAGGCTGACATCTTGGCGGTGTTCCCTCCTTCTGGCCTTCCCGGGCAAGTGCAGTACTACAGCCGCGCACAGTGCCGGGGGCAGATGATCCACAGCATCCAGTATAATCGCGCTAAAGTGCGCAACAACTGCTGGGCCCAAGCAGTGTTCCTTGAGGGAACAGATGACGAGCCAGTGCTGGTTCAATATGCATGCCACGTCCAGTTCTGGGTGCGTGTGCAGCATCCAGCCAACCCAGAGCGGGTACTGCGGCTAGCCATCACTCGCTCGTTCGTTTTGGACCCCATCCCAGAAATGCCAGAGCACTACACTGTGGGTCGAGGGATCCCACTTCCAGACCGGCCTAAGCAACCGGCCCAACAGCAGCTGCCGGCACATCAACAGGAGCAAGCACAGCAGCAGGAGCCAGCACAGCAGCAGCCTTCGGCATCGGTTGCAACAGAGGCCACAGTCACAGAGGCAGCTGCAGAACAGCAAGTTGGCACATCTCAAGCAAGACGCTCAGGCCGCAAAGTCAACCAGCGTGCACTCCCGGCCACCCAAGAGGCAAAAGCTCCCCGCCATAGCCGTGTTGGACGTAAGCAGAGCACCTTGCTCAAGGGGGCGGGGCGCATGTCATGGTATGCAGTGAATGGGGAGCAGTTCCACAGCTTGTTTGTGGCATTCTTCCCACACGAGGAGGGTCAGGGTGATATGTATTTTGTGCCATACAGCAGCCATAGCTGACGGTTCTAAACAGGCCATAAAGAACAATGACAAGCGTAATGCACACATGGCATCGTACATGCGTTGACCATGTGCTGCACTCCGTACGTGTGATGATTGGCTACGAACAACAATGGAACACCAGTGATGTTGCCCCCAGCAGCCAGTACATGTCTTTCAGTAGATATATGGACTAGCTTTAGCCCTAGCCCTAGCCCTAGCCCTAGCCCTAACCCTAGCCCTAACCCTAGCCCTAACCCTAGCCCTAACCCTAACCCAACCTCATCCCCACGTCCATGCCTAACCCTAGCCCTAGCCCTAGCCCTAGCCCTAGCCCTAGCCCTAACCCTAGCCCTAACCCTAGCCCTAACCCTAGCCCTAACCCTAACCCAACCTCATCCCCACGTCCATGCCTAGCCCTAGCCCTAGCCCTAGCCCTAGCCCTAGCCCTAGCCCTAGCCCTAGCCCTAGCCCTAGCCCTAGCCCTAGCCCTAGCCCTAGCCCTAGCCCTAGCCCTAGCCCTAGCCCTAGCCCTAGCCCTAACACTAGCCCCAGCCCTAGCCATAGACCTAGCCATGCCTTGTACCGACATTAACATTACAGCCGTTGATATGACGTAGGTAAATCTTCCATGCACATTGCAGCTCCAAACGTCACATGACACACACATCGCGCATTCGGCATCGCGCAAAGAAGAAGACGGATAATGAACATTATACGCACAACCCAGCGATGCACAAACCAACGAGAAAGTTGCAAATAGACAAACGCAACTCAGCCACGGTTGCAAACCAGTACTGGCTATAAACCAGTACTGGCTCAAAACCAGTACTGGGTGACAACCAGTACTGATGCTCGACCAGTACTGGTTGTCAACCAGTACTGGCCCCCAACCAGTACTGGTTGCCTCGCAGAACAGCACGACAGGCCAACGCTGGATTCTCGCCAACCGCTTGGCGTTGATTTTTTTTTCCAACAGCGTTGGCTTGCATATGAGCAACTGAAGACTTCCATCAAAAAAAAAAGTACCCTTGGGTGGCACTTATAATGCGATCTTTTCTGCGAGTGTAGCCAGCCCACCCTAGCCCAGCCCAGCCCAGCCCAGCCCAGCCCAGCCCAGCCCAGCCCAGCCCAGCCTAGCCTAGCCTAGCCTAGCCTAGCCTAGCCTAGCCCAGCCCAGCCCAGCCTGATTTGGTGCCATGGGGCATAGGCAGCAAGGCAAAGTGCTTAGCAGTCCCGTAGTGAGTGTTAGCTATAGCAAGGAGGTGCAGCCAGTCCTTGCTTGTTGTGCACATAGCATAGGTGGTGTATGAGGCATGAGTCATTGTGTTGTGGTGGTGGTGGTGTGTTGTTGAGGTGTTGTTGTGTGGTGTTGCCACCTCTTACATCAATGCATGTGCTCAGCATCAGCGGTTCATGTCTTCTGTAGTGGTTTTGCAAGGCGTTTGAGCTTCGAGACATGTATTGATGTATTGATTTTGCGTGACATGTGCCTGCTGAAGTTGAGGGAGAAGCTGAAGGTTGAGGCACCACGGCACATGTAACACTGAAAGCTAGAGCAATCCCGAGCCATCCTGAGAACATAGTGCCAAGTGATGATGTAGTGCTGTCATGATGCAGCCTATATCTGCATAGAGTCATGCCGCGACGTGAATGAGGTGAGGGGTGCCAGCTGGCTGACTTGCGCGCATAATTACAAATTATATGCTCCATGCACTGACATGCAAGCAGGCGTACTGCACTTGTGCCGTTGGCTTACGGCGTGCGTAGAAGGATTAGTAGCCTCGCCTTATGATGTGCGTGAGTCTTTTAGGAGCGAAAAGCACAGGTCAGGTTTGGGCGGGCGACGATCTGAGCTAGTCTTTTGCGGAGGGTGGGTGCCGCATACGCCTGTTACACCCGACTGCGTCAAAATTTTGTCGCGAGCTACACGGAGCTTCGCGCCCCAGACCGTCTCACATTTGCGGGGCCAATGGCGGGGGTGACCTACACTCAGGATGTCCCAACATGGGATTGGTAATCTTCATGCAAGTACTCGCTACACAGTGCACCGATTTCGGTAGCGTTTGTTGCATTGGCACCTGCGAATTACTCCGCATCCACTGGCAAGCGGCGCGTTAATCCTTGCATTAGAGGCCATGCCGGCGCAAGCGATCGCGGACACACCTCAGCTGCTCACAGCCGATTGTTCTAGTGGTATGTAGCGGCATCAGTGATAGAACTGCGCTTGCTATCGAGCCAGAAGTACAATCAATGTTTAGCCCGCCAGGCTCACTCCGCGAACCTTTCATTGGTGCAGGCGTTGTCGGAGGACCGTCGTTGGGCAAGTTGACACGCGACATTGCAGCGAGGTGCGATAATGTTCGTTTCTCCCTAGCCGGCTATACAAAAAATGGGACCCCCTTGCACAAACCGGCGTATTGTGAACCGACCACTGTGACTTCCCAGAATTTGCCGTGTCAACTTTGTTCCTAAGCCAACGAAGCAGCTGTTGGAGAAGAAAGCAAAGCATTCCATCAACCAGGCTTGTGGAAACATAAGTTGGCGTGACCTAACTTTGCCTTGCAGTGCTGACTAGCCTACCGGAACCCTTGCAGCCCGCCCCACCCCCTCCCACCCCCTCCCACCCCCTCCCAGCCCCAGCCCCTACACCCGGCTGCTGCTGGTGCTGCCCCTGGGCTGCCCCCCCCTCCTGCTGCACCCCCCTGGCAGCAGCAGGCAGCTGGTGCTGGTGCTGCCCCTGGGCTGCCCACCCCTCCAGCTGAGCAGCAGGGGGTCAGGGCGGAGCTGGACACCAGAGTGGCCAGGTAGTAGGTACTACTCACGAAGCGGTCAAGCAATGCAGCAGCGTTGTATACTTCCGAGCATGGGTGGAGGGGCGTCGTTACATCGGTTTTGCGTGCCATGTGCATTGTTTTGACTGCGGCGACTGTCCCTGACTGTTTGCAGAGGCTACTGGGCCACGTCGGTCGCGGCGGTCGGTCGCGGCGAGGCCCGCATGAGCAAAACTGGCATGCATTTGAATGTCAAGATTTGAGCCGCCATAGCACTCAGCACACTGCACAATATTTAATGTTACAAGCTGCACCGCATAGCTGACAGAGTCCTCTACCCAGGGATGTGCGAGTCATAAATAGAAACCACGTGGCTGAGACGCGGCGTCGTTTTGATTACCAGGGGTCGGTTTCCTATCATTTCCAGCCATATTTTGTTAGTTGGGGTCGCCTGACCTACACCCTGTCAACAGCCTGCACTGTAGCGTATGTAAGCATACTATATGTGAGCATAGCACATGCACACGCCCACCATGTCATAACATGAATACCGCAACCAGCTAAGCATATCGCCATGATTCATGTGCACATCATGTCATCAGCATAGCACATGCACACCCCCACTATGCCATATCATGAATACCGCACATAGCACTAAGCGTATCGCCATGATTCATTCACTCATTCATTCATTCATTCATCAATTCATTCATTCATCCATTCATTCATTCATCCATTCATTCATTCATCCATTCATTCATTCATTCATTCATCATGTGCACATCACTTAATCTTCTGGTTGAGAGCGCCTCTAGTGGACCAGCTGTCAGCCTGCCACCATGCAGGCACCTCAATGGTGTCGAAGATGTCTGTGCTGATTGTGATGTCAAAGCACCGTGCCCAGGGCTGCTCAGACATGAGCCGCAGTGACTGGTGCATGGCTACAGAAACACTTTCCTCCACATCGTAAAAAGTGGCCTCCTGCACAGCCTGGTCACCAGCAGCACTTCAGGCATGAGCTGCACCAGCTGGCGTCAAAACTCCAACAAGGGCGTCCAGTCACTAGAGCAGTAGCCTACGAGGGTCCCCGACGACCTGGCGAGCGGGGGCGAGCGGGGGCAAAGTCAGCCTGAAGACTAGCAGTAGGTTGTTGGGCGGCAGTGACGTGACGGACTCTTGTGTGGCACTTCTAATCTGCCTGGTGGTGAGGTGCCTCGTCGTGCTGTTCTAGCATGTATACAGCAGGGTCAGCCACCACGCACCGCTGCAACTGACCACAGCAATCTCTCCTCGGCTCGTCACACATCTGATCTGCCGGGTGCTGATGTTTACTCGGTAAGCCGTATCAATCTCTCCCTGGGTCATTGGACAGAGAGCAGGTGGCAGAATAGGTCCAATAGCTTAGGCAACAGGCAGGCAAGAGCTGTGGCATATGCCGCTGACAGGTTAAGACCACCATGGTGGAGGCAGCAGCCTGAGTCAGGCTCTCTGCTGCTCTCTTAGGAGGGCAGCAGGGTGACATGAGCTAAGCTGCAGTGCAAGCCCCTGCTCTCCAGCCTGTGGGGGGCTGTGAGGGGCTGTGAGGGGCCAGGCTGGGCTGCTAAGGTGCCTGGGAGTACTCAGGGGCACCACACCAGGCCCTCACTGTATTGCCACACCGCTGTTATGGCTGGGACCACCGTCACTGGCCAGGTGCTGCTCATTGCTCCTTGATGCACTCAATGGGGCAGCCAGGGTCAGTTAGCCAGTGTCCTACTCCCCTGCAGCCCGAGCTATTGCCTGAACTCACAGCTATGTGCAGGCAGTGTGGGTGTCAGCCTGGCTGACTGGCAACAGCACTGACCAGGCTACCCCAGGGGCTGGTTGCTGGCAGCAGTGGACACCCTCCTGCATATCATATCATATCTGTGCATATCAAATGGCCGAGTTCTCCATGCAACCATCATGCAACCAGCCAATGATGCATTCAACGCTTGCCACATCACACCAGACTGACCTGCTCGCCCAACCCTCCTTATGCTTCCACTATCCAGCACGCCCCTGTACACATCATATGTCCATGCTGTTACCCTTCTACACACTCCTGGGCTCAGTGGAGCGGACGAGCAGGTACGACAAGGGCCGCTCCACAGTCTGTAGACTTGCCAGGATGCAGCCCCCAGCAGCCCGCCACCAATCGCCAGCTCCAGCAGCTGCTCCCCTGCAATGCACCTGATCGCGCAGGGTTTAGGGAGAAAGCACTCTGCCTCATCCTCTCGCTCAGCAGCCACCCTGACAAAGCCTGACTGCTGACTCCACATCTCCCACCTCCTGCTGCCTCCACTCCATGCAGTGCCACCTCTCCACCACCATGACATGACATGACCCGCTGCTACTGACTGTGATCACTTTGAGTCGCGGTGGAGGTGTCGCCATCATCCCACCGCCACTGTGCTGTACTGCGGGGTGGGGCGACGCTGCAACAGGGCAGTAGGGCAACAGGGTGGCAGGACTGCCACCCACCAGCAGGCTGTTGTCAACTAGGTTGCAGCAAAAGCTGCAGTAGCAAGCGGTGGCATGGGGGCTGCCAGCTGCTGCTCGACACTGCCTTCTCTCACAACCACTGCTGCCAGCTCCTGTTGCTGTGCTCAGCACTACTGCTGCTGCTCCACCTGCTCCGTCTGTAGCTGAGCATATTTGAGGTACCGTACTATCCCTTTTGATTCGCGAGGCCCCGAAAAATATAATTAAATACTCGTTCCCGACCCCAAAAAAACATTGTTTACTTTTTCCCGATGCAAAAGTTGTTGCAAAACACAACTTTAACAATGTGGGTGTGCTTGGAAATATTCAAGACAGCCATTCCTTGCATACCAAGTCAATCCTCCATGGTTAACACATTTTGTGTACATATGTCAAGCCAATGTCAAGCCAATGTACATATGTGTACATATGTCAAGCCAATGTACATATGTCAAGCCAAGTCCAAGCCAAGTCAAAGCCAAGTCACTGCCTCTGGGCAAGGGCACTGTAAATGTGCACCAGGTCACCCTCTAGACTTTGCACTAGATAGGGCACTGAACCTCCCCCATGAAATCATGGTGCTCCTGTGGTTGCTTGCAGTGTCGGCATATCTCTGCATCCTCCTCTGAACACTCAAATCTGCGTGCCCTAGCAGTCACCCATGCCACAGCCTTCGCCAAGGCAAGCACACCAGTGGCTGACTTGGTGCGGCCAGCCTCCCGAGCTGCTGTCCCAGCTTGCCCAGTCACCCTTGCAGCTGACCTGGTGCAGCCAGCCACCCCGGCTGCTGCCCCAGCCTGGCCAACCACCCCAACAGCTGACTTCGTGGGGCCACCCGCTGACTTGCCTACTACCCACCCCTTTGATGGAGCATTTCATCGTGTTGGTCAACCTGGCGTAGCAAATTTTCGGCTGCGTCGTCGGCACTGATGCCACGGACCACAAAGAGGTCCATCGCAACACCATATACGCAGGTCAAATAATTGTTTGACCACTTCGCGATTCAGAAATAAACCACATTGTTTACTCGTTCGCGATTTCGCGAGGGCAAAAAAACGATTCGCGGACGCGAATCAAAAGGGAGAGTACGGTATAGGGAAAAGTATAGGCGTCAATATTTTTCCATAAGTCGCGTCAGTTTACCAAGGCCGCAAAGTGCTAGCAGCCAGATCCGCGTGTTCCGCAAGTGAAGCGCAAGTCGCGAGTGTGCTGGTTGCATGTATGGCTTGCACGTCGCAACTTGCAAGTCGCGGGTTATTAAAAAACTCTCGTTCCGCTAGTGATGCAACCTCAACGTAGCCAATGCGATGCTATGCGATGCTACGCGATAGCGACCATATTGCCAGGCTGGCATGTCTACTTATAAGTGCCAGGCTGGCATGTTGACTGGGAGTCAGGCTAGACAAGCAAGGGGAAAATTGGGTACCATGCTGTTCTCCACATTCAGACCACATTTTGCTACCGCGGTTGCACCGCTAGCTTCAGCGTGCTAGAAAAGTTAGCGGCTTCGAAGCGCAGGCCCGCAGGCTGAACATGGTTGTTTGGGCCTAAAGTTGTGTCCACGCAACAAGGTCGCTGTAGGGAGCGACATACATACGTATATGGTGTAAGGCAGGGGCCCGTCTCTCTCGCTGGCCAGGTCGGTTTCGTCGGTTGTACTGGGTAGCTCGACTTCCTAGCTCCTGCAAAGCTAAGTCTACTCTATCTCCTGTTGGCATGTTGGGAAGTTGCTAGCAGCAGCTTAGGGCTGCTTGTGCACAGTGGCATAGTGGGGTCAGGTTGCTCCTGTAAGACCCACTTCATCAGGTTACACAACTCTGCTTGCAACCGCCTTAACTCCGCTACTGCATCAGCTATGGCTACATGCTGGTACAATTGCTTGATCTAGTCAGCAAGGCTGCTGCTCCAGCAATGTTGCTGATGCATGATCTCTTCCCGCACTGCTTGTAGACGCTGTTATATAGCGTGACGCGCCTGAAAACAACACATGCAACACCACATGCACAGGCAATGGCACAGGCAATGGCGCTGGGCTGGGCTGGGCTGGGCTGGGCTGGGCTGGGCTGGGCTGGGCTGGGCTGGGCTGGGCTGGGCTGGGCTGGGCTGGGCTGGGCTGGGCTGGGCTGGGCTGGGCTGGGCTGGGCTGGGCTGGGCTGGGCTGGGCTGGGCTGGGCTGGGCTGGGCTGGGCTGGGCTGGGCTGGGCTGGGCTGGGCTGGGCTGGGCTGGGCTGGGCTGGGCTGGGCTGGGCTGGGCTGGGCTGGGCTGGGCTGGGCTGGGCTGGGCTGGGCTGGGCTGGGCTGGGCTGGGCTGGGCTGGGCTGGGCTGGGCTGGGCTGGGCTGGGCTGGGCTGGGCTGGGCTGGGCTGGGCTGGGCTGGGCTGGGCTGGGCTGGGCTGGGCTGGGCTGGGCTGGGCTGGGCTGGGCTGGGCTGGGCTGGGCTGGGCTGGGCTGGGCTGGGCTGGGCTGGGCTGGGCTGGGCTGGGCTGGGCTGGGCTGGGCTGGGCTGGGCTGGGCTGGGCTGGGCTGGGCTGGGCTGGGCTGGGCTGGGCTGGGCTGGGCTGGGCTGGGCTGGGCTGGGCTGGGCTGGGCTGGGCTGGGCTGGGCTGGGCTGGGCTGGGCTGGGCTGGGCTGGGCTGGGCTGGGCTGGGCTGGGCTGGGCTGGGCTGGGCTGGGCTGGGCTGGGCTGGGCTGGGCTGGGCTGGGCTGGGCTGGGCTGGGCTGGGCTGGGCTGGGCTGGGCTGGGCTGGGCTGGGCTGGGCTGGGCTGGGCTGGGCTGGGCTGGGCTGGGCTGGGCTGGGCTGGGCTGGGCTGGGCTGGGCTGGGCTGGGCTGGGCTGGGCTGGGCTGGGCTGGGCTGGGCTGGGCTGGGCTGGGCTGGGCTGGGCTGGGCTGGGCTGGGCTGGGCTGGGCTGGGCTGGGCTGGGCTGGGCTGGGCTGGGCTGGGCTGGGCTGGGCTGGGCTGGGCTGGGCTGGGCTGGGCTGGGCTGGGCTGGGCTGGGCTGGGCTGGGCTGGGCTGGGCTGGGCTGGGCTGGGCTGGGCTGGGCTGGGCTGGGCTGGGCTGGGCTGGGCTGGGCTGGGCTGGGCTGGGCTGGGCTGGGCTGGGCTGGGCTGGGCTGGGCTGGGCTGGGCTGGGCTGGGCTGGGCTGGGCTGGGCTGGGCTGGGCTGGGCTGGGCTGGGCTGGGCTGGGCTGGGCTGGGCTGGGCTGGGCTGGGCTGGGCTGGGCTGGGCTGGGCTGGGCTGGGCTGGGCTGGGCTGGGCTGGGCTGGGCTGGGCTGGGCTGGGCTGGGCTGGGCTGGGCTGGGCTGGGCTGGGCTGGGCTGGGCTGGGCTGGGCTGGGCTGGGCTGGGCTGGGCTGGGCTGGGCTGGGCTGGGCTGGGCTGGGCTGGGCTGGGCTGGGCTGGGCTGGGCTGGGCTGGGCTGGGCTGGGCTGGGCTGGGCTGGGCTGGGCTGGGCTGGGCTGGGCTGGGCTGGGCTGGGCTGGGCTGGGCTGGGCTGGGCTGGGCTGGGCTGGGCTGGGCTGGGCTGGGCTGGGCTGGGCTGGGCTGGGCTGGGCTGGGCTGGGCTGGGCTGGGCTGGGCTGGGCTGGGCTGGGCTGGGCTGGGCTGGGCTGGGCTGGGCTGGGCTGGGCTGGGCTGGGCTGGGCTGGGCTGGGCTGGGCTGGGCTGGGCTGGGCTGGGCTGGGCTGGGCTGGGCTGGGCTGGGCTGGGCTGGGCTGGGCTGGGCTGGGCTGGGCTGGGCTGGGCTGGGCTGGGCTGGGCTGGGCTGGGCTGGGCTGGGCTGGGCTGGGCTGGGCTGGGCTGGGCTGGGCTGGGCTGGGCTGGGCTGGGCTGGGCTGGGCTGGGCTGGGCTGGGCTGGGCTGGGCTGGGCTGGGCTGGGCTGGGCTGGGCTGGGCTGGGCTGGGCTGGGCTGGGCTGGGCTGGGCTGGGCTGGGCTGGGCTGGGCTGGGCTGGGCTGGGCTGGGCTGGGCTGGGCTGGGCTGGGCTGGGCTGGGCTGGGCTGGGCTGGGCTGGGCTGGGCTGGGCTGGGCTGGGCTGGGCTGGGCTGGGCTGGGCTGGGCTGGGCTGGGCTGGGCTGGGCTGGGCTGGGCTGGGCTGGGCTGGGCTGGGCTGGGCTGGGCTGGGCTGGGCTGGGCTGGGCTGGGCTGGGCTGGGCTGGGCTGGGCTGGGCTGGGCTGGGCTGGGCTGGGCTGGGCTGGGCTGGGCTGGGCTGGGCTGGGCTGGGCTGGGCTGGGCTGGGCTGGGCTGGGCTGGGCTGGGCTGGGCTGGGCTGGGCTGGGCTGGGCTGGGCTGGGCTGGGCTGGGCTGGGCTGGGCTGGGCTGGGCTGGGCTGGGCTGGGCTGGGCTGGGCTGGGCTGGGCTGGGCTGGGCTGGGCTGGGCTGGGCTGGGCTGGGCTGGGCTGGGCTGGGCTGGGCTGGGCTGGGCTGGGCTGGGCTGGGCTGGGCTGGGCTGGGCTGGGCTGGGCTGGGCTGGGCTGGGCTGGGCTGGGCTGGGCTGGGCTGGGCTGGGCTGGGCTGGGCTGGGCTGGGCTGGGCTGGGCTGGGCTGGGCTGGGCTGGGCTGGGCTGGGCTGGGCTGGGCTGGGCTGGGCTGGGCTGGGCTGGGCTGGGCTGGGCTGGGCTGGGCTGGGCTGGGCTGGGCTGGGCTGGGCTGGGCTGGGCTGGGCTGGGCTGGGCTGGGCTGGGCTGGGCTGGGCTGGGCTGGGCTGGGCTGGGCTGGGCTGGGCTGGGCTGGGCTGGGCTGGGCTGGGCTGGGCTGGGCTGGGCTGGGCTGGGCTGGGCTGGGCTGGGCTGGGCTGGGCTGGGCTGGGCTGGCTGGGCTGGGCTGGGCTGGGCTGGGCTGGGCTGGGCTGGGCTGGGCTGGGCTGGGCTGGGCTGGGCTGGGCTGGGCTGGGCTGGGCTGGGCTGGGCTGGGCTGGGCTGGGCTGGGCTGGGCTGGGCTGGGCTGGGCTGGGCTGGGCTGGGCTGGGCTGGGCTGGGCTGGGCTGGGCTGGGCTGGGCTGGGCTGGGCTGGGCTGGGCTGGGCTGGGCTGGGCTGGGCTGGGCTGGGCTGGGCTGGGCTGGGCTGGGCTGGGCTGGGCTGGGCTGGGCTGGGCTGGGCTGGGCTGGGCTGGGCTGGGCTGGGCTGGGCTGGGCTGGGCTGGGCTGGGCTGGGCTGGGCTGGGCTGGGCTGGGCTGGGCTGGGCTGGGCTGGGCTGGGCTGGGCTGGGCTGGGCTGGGCTGGGCTGGGCTGGGCTGGGCTGGGCTGGGCTGGGCTGGGCTGGGCTGGGCTGGGCTGGGCTGGGCTGGGCTGGGCTGGGCTGGGCTGGGCTGGGCTGGGCTGGGCTGGGC
>JASKMD010000004.1:9188797-9297664 GCA_030144725.1 Haematococcus lacustris
GCCCCGCCCCGCCCCGCCCCGCCCCGCCCCGCCCCGCCCCGCCCCGCCCCGCCCCGCCCCGCCCCGCCCCGCCCCGCCCCGCCCCGCCCCGCCCCGCCCCGCCCCGCCCCGCCCCGCCCCGCCCCGCCCCGCCCGCCCCGCCCCGCCCCGCCCCGCCCGCCCCGCCCCGCCCCGCCCCGCCCCGCCCCGCCCCGCCCCGCCCCGCCCCGCCCCGCCCCGCCCCGCCCCGCCCGCCCCGCCCCGCCCCCGCCCCGCCCCGCCCCGCCCCGCCCCCGCCCCGCCCCGCCCCGCCCCGCCCCGCCCCGCCCCGCCCCGCCCCGCCCCGCCCCGCCCCGCCCCGCCCCGCCCCGCCCCGCCCCGCCCCGCCCCGCCCCGCCCCGCCCCGCCCCGCCCCGCCCCGCCCCGCCCCGCCCCGCCCCGCCCCGCCCCGCCCCGCCCCGCCCCGCCCCGCCCCGCCCCGCCCCGCCCCGCCCCGCCCCGCCCCGCCCCGCCCCGCCCCGCCCCGCCCCGCCCCGCCCGCCCCGCCCCGCCCCGCCCCGCCCCGCCCCGCCCCGCCCCGCCCCGCCCCGCCCCGCCCCGCCCCGCCCCGCCCCGCCCCGCCCCGCCCCGCCCCGCCCCGCCCCGCCCCGCCCCGCCCCGCCCCGCCCCGCCCCGCCCCGCCCCGCCCGCCCCGCCCCGCCCCGCCCCGCCCCGCCCCGCCCCGCCCCGCCCCGCCCCGCCCCGCCCCGCCCCGCCCCGCCCCGCCCCGCCCCGCCCCGCCCCGCCCCGCCCCGCCCCGCCCCGCCCCGCCCCGCCCCGCCCCGCCCCGCCCCGCCCCGCCCCGCCCCGCCCCGCCCCGCCCCGCCCCCGCCCCGCCCCGCCCCGCCCCGCCCCGCCCGCCCCGCCCCGCCCCGCCCCGCCCCGCCCCGCCCCGCCCCGCCCCGCCCCGCCCCGCCCCGCCCCGCCCCGCCCCGCCCCGCCCCGCCCCGCCCCGCCCCGCCCCGCCCCGCCCCGCCCCGCCCCGCCCCGCCCCGCCCCGCCCCGCCCCGCCCCGCCCCGCCCCGCCCCGCCCCGCCCCGCCCCGCCCCGCCCCGCCCCGCCCCGCCCCGCCCCGCCCCGCCCCGCCCCGCCCCGCCCCGCCCCGCCCGCCCCGCCCCGCCCCGCCCCGCCCCGCCCCGCCCCGCCCCGCCCCGCCCCGCCCCGCCCCGCCCCGCCCCGCCCCGCCCCGCCCCCGCCCCGCCCCGCCCCGCCCCGCCCCGCCCCGCCCCGCCCGCCCCGCCCCGCCCCGCCCCGCCCCGCCCCGCCCCGCCCGCCCCGCCCCGCCCCGCCCCGCCCCGCCCCGCCCCGCCCCGCCCCGCCCCGCCCCGCCCCGCCCCGCCCCGCCCCGCCCCGCCCCGCCCCGCCCGCCCCGCCCCGCCCCGCCCCGCCCCGCCCCGCCCCGCCCGCCCCGCCCCGCCCCGCCCCGCCCGCCCCGCCCCGCCCCGCCCCGCCCCCCGCCCCGCCCCGCCCCGCCCCGCCCCGCCCCGCCCCGCCCCGCCCCGCCCCGCCCCGCCCCGCCCCGCCCCGCCCGCCCCGCCCCGCCCCGCCCCGCCCCGCCCCGCCCCGCCCCGCCCCGCCCCGCCCGCCCCGCCCCGCCCCGCCCCGCCCCGCCCCGCCCCGCCCCGCCCCGCCCCGCCCCGCCCCGCCCCGCCTCCCATCAATGTATCCCACGTACCTATGCTAAGGGGTGGGGTTTCTGTTAGTTGAGGGCGCTTGAGTCAGACCAGCAGTCACGCTTAAGAGGAGAGGCCCAGTGCTGTGCATGGTGGTGAGTATTGCTGGTGAACGCGGGTCATGTGCGCATTTTTGATATATGGCTTGCATACGGCGCCATTCACAACGTCCAAATATTGTGGCAAAGCACTTCCCGTACTTTCAAGGCGAATGGAAGCATGTTTCCAGCTGTTGTTGCCACATGCTGCTGCTGGTGAACTGTGGCAACATGACCACATCACCAAGACCCACCCACAACACCTTCATGCTAACATCCAGGCTCAATTGCTGAAGTCTGACACCATGAAACATGTTTTAGCCTGCAGGCCTTCAGTTCATTGAGTAGGCCTGTGGGAACATACTTTGGCGTAACCTAACTCTTTCTTGCAGTGCTGACCGGACCACCCCCTCCCATCCCCAGCCCCGGCCTCCCACCCCCTCCCACCCCCTCCCACCCCCAGCCCCGCCCTCCTGCTGCCCCCCCCTGGCAGCAGCTGGCAGCTGGTGCTGGCGCCGCCCCTGGGCTGCCCCCCCCTCCTGCTGCCCCCCCTTGGCAGCAGCTGGCAGCTGGTGCATCCCCTGGGCTGCTCAACCCTCCAGCTGAGCAGCAAGGGGCCACATCGGAGCTGGACACGAGCTGGACACGCAAGTGGAGGGCGGGCGGGAGGGATCGGACCCAACATGTCGAGCAAGGTAACGTAGCAATGGCCTACACACCTTGCCTTACCGAGTGGCCAGGTACTAGGTACTACTCACGAAGCGGTCAAGCAATGCGGCAGCCTTGTATACTTCAGAGCATGGGTGGAGGGGCGTCGTTACATCGGTTTGGCGTGCCATGTGAATCGTTTTGACTGCGGCGACTGTTCCTCACTGTGTGTAGGTGCTCCTGGGCCACGTCGGTCGCGGCGGTCTCTCGCGGCGAGGCCCGCATGAGGAAAACTGGCATGAATTTAAATGTCAAGGTTTGAGCCGCCATAGCACTCAGCACACTGCACAGTATTTAATGACACAAGCTGCACCGCGTAGCTGACGGAGTCCTCTATCCAGGGATGTGCGAAACATAAATAGAAACCATGCAGCTGAGACGCGGCGTCGTTTTGATTAGCAGGGTTCGGTTTCCTATCATTTCCTGTCATTTTTTGTTAGTTGGGGTCGCCTGAGTGGAGGGTGGGTCAAGGCATCAACGCTTTATGCATGGCCTGCATGTGGGCAGGGATCAAACCAGGCCCACTACTCACGGGAAGTAAGGACCGGCAGCCTGGCCTTAACTGCAAGTTGAGCTCTGAGCTCTGGAACTTTGCACAAAGGTACATGGCGGGTACGACAGGCACCTTGCTGCTTCATGCATGGCCTCCATGAGCAGTGCTGAGTTGCGCACTTTTGCTGGGGCGGAGGGTCTGGCAGTGACACAAGGTAGGGCGGCAGGCAGGCACACCACTGCCTCACTGCTGCCTGACCCTGACTTGTTGCCAACGCCTGACATCAATTTCTGCTGCAGGGTGCTCCTCTGTTGCCGAAATGTCACCATCAACATCACCATGTCATCGCAGATGCCTTGCCCACCAATAAGCAGCACCACCAACCTGCCGCGGCAGCCTGTCTAGCCTACGACACAATGTCAAGCCATTGCAGCCTCATCTTCCCTGCCGGCATCAACGAGCAGGTATGTCAGCATTCCGGGCGAAGGTCTTCAAAGAGGCAGTACAGAGCATGCCACACCACCAACTGCCGGCCTAATGCCACTGGCCACACCGCACGGCCTCTCTGAAAATGAGTCAAGACTCCAAGTTGCCGCATCACCAGCAAGGCACACACTGCTCTTTCTGCATGCAATGAATATGTCATGCAATGAATATGTCATGCTCATGACTCTTCCATGGTATAAAACCACACCCTGAGCTTGCCCGGCTGGGAGAATGGGCTGGCGTGCCAGCATGCATGCAACCTGTTAGACCGTGGTGATCGCAAAATGCAGATGTCCAACCATCGTGCCCAGGGCTGATCAGCCATGCGCTTCAGTGACTTGCACATGGCTGCCGAGTCGGAGCCCTTTGAGTCAGAGAAAATGAGGTGGGTGACAGTGGGCATGAGTTGCACCAGCTGGCGCCAGAATTTCAGGGAGGGGGTCACGCTGCCGTAGGCAAACTCAAGGTTTGTGCAGGCCTGGCACAATGGCGCCAGAGTCAAGACATCCGCCGCGCCCACATTCATGTGGGACATGCACACCCTTTCCCAGCTGCAATGCTTCAGCGCTTGCAGCACAGCCACTAGCGGCTGCATCTCTACTTGTTGCTTTGCCGCCATGTCCACATCAGACATGGTCAGCCACAACTCCTTGATCCTCACTGGCACACTGCAAGCCTGTGTCAGGTTATGGACTGCAGCTGCCACCAGACTGAGCTTGTCACTGCCAATATGTATGGTAAGCCTTCCCAACACCAGGGGCTGAGTGAGGATGTGCAGCGGTAGGTGTGCCGCAGAGGAGCAGTCAATAGAGCCTGTGAGCTCCAGCTGCTGCCAGCTGCAGGGCACATCTGCACATGCGCTGGTCAGCCTCTGGAGTGACTTGAGCTTAATGCTGGTAAGCTGGGTGGCTGCTAGCAGGGCGTCCAGTTCATCATGCCCCAAAACCACTGTATCGGGCAGCTGCAGGGTGTGCAGCTGAGGCAACGCCTGAAGCAGCCCAGGCAGATGCCACAGGTACCAAGCGTCGGAGACCGTCAGCACCTGCAGCTGAGTCAGGGGCTGCAGTGTTGCAACGAACTCGAACTGCACCACAGACCCCAGCTGCACAAGGCACAACTGTGTAAGGTGCTGGGACAAGGGCTGCAGGTTGGGCAGGAGGGGTTCATGTTCACTAATGTTTTGATCAACAGGCTCAGCTGCTTGAGCCTGGATGCATGGAACAGACTGGCCAGGGTGGCTGCACCTGGCTCAGGCTGCTCAGCGTGGGTAATAATGGTGCTGCTGAGGTCCAGCTGCTGCAGCTGCAGGTTGAGCTGCGGGTGTGCGAGCAGGGCGGCCAGACCACTGCAGGTGATGGCATAGCCATGGAGTGACAGGGAGGTCAGGCCTGGGAAGCTGCTCATTAATTGCTGAGCAAGGCCGAGGCTGCAGCCCAGAGGCTCATAAGGGCCAAGGGTGGGACCCTGGATAATTCCCAGCTTGCAGGCTTCCACGGCTGCACAATTGGTCAGCTTCTTCAGAACCTTGGGCAGCAGCATGATGTACTGCATGCTGCTTTGAGCCCGCTGCTGCTCCAGAGTCAGAGCCAGCTTGCATGTCCTGGCTTGCAGAGCTGCGACGACGCGTGGTGTGAGAAACTGATCGCAGCCCTGGTTATCCAGCTGGAAATGAAGAGCGGGGGCGAGCAACAGGTTGGTCTTAGAAAAGGCGCGGCAGGTGAGAGACAGCATTCCTCCTCCAACACCAAGCTGTATGGCCCGGCAGGCGACGTCGTCCAGTAGCGCACCAGGCAGATCCAGCAGGGAGGTGCCAGAAAGAGGTCCAAGTGGTGTTGAAGGCAGGTCGACGGGCGCGCCATCGACGGATGCATCGCTGTGCATCCACCGCATTAACATGGCGAACATAACGATGGTCCAAACACAGAGCCGCACGAGCTCATCCAATACCACAGTTGCATGCCGCGACTCTTCCGCAGCATTCACATGGGGAGTTTTCTGTGGCATCTGGGCTGCCACAATTTGAGTGCCAGGCCCCTAGCTCCAGTTCTGCCGACCTAGGTCAACCAACGCAGCACTGAACTGATCTTGCCTGCTTGGGCGTCACATGAGGTTGGAGGCAGATGGGAGCGTTGATTCAATTCAAAGCGAGCCACACAGCGGCAACAAGCTATGGCAGTCTTAGGTCGAGGTCTGTTGCACCTTTGTATCTTCATTGTAGCAGCACATAGGAGAAAGGGAGTGCGACGCATGCATTGGCAGCAGGGCGGCTGGGCGGCAGGGCGGCAGGGCAGCAGGGCGGCAGTGCGGCAGTCGAAAGAATTGCCCACAGTAGCCCATCAATCAAGCCCAACAATCATGTAACATATTTAATGCAAGCTCTCTGATGAAGAGCTAGCTTCTGCCGCCCTCCAGCCCAGCGTTGCACCTCACGCAAGGTTAAGGGAGGAAGCACTTGGCCACTTCTTCTAGTTCACTAGCCACCATGCCATGGCCTGGCTGCTGACACCACATCGCCCACTCCATTCAGTGCCACCTCTCCACCACCATGACACGACATCACCTATTGCTACTCACTGTCATCATTTTGAGTCACGGTGAGTTTCCCTCCATTCTACCACCATAACTGTGCTGTAGTGCGGGGTGGGGCAGCAGTGCAACAGGGCGGCAGGGCGGCAGAGCCACAGAGCAGCAGGGCAGGAGAGCAGCAGAGGAGCAGAGCAGCAGGGCGGCAAACACTGGCATCAAACACCATCACACTGCAGCCACACACTGCTGCGCCTCACCTGCCCCTGCCTGAGCGTGCCTGCCTACTTCACACCACAGCCCCCATTGGCCCAGCCCTCAAGCCCAGGCCACCCTTGCTGCTGCTACCCCTGCCACCCCTGCTGCTACTACAGCGGTGGCTTTGGGGCACTGTCCGCTCACCTGGGGATGAGAGAGAGAAGCCTTGCCTTGTTTAGGTAGCAGCGGCAGCAAGACCCCTGTGCTGCCGCCCCCATGCGCACTTCCTCCACTGTATGCGTCCCTCCAGCCGCGGTCAAAGTCCCTGGCCCTAGCCGCCGCCCGCCCGTCAGCAGCTTGGGCTGGCCGCCTCCCTAACCCAGCGCTGCACCCAGTCCCACTCGCACTCTGCCGGCCTTTCCTGCTCACACTCAGCACACGCATTGGCCCATCACCAGCTGCTGCGGCGGGCTGCCTCCCCAACCCAGCGCTGCCCTGTCCACACCCTGACCCATCGGCCCACCACCTGCTCAGGCAGGCGCAGCAGCCTGACTGAATGCCAAACGGCCAACAGCGGCTGGTCACCCCTCCCATTGGACCACCAACCCCCCTAACGATGAGGGACAACGGCTTTTCTGGACTCATTTCTGCACTGATCTATACGCGAATTGAAGCGTCGGAGTGCGGCTGTTCTGCACACGCTGAGCCGGTTGGGTTTGATACCGGTGCTGGCCGGTGTGCTGGCTCAGGGGCTCTGAACTAGGAGCAGACCGCGGCAGGTGCACAGCAGTACCAACTGCATCAATCCCTTGTTAGTTAGGCTCCAAGAGGTGGGCTAACCCTCCTCCATGCTGCCCACTCTGTTGATGCCATTCTGACGACCAGCCCTGCGTCACTGTCTAGGGAATACAACTGTGGACCCCCTGCCAAGTTCTCAACTCTTGCTTAGTCTTGCCAATAGGGGTTTAAAGGTTGGCGTGTGCACATGCCTGCAAGCATGGGTTTGTCCTCCAAATCCCACTGCTCGTTGTGCGTGTTGTGTGAAGTCTACTGGTTTGGTGGAGACTCATGTGGTGGGGGAGGCAGCTTTCTATACCTCCGGATGCAATCACACAGCCATCGGCCAAGTCACAGCCAAGTTGCCTGAAGTTATCAAGGCCTGCCCCGTCTCTGCTCCACACCCACGCAAGCAGGTGCACAGCCTGGAGGATGTTGGTGCCAGTCAGGTCCAACTGCTGGAGCTGCAGGGACAGTGTGGGTGTGGGTGGGCGAGCAGGGCGGCCAAACAACTGCAACGGATGGAGTAGCCGTGAAGGGATAGGGAGGTCAGGACTGGTAAGCTGTCAGCTGCCTTGGACGACGTTGTCCAACACTCGACACGCGCTGCTGGGTACGCCTCAGAAAGGCCTAGCCTGTGGATCATAGCTAGTGTTTAAGAGTACAATTGGCAACAAGCACACAATCTCTCATTGTTGAGAGACGCCAACATCAACCTCTACAACCATCTACACTGATAACAGACATGTCACCATAAACATGACCATGTTGGCACAGATGCCTTGCTTACCAACTTGCAGCGGCAGCCTGTTCGGACCACGACACCATGCTAAGCCATTGCAGCTTCATCTACCCTGACCGATGCCTCATCTTCCCTGACAATGCCTGACAGGGCTCCGGTGAACAGTGTTGGGAGGTGAGGTTGGGAGGTGAGAGGTGTACCGAAAGGTAAACCTAGAAGAAAGAGAACCCAGAGGGTAAGGGAAAGGGAGTCAAAGGTGAGGGGGGGGAGGTGGATGTTTGCCGCAATCCCACATGCTCACTTTGATTATGCCAGCCTTCACCCAGCTGACAGCCATCCAACATGCATGCTTCCAACATGCAGGCAGCTCAGAGGCAGTGAGTTCGTCGATGATTCTAACATGCAGCCACCGTGCCCACGGCTGCTCTGCCATGAGGTGCAGCGACTCATGCATGGCTGCAGAAACGCATCCCTTCACGCGGTAGAAACCGACCTCCTGCACTGCAGGCATGAGCTGCACTAGCTGGCCCCAGAATTCAAGTGAAGGGGTCACGCTGCCGTAACACAGCTCAAAGTGGGTGCAGTCCCGGCACAATGGAGCCAATGCCAGGACATCAGCGGCTGTGACATTATGCAGGCCACACACCACCACATCGCCACAGCACAGTAGCGGCTGCACCAAAGCTACCAGCTGCACCAGGTCGACCCTTTGCTGCTGCTGTAGTGCTGGAGTGATGACTCCAAGCCTTCTGCACAGAGTGCTCCACATCCCCCCAAGGTGATCAATGCTCCGCACCTTCAGCTGCACCTCCCTGACCTGCACTGGCACCTTGCACGCTTGTGCCATGTTGTGAAGTGCCGCTGCCACATCAGGGTTGGAGATGTCCTCCACGCTAATGTGCAGATAATTCAGCACTAGAGGCTGGGAGAGGGAGTGCAGGGGCAGGTACGCGATTGCCCTCCAGTCAGTAGTCCCAGTCAGCTCCAGCCGCTGCCAGCTGCAGGGCGCAGCTGCACACGAGGTGTCTAGCTTTTCGACACCTCCTAGCTGGAGGCTTGTGATCTGGGAGGCTGCCAGGAGTGTGTCGAGCTGCTGTTGGTCCTTGATTGTGGTCCCTGGCAGCTGCAGGGTGTGGAGCTGAGGCAGCGCCTGCAGGAGCTCAGTCAGGCCCTCCAGGGTGTTGAGGTGGGACAGAGTGAGCACCTGCAGCTGAGCCAGAGGCTGCAAGTACTGCATCAGGAAGTCTGGACCCTCGTTCGATTTTAAATGGTACTTGAGGTGTAGTTGGGTTAGGTGCTGTGCCAGGGGCTGCAGGTTAGGCAGCAGGGGCCTGTTGCCTAAAAGGTGGCGAGGATAGCCATCAATAATCAGCTGCATAAGCCTGGATCCTTGGAACATGTCCAGGGTCAGCGCCCCAGGCCCAGGCTGCTGTGGCTGCTGGACAGTGGTACTGTGGAGCTCTAGCTGCTGCAGCTGGAGAGACAGTTGTGTGTGCGAGATGGCCTGGCATGGCAGACAGTGCTGGCGAGGTGTAGCTGCACCAGCTGCAGGGCCAGCGGTGGGTGGGAGAGCAGGCTGGCCAGCCCACTGCTGGTGACAGAGTGGCAACTGAGAACCAGGGCAGTCAGGCCCGGGAAGCTGTCCACCAGGCGCTGGGCGAGGTCAGGTGAGCAGGGCAGCTCCTTGCATACATAATTGTAAACAGAGCCAATGCCGACCAGCCTGCAGACCTTCACTGCTGCACAGTTGTTAAGCTTTGGCAGGGTATATGCCAGCAGGTCAATGTAGCACTCGCTGTCCTCTGTCTCTGGCTGCCACAAGGTCAGTGTCAGCTTGCTTGTCCTCGCTTGCAGGGCTGCGACAACTCGGGGTGTGAGCGACTGGTCACAGCATTGCCTGCCCAGCTGGATGCTTAAGGCTGGGACATGCAGCAGGCGGGCCACGGAGAAGGCGCGGCAGGTCAAGGGCAGCAGGCTCCTGGCCCCAAGCTGCATGACCCGGCAAGCGATGGCATCCAGCAGCGCAGGCGGGAGGTCCAGCAGCCTGGTGGCAGGAGAGGGTGCCTCGCCGGCTGGGATGTACCCATCTGCTGCCGAGGCACCGCCATCCACTGCGGCTTGCTGTTGCATGTCACTCTGGCTCATAGCTGGGACTGTCTGTTGACCTGCATTGTGAGGTGTGAGGGCGCCACTGGTAGCAGCAGCGTATGATTGGGTCGTGTGTGTGTTGGTACGCACCTGGCTGTCCCTGACTGCTCTCAGCTCACTTCTGTCGGCGATGCCTTCAAATAGGCCTGCAGAGCAGAAAGAGAGCAGCAGCGTGGACCTCGGACATGAGCCAGTAGATCACAGTTGGCGAGAAACACTACTCGCTGGCTACTCCCACAAGCGCGTCCGATGACTTACGAGCGGTTGGGCGGGCGGGCCTGTGCGTTTGAGGGCTGTGCGGCCCAAGGTTACAGCCAGCTGGGCCACGCAGCCCGCCGAGCAGGGTTATGCTAGCTTCGCACGAAGCCGAGGGTATAGCGCCTAGGCGATGCTGGATTCAACGGTGGATGAGCCCGACTGCGAATACTGGTCATTTGAAGCTTGCAGTCGCACGCTGCGGACACGTCGGCACACCTAGACTGATCTGTTCGTCCTCTTTATCCCTCTTGTTCGCCCCCAGCTGTTGCCCACTTTTGTATCCCACTTTTGTATCCCACTTTTGTCGCCACCGCCGAGAAGAAGCTGTCAAAATCACAGGACGATGCGCCTACGCGACACTGGTGGAATTGTGGCATCCTTGGTGGAATTTTGAACCCTCAATGAGGCACTCGATGCTCGCAGGACGAGTTCAGCACATCCAGCCTTATCTGCTCGACGTTCACCTCCTTTGGCTGCAAGCACCCAGCATTCCCCTTAACACATAAAGCATCTGCGTGTTTACCTTCGGGTCACGTGACGTAACACAATGGGTCACCAACATCACCCTCAATAGAGGGACTCTTGTGTAGCACGATTAATCTGCCTGGTGGTAAGGTGCCTCTTCATGCCGTTCCAGCACATACACAGCAGGGTGAGCCACAACGCACCTCTGCAATTGACCGCAGCAAACTCTCCCTGGCTAATTGGACACAGAGCAGGTGGCAGTGTAGGTCCAGTAGCTTAGGCATCAGGCAGGCAAGAGCTGTGGCATATGCCACTGAGAAGTCAAGGTCGCTTGAGTCACAAGCATGCCGCCATGGCAGGGGACATTCATGTGGAGGCACAGCAAACAGCAAAAAACCAGCGGTGCGAAACAAAGTCACACCCATGACTGCTGGCACACAATGTTGCCCATCATTCCCTCGCCACCCCGCCTTGGCCTGGCTCCCGACACCACATTGGCCTTCCCTGCAGCTGCCGCCACCCAAATAAGAGCCTCCTCTTGATCACTCTATGGAGGGCTAGGCTGGGCTGCTTGGGTAGCTGGGCTGCGTGGGTGTACTTGGGGGCACCACACCAGGCCCTCACTGTCTTGCCATGCCGCTGTTATGGCTGGGTCCACCGTCACTGGCCCAGTGCTGCTCATTGCTCATTGGTGCACTCAGCGGGGCAACCGGGGTCAGCAGCCATTGCCCTACTCCCCTGCAGCCCGAGATATTGCCTGAACTCACAGCTATGTGCAGGCAGTGCGGGTGTCAGCCTGGCTGACTGGCAGCAGCACTGACCAGGCTACCCCAGGGGCTGACTGCTGGCAGCAGTGGACACCCTCCTGCACAGCATAGCATATCTGCGCATATCATATGGCCGAGTTCTCCATGCCATTGTGTCCATGCAATCATCATGCAAACAGCCAATGATGCATTCAACGCTTGCCACATCACACCAGACTGACCTGCTCGCCCAACCCTCCTTATGCTTCCAGTATCCAGCACGCCGCTGTACACATCATATGTCCGTGCTGTTACCCTTCAACACACTCCTGGGCTCAGTGGACCGGACGAGCAGGTACAACAAGGGCCGCTCCACAGTCTGAAGACTTAGACGTCCGTGTGCTGCCAGCATGCAGCCCACAGCAGCCCATCACCCTTCGCCAGCTCCAGCAGCTGCTCCCCTGCAATGCACCTTGTCACGCAGGGTTTAGGGAGAAAGCACTCAGCCTCATCCTCTCGCTCAGCAGCCACCCTGCCAAAGCCTGACTGCTAACTTCACATTGCCCACCTCCTGCTGCCTCCACTCCATTTAGTGCCACCTCTCCACCACCATGACATGACATCACCTGCTGCTACTGACTGTGATCACTTCAAGTCACGGTGAAGGTGTCGCCATCATCCCACCGCCACTGTGCTGTACTGCGGGGTGGGGCGACGCTGCAACATGGCAGTAGGGCAACAGGGCGGCAGGACTGCCACCCACCAGCTGTTGCCAAAGGGGGGTTGTAGCGCAAGCTGCAGTGGCAAGCGGTGGCATGGGGGGCTGCCAGCTGCTGCTCGACACTGCCTTCTTTCGCCACCACTGCTGCCAGCTCCTGTTGCTGTGCTCAGCACTACTGCTGCTGCTCCACCTGCTCCGACTGTAGCACAGCCTGCAGGGAGGCAGTGTGGTGGAGGCTGCCAGGTGCAGCACAGCAGGCGCAGCAGCCTGCCACTGCCCCACATGACCTCATGGCACCCACACTGCCAGCACCCATCCCACCACTACTCCACCAACACCACCTGGCAGCAGCCCCCACCTACACTCATGTCAGCCCTGGTCACAAACTGGTCACAAATTATGAAATGGAACGAACAGCAACTGAAAGCCATCCCACCCCTTGTTTACTTCACAATGCGTTCTTCATGTTGTCTAGGGTTCTTCCCATGCAATCTCCCAGCCATTGTCACATCAACCATAACACCTGAAAACCCAGTTTTAGCTACAACATCGACCTTGCCTGGCTACTACCGTCACGCATGGTATCAAGGTAGGCTCAATGTGTGTGGTGACAAAGCTGGTGTCATCAAGAACGATACAAGATTATAAGCTGTCTAGTCTGGTCCAACCACGCATGTCATGTCACGCGGGTCCTCCAGCATGGCAACAATCAATGTTGTGGCAAGCACGAAACATCACAAAGACCGCCAAGTACTGTCTTTCGCCAGAGTTTTATTCAGCAATCACAACATGCTCACTTTGAATACTCCAGTCTTCAACCAGTTGCCAGCCTGCCAACCTGAATGCAGCTCAGAGGCAGTGAATCTGTTGATGATATTGACATGCAGCCACCGTGCCCAGGGCTGCTCAGCCATGAGCTGCAGCGACTCATGCATGGCTGCACTGACACATCCCTCTACACTGATGAGGGTGACCTTCTGCGAAGCCGGCATGAGCTGCACCAGCTGGTGCCAGAACTCTAGTGTAGGGGTAAGGCTGCCGTCACACAGCTCAAAGTGGGTGCAGTCCCGGCACAATGGAGCCAGTGCCCGGACATCAGCGGCTGTTACTCCATTCAGGTTACGAACGAGCACCTCGTCACAGCACTGCAGCGGCTGCAGCAAAGCTACCAGCTGCGCTAGGTCCACCCTCTGCTGCTGTAGGGACGCTGGAGTGATGACGCTGGGGCCTAGTCCACTGGGGCCTGATCCCTGATGCTTCGGCATAATCAGTTCCAGCCGCTTGATCTGCACTGGCACCTTACACGCTACTGCCAAGTGGTGGATTGCCGCTGCCACCTCAGGGTCTGGGATGTCCTCCACTCGAATGACCAGATGCCCCAGCACAAGAGGTTGGGAGAGGGAGTGAAGGGGCAGGTACGCGATTGCCTTCCAGTCAATAGTCTCAGTTAGCTCCGACTGCTGCCAGCTGCAGGGCGCATCAGCATATGAGGTGTCCACTCCCTCAACTGTGCACAGGTGGAGGCTTGTGATCTGGGTGGCTGCAAGGAGTGTGTCGAGCTGCTGATGGCCCTTGCTGATGGTTCCTGGCAGCTGCAGGGTGTGGAGCTGAGGCAGCACCTGCAGCAGCTCAGTCAGGCCATCCAGGCTGCCAAGATGGGTTATAGTGAGCACCTGAAGCTGAGCCAGAGGCTGCAAGTGCTCTACCAGGTACTGGAAGCCCTCATTATGCGTATAGTACTCGAGGTGCAGCTGGGTCAGGTATTGCGCTAGGGGCTGAAAGCTAGGCACCAGGCTGTCCAGAGTCTAAGCTGAGCTGCTTCAACCGCAGACCCTGGAACAGAGTGCCCACTGCTCCAGGCGCATCACCATCCTGACTGAAGATATAGGCGATGTCTAGCTGCTGCAGCTGCAGGGCCAGCGGCGGGTAGGAGAGCAGGCTGGCCAGTGCATCGCTTGAGACACGGAGCCCCTCCAGGGTCAGGGCAGTCAGGCTGGGGAAGCTGTCCAGCAGCTGCTGGGCAAGGTTAGGTGAGCAGTGTAGATGTCTGCGCTTGTCATTGTACCATTCCGCACTGCCGACCATACTGCAGACCTCCACTGCTGCACAGTTGTCCAGCTTTGCCAGGGCATGGGCCAGCAGGTCGGTGTAGCACTCGCTGTCCTCTGTCTCTGTGCTGTCCTCTGTCTCTGGTGGCTGCCACAAGGTAAGAGCCAGCTTGCACTTCCTCGCTTGCAGGGATGCAACAACTCGGGGCGTGAGCAGCTGGTCGCAGCACTGCCTGCCCAGCTGGATGCGCAAGGCTGGGGCGTGCAGCAGGCGGGCCAGGAAGAAGGCTCGGCAGGTCAGGGGCAGCTGGGTCCTGGCCTGAAGCTGCATGACCCTGCCAGCGATGTCATCCAGCAGCGCTGGCGGGAGGTCCAGCAGCCTAGTGGCAGGAGGGGGCGCCTCGCCAGCTGGGCTGTACCCATCTGTTGCTGAGGCACCGCCATCCACTGCGACTTGATGTTGCATGTCACGCTGGCTCATAGCTAGGGATGTCTGTTGACCTGCAGAGTGGGTAAAGCAAGAAGGCTGTCAGGGTGAGAGGGGCGCCAGCAGCAGCAGCAGCAGCTGGGTGTGGGTGTGGGTGCGGGTACGCACCTGGCTGCTCTCAGCTCACTCGATGCCTTTCAACAAGCCTGCAGAGCGGAAGGAGAGCAGCAGCGTGGACCTAGGACATGAGCTAGTAGATCACAGCTGGCGAGAAACACTACTCGCTGGCTACTTCCACAGGCGCTCCCGATGACTTACGGGCGGTTCGACATGTGCGACCCGATGTTACAGCTTCGTCTTTCGCGCCCCCATGTTAAAGCGCAAGTGCAGCTGGACGAGGTAATTCGCCGAGCAGAACCATATTGGCTTCGCACGAAACCGAGGGCGATGCGCATAGGGTTCTTCGCATGCAACCCTTTTCAGCCCCCCCCACCCCCCACCAGATTGGGAATGTGTGAGAGGGGGCAAATGGTTCCTCGGACAGCGCTTCTACCCTTTGTCCTTCTTATCCTTCCTTCCTTTATCCTCTTTGTTTCTTCAAGCCTTGTGTTGTTCGGGGGAAGAACCCTCTAGCCAGGGCATGCACAGCATTGGAGCAGTGAGCTCACCCCTGGCTGCAGCCCAGCACCATGTTGTGTGGTCTCAGCCTGGCTGCTATGTACAGGCAGTGCGGGTGTCAGCCTGGCTGACTGGCAGCAGCACTGAGCAGGCTACCCCAGGGGCTGGTTGCCGCCAGCAGTGGACAGCCTCCTCCAGCACTGCTGCTCTGCTCTGACACTGCCCTCTGCAGCAGCAGCCTGAGTCAGACCCTCTGCTGCTCTGAGGCATACCCTCCGGGTGCCAGCAGTGGACACCTGTTGACACACCGCTGTGGACACCCTCCTGCATAGCATAGCATATCTGTGCATATCACATGGCCGAGTTCTCCATGCAACCATTGTGCAAACAGCCAATGATGCATTCAAGGCTTGTCACATCACGCCAGACTGACCTGCTCGCCCAACTTCATCACGCAGGGTTTAGGAAGGAAGCACTCAGCCTTATCCTCTCGCTCAGCAGCCACCCTGCCAAAGCCTGACTGCTGACTCCACATCGCCCACCTCCTGCTGCCTCCACTCCATGCAGTGCCACCTCTCCACCACCCTGACATGACATGACCCACTGCTACTGACTGTGACCACTTCAAGTCACGGTGAAGGTGTCGCCATCATCCCACCGCCACTGTGCTGTACTGCGGGGTGGGGCGACGCTGCAACAGGGCAGTAGGGCAACAGGGCGGTAGGACTGCCACCCACCAGCAGGCTGTTGTCAATTGCAGTTGTAGCGCAAGCTGCAGTAGCAAGCGGTGGCATGGAGGGCTGCCAGCTGCTGCTCGATACTACCTTCTCTCCACCACTGCTGCCAGCTCCTGTTGCTGTGCTCAGCACTACTGCTGCTGTTGCATTACCTGCTCCAGCAGTAGCTGAACCTGCTGGGATGCAGTGTGGTGGAGGCTGCCAGGTGCAGCACAGCAGGCGCCAGCACAGCATGATGCAGCACAGCAGGCTTGTGGAGGAGCGGTGGTGTGGGTGTGGGCAGTGTGGGTGCATGACCTCAAGGCACCCACACTGCCCGCACCCACCCCGACACTCCTCCACAAGCTGCCGAACTTGGCCAAGACAATTGTCACATGGCTACTCCTCTCTGACTGTAGCCCCTGAGCCGGCTGACAAGGTGTGGGAGTAGGGCCACAACCGGAGCCAGTCGCCCATGGTGTGGCCCTGCATGGCCTGCTACTAGCGTGGCCTGAGCCTGCCCCTCTGTGCCCTTAGGCAGCAGGGATCAGCTGGGCCAGGTGGCTGCTGCTGCTGCCGCTGCTGCTGCTTGGCAGCGCTGTTTGGTGCGGCTGCCGCTGACTAGGGCCAGTGCAGGCTGCAGCAGGCCCAGGGCAGAGCCGCCTAATCCACACCTACCCTGGCCTGACACCCACTGACATTGTTGCTGCTGCTGCTGCATCATGGAGCTGGTGATACAGCGCTGCCGCAGGGCGCTGGTACACTGGCGACAGCTTGATTTTGATAAGCATGGTCCGGTTATCCAGCAGCGTCAGCACCCACCTGACAGCAGACCCCAACAACACTCATGACAGCCCACGGCAACATCAGCTCTGCAGGGCAGCAGGGCAGCAGGGCGGCAGGGCAGCAGGGCAGCAGGGCAGCAGGGCAGCAGGGCGGCAGGGCAGCAGGGCGGCAGGGCGGCAGGGCAGCAGGGCAGCAGGGCGGCAGGGCAGCAGGGCGGCAGGGCAGCAGGGCAGCAGGGCGGCAGGGCGGCAGGGCGGCAGGGCAGCAGGGCAGCAGGGCGGCAGGGCAGCAGGGCAGCAGGGCAGCAGGGCAGCAGGGCAGCAGGGCAGCAGGGCGGCAGGGCAGCAGGGCAGCAGGGCGGCAGGGCGGCAGGGCAGCAGGGCAGCAGGGCAGCAGGGCAGCAGGGCGGCAGGGCGGCAGGGCAGCAGGGCAGCAGGGCAGCAGGGCAGCAGGGCGGCAGGGCAGCAGGGCAGCAGGGCAGCAGGGCGGCAGGGCGGCAGGGCAGCAGGGCAGCAGGGCAGCAGGGCAGCAGGGCGGCAGGGCGGCAGGGCAGCAGGGCAGCAGGGCAGCAGGGCGGCAGGGCAGCAGGGCAGCAGGGCAGCAGGGCAGCAGGGCAGCAGGGCAGCAGGGCGGCAGGGCGGCAGGGCGGCAGGGCAGCAGGGCAGCAGGGCGGCAGGGCGGCAGGGCAGCAGGGCAGCAGGGCAGCAGGGCAGCAGGGCGGCAGGGCGGCAGGGCAGCAGGGCAGCAGGGCAGCAGGGCAGCAGGGCGGCAGGGCAGCAGGGCAGCAGGGCAGCAGGGCGGCAGGGCGGCAGGGCAGCAGGGCAGCAGGGCAGCAGGGCAGCAGGGCGGCAGGGCGGCAGGGCAGCAGGGCAGCAGGGCAGCAGGGCGGCAGGGCAGCAGGGCAGCAGGGCAGCAGGGCAGCAGGGCAGCAGGGCAGCAGGGCGGCAGGGCGGCAGGGCGGCAGGGCGGCAGGGCGGCAGGGCGGCAGGGCGGCAGGGCGGCAGGGCGGCAGGGCAGCAGGGCAGCAGGGCAGCAGGGCGGCAGGGCAGCAGGGCTGCAGGGCTGCAGGGTAGCAGGGCGGCAGGGCGGCAGGGCGGCAGGGCGGCAGGGCAGCAGGGCAGCAGGGCAGCAGGGCAGCAGGGCAGCAGGGCAGCAGGGCAGCAGGGCGGCAGGGCAGCAGGGCAGCAGGGCAGCAGGGCAGCAGGGCAGCAGGGCGGCAGGGCAGCAGGGCAGCAGGGCAGCAGGGCGGCAGGGCAGCAGGGCAGCAGGGCAGCAGGGCGGCAGGGCAGCAGGGCAGCAGGGCAGCAGGGCAGCAGGGCAGCAGGGCAGCAGGGCGGCAGGGCAGCAGGGCAGCAGGGCGGCAGGGCGGCAGGGCAGCAGGGCAGCAGGGCAGCAGGGCAGCAGGGCAGCAGGGCGGCAGGGCAGCAGGGCAGCAGGGCGGCAGGGCGGCAGGGCAGCAGGGCAGCAGGGCAGCAGGGCGGCAGGGCAGCAGGGCAGCAGGGCAGCAGGGCAGCAGGGCAGCAGGGCAGCAGGGCGGCAGGGCAGCAGGGCAGCAGGGCAGCAGGGCGGCAGGGCAGCAGGGCAGCAGGGCAGCAGGGCAGCAGGGCAGCAGGGCAGCAGGGCAGCAGGGCGGCAGGGCGGCAGGGCAGCAGGGCGGCAGGGCGGCAGGGCAGCAGGGCAGCAGGGCGGCAGGGCAGCAGGGCGGCAGGGCAGCAGGGCGGCAGGGCGGCAGGGTAGCAGGGCGGCAGGGCGGCAGGGCAGCAGGGCGGCAGGGCAGCAGGGTAGCAGGGCGGCAGGGCGGCAGGGCGGCAGGGCGGCAGGGTAGCAGGGCGGCAGGGCGGCAGGGCGGTGGGGCAGCAGGGCAGGGCTCAACAGCGATGGCATTGACTCCGCCAACTCAACAGTCTGCATCAGCTGAGGACTGGGTTGATGGGGTGGTGTGGGATAATGTGGTTACCTAGTAGGCCAACCAATCCATGAGCAGGACTGTGACTGGGTCCAGGGCGTAGGGCTGAAAGGGTGTAGGTGGGCAGGCTGCAGTGCAAGCCCCTCCCACACCCCCTGCCTTACCCTGCTGCTCCAGGCCTGGCCTGCATGAGGGCAGAGAGCAGACCAGGCATGCCGCAAAGTAGACAAGGCACCTCCCAGCAGCACACCCACAGCCGGGCAGCTTGAAGACTTGTGCGGCAGGCAGTTGAGGCCCTGCATCAGGCTGCACCAGGTCAGGCCATGCACTGAAAGACATGTGAAACGGAATAAAGAGCAACTGAACAGTCATCCAACCCCTAGTATTACATCCTATTCACTGCCAGCAGATTATCATGACAGCCATTGCTCCCTGATAGCAGCAGAAGCAGGCTGTTGCGATGCATGCGCTGTGGCCGAGCTATTGTTCCTATTGGGTCTTCCAGCATGGCAACAGTCAGTACTGCGGCATGCATGAAACACCACAAAGCAGTCGCCACATCAATTAGCAATCAACACTCCTCGAACATGCTCACTTTGAAAACACCAGTCTTCACCCAGCTGCCAGCCTGCCAACATGCAGGGGGCTCAGATGCAATGATACGGTAGCAAATTGTGATGTCTAGCCACCGTGCCCAGGGCTGCTCAGCCATGAGCTGCAGCGACTCATGCATGGCTGCAGAAACACATCCCCCTGCATAGTAAAACTCGACCTTCTGCACAACAGGCATGAGCTGCACCAGCTGGCGCCAGAACTCCAGTGAGGGCTCCACGCTGCCGCCATGCAGCGAAAAGTGGGTGCAGTCCCGGCACAATGGGGCCAGTGCCAGGACATCAGCGGCTGTGACTCCATGCAGCTTAAAGACCTGCACCTTGCACAGCCCGCAGCTCTTAAGCGATTGCAGCAAAGCCACCAGCTGCGCCAGGTCAACCCTCTGCTGTAGTAGGGACGCTGGAGTGATGACACTGGGGCCTAGTCCCCCTTTTGCCTCCTCCTCCTCCTCCTCCTCCTCTTTCTCCTCTTCCTCCTCCTCCTCCTCTTTCTCCCCCTCCTCCTCCTCCTCATCCTCCTCCTCCTCCTCCTCATCCTCCTCATCCTCCGCATCCTCCTCATCCTTTCTCATCCTCAACTGCAACTCCTTGATTTGCACTGGCACCTTGCACGCATATGCCAGGAGGTGGATTGCGGTTGCCAGCTCAGGGTCTGAAGTATCCTCCACACTGATTGAAAGTGTCCCCAACACTAGAGGCTGGGAGAGGGAGTGTAGGGGAAGGTAAGCGAGTTGCTTCAAGAAAACCCATCCAGTCAGCTTTAACCGTTGCCAGCTGCAAGGCACATCTGCACGTGATGTGCCTAATTCCATGACTGTGGCCAACTGGACGCTTGTAAACTGGGTGACTGCCAAGAGTGTGTCCAACTGCTGCTGGCCCATGATGCTGGTCCATGGCAGCTGAAGGGTGTGCAGCTGAGGCAGCGCTTGTAGCAGCTGGGTCAGGCCCTCCAGGTCGCCACTGTGGGATAGAGTCAGCACCTGCAGCTGAGCCAGAGGTTGCAAGTACTCCCTGAAGTAGCCCAGATCAGCGTCACGATAGCCCATACTCGATTTGAGGTGCAGCTGGGTCAGGTGTTGCGCCAGGGGCTGAAAGCTAGGCAGCGGTGGTGTGCCAGGCTGTTTACGGCGTACGGCAGCTATGCTGAGCTGCTTCAGCTGCAGACCCTGGAACACAGGGCCCAACAGCCTATGCTCGTCACCAACCGGGACGCTGACATCGGGGAGGTGTAGCTGCTGCAGCTGCAGGGCTAGCGGTGGGTAGGAGAGCAGGCTGGCTAGCGCATCGCTTGAGACACAGAGCCCCTCTAGGGTCAGGGCAGTAAGGCTGGGGAAGCTGTCCAGCAGGTGCTGGGCAAGGCCAGGTGGGCAGTGTAGATGACTATGGTGACATTCACCACTGCTCACCAACTCGCAGACTTCCACTGCTGCACAGTTGTCCAGCTTTGCCAGGGCATGGGCCAGCAGGTCGGTGTAGTCTTGGGTGTACTCTGTCTGCGCCAGCTGCAACATGGGAGCCAACTGCTTCCTGTAGCAACAGCTGTCCTCTGTCTCTGGCTGCCACAAGGTGAGGGCCAGCTCGCTTGTCCTCCCTTGCACGGCTGCGACAACTCGGGGCGTGAGCAGCTGGTCGCAGCACTGCCTGCCCAGCTGGATGCGCAATTCTGGGAAGTGCAGCAGGTGGGCCAGTGAGAAGGCGTGGCAGGTCAGGGGCAGCTGGGTCCTGGCCTGAAGCTGCATGGCCCGGCAAGCGATGTCATCCAGCAGCGCTGGCGGGAGGTCTAGCAGCCTAGTAGCAGGAGGGGGCGCCTCGCTGGCTGGGCTGTACCCATCTGTTGCTGAGGCACCGCCATCCACAGCGGAATAATGTTGCATGTGACGCTTGCTCATAGCTGGAACTATGTGTTGGCCTGCAGAGTGGGTGGAGCAACAAGGCTGTCAGGGTGAGAGAGGCACCAGTAGCAGCAGCAGCAACCTATGATTGGCTGGGTGTGGGTGTGGGTTCGCACCTTGCTACTCCTGGCTGCTCTCAGCTCACTGCAACGCTCTGGGCTACCGGATGTGAGCGTATTGCGGTAGCGCTGCGGAGCGGATGAAGAGCAGCAGGGTGAACCTCAGGCTCTGATCAGCAGAGCAAAGTTGGCGATGATCAATGTAGGCTACCTTGGAAGGCAGCTTCACTGACTCGGAACGCGGTGCAGACCAAGTACAGCTGTTCAAAGTAAGCGATGCGTATAGGCGACACTGGCATCGTCGGTGAACGAGTCCGACTGCGAACAAAAAAATTAACGATGCGTTCAAAGCATGCAGTCACATGCTGCGGACATTTTGACACACCCAGACTGATCCTTTAAATCTATCCGAGCCTTTGCGCGATGTGCGTTTAGACGACGGTTGCCCTTAACGCTATCCAGCATTCACCGTTACACATCATGTGTCCGTGCTGTTACCCTTCTACACGACTACTAAGCCTAGTGACGAGAAGAGCAGGTACAAGGGCCGCTTTACAGTCGGGAGACTTGTACTTTACAGCAGCCAGCCCACAGCAGCCCATCACCATCCTCCGACGATCATGTAGCACTCCTTCTACAGCTCTCTGTAGTAGAGCCAGCTACTGCTGCCCTGGGTTGCCGCCCTCCAGCCCCGCATTGCACCTCATTCCGCAGGGTCGAGGCAGGAAACACTCGACCACCTCCTCTCATCCACTATCCACCCTGCCATGGCCTGGCTGCTGACTCCACATCGCCCACCTCCTGCTGCCTCCAGTCCATCAAGTTCCACTCAGCAGCAGATCAACTGAGCGGCAGAGCAGCAGAGCAGCAGGGTGGCAGGGCGGTAGGGCTGCTGCTGCCACCCACCATGCTGCAGCATGTTGTATGAGGGTTGAAATGCAAGCTGCAGCGGCTGCGTGGGGTAACTTGGGGGCACCACATGACTTACTGTCTTGCCAGGCCGCTGTAATGGCTGGGACCGCAGTCATTGGGCCAGTGCTGCTCATTGCTCCTTGGTGCACTCCTTGAAGCAGCCAGGGCCAGAAGCCAGTGTCCCACTCCCCTGCAGCCCCAGCTGTTGCCTGAACTCACAGCCACCACCACCCATCAGCCCAGCCAGGCAGCTCGACCGCGCAGGTGTGTGTAGTCAGTGACACACACCGCAGCCAGGTAGCCCTGCTGCAGGTGCTGTGTGGCCGCAGCCTGGCAGCTCTGTGCAGGCAGTGCGGGTGTCAGCCTGACTGACTGGCAGCAGCACTGACCAGGCTACCCGCAGGGGCTGGATGCTGGCAGCAGTGGACACCCTCCGCCAGCACTGCTACTCTTCTCTAACACTGCCCTCTGCGGCAGCAGCCTGAGCCAGAACCTCCAGTCGCAATAAAAAGAATAAAAGCTTCCTCTCCATCACCCTGTGGCGACAGCCTGAGTCAGCTGCTCTGATGATCAGCTGTTTAACAGGGACAGGGGATGATCCCATGTCAGGGCATGCACAGCATTGGAGCAGTGAGCTCACCCCTGGCTGCAGCCCAGCACCAGCTCCAGCACCCTTCAGCCTGGCCAGCTGTCCCCGCCTCCCTCCAGCCAGCCCCTCCCAGCCACTAGAGCAGCAGTCTTTCAGGGTCCCTGACGACCTCATGATGAAGGCAGGCAGGCAGGCGCTGACACAAGAGCAGGATGGGCAAGCGGGGGCAGAGTCAGCCTAAAGACTGCCTGCCACTGCCTCCCACTGCCTGGCCATTCAAGTCACCTGGCAGTGTCAGGGCTGCAGCTGGCTCAAGAGGAGGGGTGGGTCAGGAGGTAGGGGGCAGCACCAGGGGGCGGCGCCGGCAACGGCCTAGACGGAGTTGCCAGGCAGCAGCCGGCCACCAGGCAGCCCTGCAGCTGGCTGGCAGCAAGGCAGAGGGCAACACACAGGGCTGAAGCAGAGAGCAGCAGCATCTGGGCTAGAGCAGGCAGTGGGGAGGTGATGTCGTGATGCTGGCTGGTCACAAACGGAGGGAATAGCAATCGAACATACGTCCCACCCCTCGTGCTACATCCTATTCACTGCCAGCAGCTGCCTCTCATGACAGCCATGTCAGACTCTCATGACAGCTATTGCTCCCTAGCAGCAGCAGCAGGCAGCACCAGGGGCAGGCACCAGCAGCGGCGCAGGCAGAGCTGCCATGCGGCAGCCGGCCACCAGGCAGCCCTGAAGCTGGCTGGCAGCAAGGCAGAGAGCAACACAGTAGCACTGTAGCAGCATAGCGGTTGTCCTTACCCTAACCCAAGTTGTGCAGGCTGGTCACAAACTGTGAAACGGAACGAAGAGCGATTGAGCAGCCATGCTTCTCGTCGTCTTACAACTTATTCACTGCCAGCAGACTATCATGACAGCCATTGCCTTCTAGCAGCACCAGCAGCGGGCTGTGGCGTTGCATGCGCTGTGGCCGAGCTATGGTACCCTTGACAAAGCCATGTGCCTTCACAATGCGTTTCTCATCTTGTCCATAGTTCTTCCCATGCAACCTCCCAGCCACTCGCACATCAGCCTCAACACATGGAAACTCAGTTGTAGCCGCAACACCGACCTTTCCTGGCCACTACTGTCACGCATGGCGTCAGGGCAGGCTCAACGTGTGTGGTGACAAAGCTGCCGTCATCAAGGATGTTGTAAGCGTTGAAGCTGTCTAGTCTGGTCCAGCCATGCATGTCTTGTTGGTAACACCGCTCCCGAGTCTTTCAGCATGGCGACAGTCACACTGTGGCATGCATGAAACACCACAAAGCATCAAGGCCCTGACAACCACTGGCAGTGGCCAACTCAGTGGCAAACAGCAATCACCAACCATTGAACAACTCAAACAGCAATCACCAACCATCCCAGCTCACTTGGAAAATGCTCACCTTGAATGTGCCAGCCCTCACCCAGCTACCAGCCTGCCAACATGTAGGCAGTTCAGAGGCAGTGACAGTGAGTTTGTGACGGATTATGACATGCAGCCACCGTGCCCAGGGTTGCTGAGCCATGAGCTGCAGCAACTCATGCATGGCTGCAGAAAAAGATCCCTTTACATTGTGGAATGTGACCTCCTGCACAGCGGGCATGAGCTGCACCAGCTGATGCCAGAACTCCAATGATGGCTTCACGCTGCCGCCCCGCAGCTGAAAGTGGGAGCAGTTACGGCACAATGGAGCCAGTGCCATCACATCAGCGGCTGTGACTTGATGCAGGCCATCAATCTCCACCTCTCCGAAGCACTGCAGCGGTTGCAGCATAGCTACCAGCTGCGCCAGGTCAACCCTCTGCTGCTGTAGGGACGCTGGAGTGATGACATTGGGGCCTAGTCCCTCTTTTGCATCCTCCTCCTCCTCCTCATCATCGACAATTCTCATCATCAGCTGAATCTCATTGATTTGCACTGGCACCTTGCACACATTTGCCAGGAGGTGAATAGCGGCTGCCATCTCAGGGGTTGGAGTACCCTCCACACTGATCAAACAGGTCCCCAGCACTAGAGGCTGAGAGAGGGAGTGCAGGGGCAGGTGAGCGAGTACCTTCCAAGGAACCCATCCAACCAGCTCCAGCCGCTGCCAGCTGCAAGGCCTATCAGCATATGAGGTGTCCAAGGCCTCAACTGTGGCCAGCTGGAGGCTTGTGATCTGCGTGGCTGCCAGGAGTGTGTCAAGCTGCTGCTGGCCCCAGACTGTGGCCTTTGGCAGCTGAAGGGTGTGGAGCTGAGGCAGCGCCTACAGCAGCTCTGCCAGGCCCTCCAGGCCATCAAGGTTGGATACAGTCAGCACCTGCAGCTGAGCCAGAGGTTGCAAGTACTCCCTGAAGTAGCCCAGACCAGTGTCATGACGGAACCCACTCATCTTGAGGTGCAGCTGGGTCAGGTGTTGCGCCAGGGGCTGAAAGCAAGGCAGCAGTCGTGTGTCAGGTTGTTTACGGTTTACGACAGCGATGCTGAGCTCCTTTAGCTGCAGACCCTCAAACACGGAGCCCACTGCTACAGCCTCTTCACCATCCTGGCTGATGATATTGGCGATGTCTAGCTGCTGCAGCTGCAGGGCCAGCGGCGGGTGGGATAGCATGCTGGCCAGCGCATCGCTTGAGATACTGAGGCCTTGGATGGACAAGGCGGTCAGGCTGGGGAAGCTGTCCAGCAGGCCAGGTGGGCAGTGTAAATGTTTGCGCTTGTCACGGTGATCTTCCCCAATGCTGGCCAGGTTGCAAACTTCTACTGCTGCACAGTTGTCCAGCTTTGCCAGGGCATGGGCCAGCAGGTCGGTGTAATCTTGGGTGTACTCTGTCTGCGGCTGCTGCAACGTGGGAGCCAACTGCTTCCTGTAGCAACAGCTGTCCTCTGTCTCTGGCTGCCACAAAGTCAGTGTCAGCTTGCTTGTCCTTGTTTGCAGCGCTGCAACAACGCGGGGCGTGAGCAGCTGGTCGCAGCACTGCCTGCCCAGCTGGACGCGCAAGGCTGAGACGTGCAGCAGGTGGGCCAGTGAGAAGGCGTGGCAGGTCAGGGGCAGCTGGGTCCTGGCCTGAAGCTGCATGACCCGGCAAGCGATGTCATCCAGCAGTGCTGGGGGTAGGTCCAGCAGCCTAGTGGCAGGAGGGGGCGCCTCGCCGGCTGGGCTGTGCCCATCTGTTGATAAGGCACCGCTATTCACTGCGGCTTGATGTTGCATGTAATGCTAGCTCACAGCTGGAACTATCTGCTGACCTGCATTGTGGGTGGAGCAACATGGCTGTCAGGGTGTGAGGCGCGCCAGTAGCAGCAGCAGCGGCTGATTGGCTGGGTGTGGGTGCTGGTGCGCACCTGGCTGCTCCTGGCTGCTCTCAGCTCACTTCTGTCAGCGATGCCTCGGCGATACCTTCAGTCCAGCCTGCCGAGCAGAAAGAGAGCAGCGGCGTGGACCTCGGACTCAAGCCAGTAGATCGCAGCTGGCGAGAAACACTACTCGCTGGCTACTCCCACAAGCGCTTTCGATAACTTACGAGCGGTTGGTCGGGCAGGCCTGTGCGCCTGTGAGCTGTGCAGCCCGATGATACAGCCAGCTGGGCCACGCGACCCGCAGAGCAGAGTTATCCTAGCTTCGCTCGAAGCCGAGGGCGATGCGCCTAGGCGACGCTAACATCGAGCCAGACTTCGTGTCAGTAGTAATCGAGGCTTGCAATCACATGCTGCGGACACGTCGGCACACCTTATCTGCTCGACATTTCCTTCTCATGCTGCCAGCAGCCAGCATCCCCCTTCACGCATCAAGCATCTGCATCTTCCTTACAGGGTTTACCTTCCTTACAGGGTCGGGTCACATGGTAATTTCATCACCCTCTCACAACTCTTGTGTAGCACTGTTGATCTGCCTGGTGGTGAGGTGCCTCCTCATGCCGTTCCAGCATGTACATATCAGGGTGAATCATACCGCACCGCTCTGACTGACCGCAGCAAGCTCTCTCTGACTCATTGAACAGACAGCAGGAGGAAGGAAAGGTTCAAAAGCATCAGGCAGAAAAGAGCTGTGGCATATGCCGCTAACTAGTCAAGACCGCCATGGTGGGTTTCATGCATGCCGCCATGGCAGGGAACATACAGGGTGAGGCACAGCGATCATCGATACACCGACGGTGCAATACAAAGTCACATCCATCACTGCTGGCACACAATGCTGCCTCTCATTCCCTCGCCACCCCGCCTTGGCCTTGCTCCCGACGCCGCCACCTTCTGCTTCTGCCACCACCTCAAGCTGGGAGGGGCTGGGAGGGTGCAGGCTGAGCTGCGTGGGGCTGATTGCGGGCACCACACCAGGCCCTCACTGTCTTGCCATTCCGCTGTCATGGCTGGGACAACCGTCACTGGCCCAGTGCTGCTCGTTGCTCCTTGGCGCACTCCCTGGAGCAGCCGGGGTCAGTTTGCCATCGCCCTACTCCCCTGCAGCCCCAGCTGTTGCCTGAACTCACCACCACCACCACCCACCAGGCAGCTCGAGCGCGCAGGTGTCAGTAGTCAGTGACACACACTGCAGGCAGGCCGCTGCATGTGCTGTGTGGCCCCAGCCTGGCAGCTATGTGCAGGCAGTGCGGGTGTCAGCCTGGCTGACTGGCAGCAGCACTGACCAGGCTACCCCAGGGGCTGGTTGCTGGCAGCAGTGGACACCCTCCTGCGTAGCATATCACATCTGTGCATATCATATGGTCGAGTTCTCCATGCAATTGTGTCCATGCAACCGTCATGCAAACAGCCAATGATGCATTCAACGCTTGCCACATCACATCAGACTGACCTGTTCGCCCGACCCTCCTTATGCTGCCAATATCCAGCACGCCCCTGTGCACATCATGTGTCCGTGCTGTTACCCTTCTACACACTTCTGGGCTCAGTGGAGCAGACGAGCAGGTACGACAAGGGCCGCTCCACAGTCTGAAGACTTGCTAGCATGCAGCCCACAGCAGCCCGCCACCAATCGCCAGCTCCAGCAGCTGCTCCCCTGCAATGCACCTTATCACGCAGGGTTTAGGGAGAAAGCACTCTGCCTCATCCTCTCGCTCAGCAGCCACCCTGCCAAAGCCTGACTGCTGACTCCACATCGCCCACCTCCTGCTGCCTCCACTCCATGCAGTGCCACCTCTCCACCACTATGACATGACATCACCCGCTGCTACTGACTGTGATCACTTCGAGTCACGGTGAAGGTGTCGCAATCGTCCCACCGCCACTGTGCTGTACTACGGGGTGGGGCGACGCTGCAACAGGGCAGTAGGGCAACAGGGCGGCAGGACTGCCACCCACCAGCAGGCTGTTGTCAACTAGGTTGTAGCGCAAGCTGCAGTAGCAAGCGGTGGCATGGGGGGCTGCCAGCTGCTGCTCGACACTGCCTTCTTTCGCCACCACTGCTGCCAGCTCCTGTTGCTGTGCTCAGCACTACTGCTGCTGCTCCACCTGCTCCAACTGTAGCACAGCGTGCAGGGAGGCAGTGCGGGGGAGGCTGCCAGGTGCAGCACAGCGGGGCGCAGCAGCCTGCCACTGCCCCACATGACCACATGGTACACACACCGCTCGCAGCCACCCCACCACTCCTCCACCAGCTGTCAAACTTGGCCAACACACGCGCAAAACAGCCACTCCGCTCTGACTGTAAACCCTGAGCCCTATGAGCCCCCTGTCAGCTACAGCAACCGCCCCGCCCCGCCCCGCCCCGCCCCGCCCCGCCCCGCCCCGCCCCGCCCCGCCCCGCCCCGCCCCGCCCCGCCCCGCCCCGCCCCGCCCCGCCCCGCCCCGCCCCGCCCCGCCCCGCCCCGCCCCGCCCCGCCCCGCCCCCGCCCCGCCCCGCCCCGCCCCGCCCCGCCCCGCCCCGCCCCGCCCCGCCCCGCCCCGCCCCGCCCCGCCCCGCCCCGCCCCGCCCCGCCCCGCCCCGCCCCGCCCCGCCCCGCCCCGCCCCGCCCCGCCCCGCCCCGCCCCGCCCCGCCCCGCCCCGCCCCGCCCCGCCCCGCCCCGCCCCGCCCCGCCCCGCCCCGCCCCGCCCCGCCCCGCCCCGCCCCGCCCCGCCCCGCCCCGCCCCGCCCCGCCCCGCCCCGCCCCGCCCCGCCCCGCCCCGCCCCGCCCCGCCCCGCCCCGCCCCGCCCCGCCCCGCCCCGCCCCGCCCCGCCCCGCCCCGCCCCGCCCCGCCCCGCCCCGCCCCGCCCCGCCCCGCCCCGCCCCGCCCCGCCCCGCCCCGCCCCGCCCCGCCCCGCCCCGCCCGCCCCGCCCCGCCCCGCCCCGCCCCGCCCCGCCCCGCCCCGCCCCGCCCCGCCCCGCCCGCCCCGCCCCGCCCCGCCCCGCCCCGCCCCGCCCCGCCCCGCCCCGCCCCGCCCCGCCCCGCCCCGCCCCGCCCCGCCCCGCCCCGCCCCGCCCCGCCCCGCCCCGCCCCGCCCCGCCCCGCCCCGCCCCGCCCCGCCCCGCCCCGCCCCGCCCCGCCCCGCCCCGCCCCGCCCCGCCCCGCCCCGCCCCGCCCCGCCCCGCCCCGCCCCGCCCCGCCCCGCCCCGCCCCGCCCCGCCCCGCCCCGCCCCGCCCCGCCCCGCCCCGCCCCGCCCCGCCCCGCCCCGCCCCGCCCCGCCCCGCCCCGCCCCGCCCCGCCCCGCCCCGCCCCGCCCCGCCCCGCCCCGCCCCGCCCCGCCCCGCCCCGCCCCGCCCCGCCCCGCCCCGCCCCGCCCCGCCCCGCCCCGCCCCGCCCCGCCCCGCCCCGCCCCGCCCCGCCCCGCCCCGCCCCGCCCCGCCCCGCCCCGCCCCGCCCCGCCCCGCCCCGCCCCGCCCCGCCCCGCCCCGCCCCGCCCCGCCCCGCCCCGCCCCGCCCCGCCCCGCCCCGCCCGCCCCGCCCCGCCCCGCCCCGCCCCGCCCCGCCCCGCCCCGCCCCGCCCCGCCCCGCCCCGCCCCGCCCCCGCCCCGCCCCGCCCCGCCCCGCCCCGCCCCGCCCCGCCCCGCCCCGCCCCGCCCCGCCCCGCCCCGCCCCGCCCCGCCCCGCCCCGCCCCGCCCCGCCCCGCCCCGCCCCGCCCCGCCCCGCCCCGCCCCGCCCCGCCCCGCCCCGCCCCGCCCCGCCCCGCCCCGCCCCGCCCCCGCCCCGCCCCGCCCCGCCCCGCCCCGCCCCGCCCCGCCCCGCCCCGCCCCGCCCCGCCCCGCCCCGCCCCGCCCCGCCCCGCCCCGCCCCGCCCCGCCCCGCCCCGCCCCGCCCCGCCCCGCCCCGCCCCGCCCCGCCCCGCCCCGCCCCGCCCCGCCCCGCCCCGCCCCGCCCCGCCCCGCCCCGCCCCGCCCCGCCCCGCCCCGCCCCGCCCCGCCCCGCCCCGCCCCGCCCCGCCCCGCCCCGCCCCGCCCCGCCCCGCCCCGCCCCGCCCCGCCCCGCCCCGCCCCGCCCCGCCCCGCCCCGCCCCGCCCCGCCCCGCCCCGCCCCGCCCCGCCCCGCCCCGCCCCGCCCCGCCCCGCCCCGCCCCGCCCCGCCCCGCCCCGCCCCGCCCCGCCCCGCCCCGCCCCGCCCCGCCCCGCCCCGCCCCGCCCCGCCCCGCCCCGCCCCGCCCCGCCCCGCCCCGCCCCGCCCCGCCCCGCCCCGCCCCGCCCCGCCCCGCCCCGCCCCGCCCCGCCCCGCCCCGCCCCGCCCCGCCCCGCCCCGCCCCGCCCCGCCCCGCCCCGCCCCGCCCCGCCCCGCCCCGCCCCGCCCCGCCCCGCCCCGCCCCGCCCCGCCCCGCCCCGCCCCGCCCCGCCCCGCCCCGCCCCGCCCCGCCCCGCCCCGCCCCGCCCCGCCCCGCCCGCCCCGCCCCGCCCCGCCCCGCCCCGCCCCGCCCCGCCCCGCCCCGCCCCGCCCCGCCCCGCCCCGCCCCGCCCCGCCCCGCCCCGCCCCGCCCCGCCCCGCCCCGCCCGCCCCGCCCCGCCCCGCCCCGCCCCGCCCCGCCCCGCCCCGCCCCGCCCCGCCCCGCCCCGCCCCGCCCCGCCCCGCCCCGCCCCGCCCCGCCCCGCCCCGCCCCGCCCCGCCCCGCCCCGCCCCGCCCCGCCCCGCCCCGCCCCGCCCCGCCCCGCCCCGCCCCGCCCCGCCCCGCCCCGCCCCGCCCCGCCCCGCCCCGCCCCGCCCCGCCCCGCCCCGCCCCGCCCCGCCCCGCCCCGCCCGCCCCGCCCCGCCCCGCCCCGCCCCGCCCCGCCCCGCCCCGCCCCGCCCCGCCCCGCCCCGCCCCGCCCCGCCCCGCCCCGCCCCGCCCCGCCCCGCCCCGCCCCGCCCCGCCCCGCCCCGCCCCGCCCCGCCCCGCCCCGCCCCGCCCCGCCCCGCCCCGCCCCGCCCCGCCCCGCCCCGCCCCGCCCCGCCCCGCCCCGCCCCGCCCCGCCCCGCCCCGCCCCGCCCCGCCCCGCCCCGCCCCGCCCCGCCCCGCCCCGCCCCGCCCCGCCCCGCCCCGCCCCGCCCCGCCCCGCCCCGCCCCGCCCCGCCCCGCCCCGCCCCGCCCCGCCCCGCCCCGCCCCGCCCCGCCCCGCCCCGCCCCGCCCCGCCCCGCCCCGCCCCGCCCCGCCCCGCCCCGCCCCGCCCCGCCCCGCCCCGCCCCGCCCCGCCCCGCCCCGCCCCGCCCCGCCCCGCCCCGCCCCGCCCCGCCCCGCCCCGCCCCGCCCCGCCCCGCCCCGCCCCGCCCCGCCCCGCCCCGCCCCGCCCCGCCCCGCCCCGCCCCGCCCCGCCCCGCCCCGCCCCGCCCCGCCCCGCCCCGCCCCGCCCCGCCCGCCCCGCCCCGCCCCGCCCCGCCCCGCCCCGCCCCGCCCCGCCCCGCCCCGCCCCGCCCCGCCCCGCCCCGCCCCGCCCCGCCCCGCCCCGCCCCGCCCCGCCCGCCCCGCCCCGCCCCGCCCCGCCCCGCCCCGCCCCGCCCCGCCCCGCCCCGCCCCGCCCCGCCCCGCCCCGCCCCGCCCCGCCCCGCCCCGCCCCGCCCCGCCCCGCCCCGCCCCGCCCCGCCCCGCCCCGCCCCGCCCCGCCCCGCCCCGCCCCGCCCCGCCCCGCCCCGCCCCGCCCCGCCCCGCCCCGCCCCGCCCCGCCCCGCCCCGCCCCGCCCCGCCCCGCCCCGCCCCGCCCCGCCCCGCCCCGCCCCGCCCCGCCCCGCCCCGCCCCGCCCCGCCCCGCCCCGCCCCGCCCCGCCCCCGCCCCGCCCCGCCCCGCCCCGCCCCGCCCCGCCCCGCCCCGCCCCGCCCCGCCCCGCCCCGCCCCGCCCCGCCCCGCCCCGCCCCGCCCCGCCCCGCCCCGCCCCGCCCCGCCCCGCCCCGCCCCGCCCCGCCCCGCCCCGCCCCGCCCCGCCCCGCCCCGCCCCGCCCCGCCCCGCCCCGCCCCGCCCGCCCCGCCCCGCCCCGCCCCGCCCCGCCCCGCCCCGCCCCGCCCCGCCCCGCCCCGCCCCGCCCCGCCCCGCCCCGCCCCGCCCCGCCCCGCCCCGCCCCGCCCCGCCCCGCCCCGCCCCGCCCCGCCCCGCCCCGCCCCGCCCCGCCCCGCCCCGCCCCGCCCCGCCCCGCCCCGCCCCGCCCCGCCCCGCCCCGCCCCGCCCCGCCCCGCCCCGCCCCGCCCCGCCCCGCCCCGCCCCGCCCCGCCCCGCCCCGCCCCGCCCCGCCCCGCCCCGCCCCGCCCCGCCCCGCCCCGCCCCGCCCCGCCCCGCCCCGCCCGCCCCGCCCCGCCCCGCCCCGCCCCGCCCCGCCCCGCCCGCCCCGCCCCGCCCCGCCCCGCCCCGCCCCGCCCCGCCCCGCCCCGCCCCGCCCCGCCCCGCCCCGCCCCGCCCCGCCCCGCCCCGCCCCGCCCCGCCCCGCCCCGCCCCGCCCCGCCCCGCCCCGCCCCGCCCCGCCCCGCCCCGCCCCGCCCCGCCCCGCCGCCCCGCCCCGCCCCGCCCCGCCCCGCCCCGCCCCGCCCCGCCCCGCCCCGCCCCGCCCCGCCCCGCCCCGCCCCGCCCCGCCCCGCCCCGCCCCGCCCCGCCCCGCCCCGCCCCGCCCGCCCCGCCCCGCCCCGCCCCGCCCCGCCCCGCCCCGCCCCGCCCCGCCCCGCCCCGCCCCGCCCCGCCCCGCCCCGCCCCGCCCCGCCCCGCCCCGCCCCGCCCCGCCCCGCCCCGCCCCGCCCCGCCCCGCCCCGCCCCGCCCCGCCCCGCCCCGCCCCGCCCCGCCCCGCCCCGCCCCGCCCCGCCCCGCCCCGCCCCGCCCGCCCCGCCCCGCCCCGCCCCGCCCCGCCCCGCCCCGCCCCGCCCCGCCCCGCCCCGCCCCGCCCCGCCCCGCGCCCCGCCCCGCCCCGCCCCGCCCCGCCCCGCCCCGCCCCGCCCCGCCCCGCCCCGCCCGCCCCGCCCCGCCCCGCCCCGCCCCGCCCCGCCCCGCCCCGCCCCGCCCCGCCCCGCCCGCCCCGCCCGCCCCGCCCCGCCCCGCCCCGCCCCGCCCCGCCCGCCCCGCCCCGCCCCGCCCCGCCCCGCCCCGCCCCGCCCCGCCCCGCCCCGCCCCGCCGAAACTGAGGGCGATGCACATAGGGTTCGTCCCATGCAACCCCTTTTCAGCCCCCCCCACCCTCCCACCAGAGTGGGAATGTGTGCGAGGGGGCAAATGTTTCCTCAGACAGTGCTTCTACCCTTTGTCCTTCTTATCCTTCCTATCTTTCTTTGTTTCTACAAGCCTTGTGTTCTTCGGGGGTAGAACCCTCCAGCCAGGGCATGCCCAGCATTGGAGCAGTGAGCTCACCCCTGGCTGCAGCCCAGCACCCTGCAGTCTGGCCAGCTGCCCCCGGCTCCCTCCAGCCAGCCCCTCCCAGCCTCTAGAGCAGCAGCCTGCCAGGGTCCCTGACGGGCTGGTGATGCAGGCAGGCAGGCGCTGGCATAATGGCAGGATGGGCGAGCGGGGGCAGAGTCAGCCTGAAGACTGCCTGCCACTACCTCCCACTGCCTGGCCAGTCAGGTCACCTGGCAGGGTCAGGGCTGCAGCTGGCTCAGGAGGAGGGGTGGGTCAGGAGGTAGGGGGCAGCACCAGGGGCCGCCAGCAGCAGCAGCGCAGGCAGAGCTGTCAGGCAGCAGCCGGCCACCAGGCAGCCCTGCAGCTGGCTGGCAGCAAGGCAGAGGGCAACACACAGGGCTGAGGCAGAGAGCAGCGGCAGCTGGGCCAGAGCAGGCAGTGGTGGGGTGATGTCATGAGGAGGGTTAGCAGGCGGGGTACCCCACTTGGGCAGCCTGGCCCCTTTCCGGCCCTGCCCTGCCATCCCCAAACCAAAGATGGTGCATGGGACCCTGCAGGAAAGCTTGGCAGTGAGTGCAGTGACATCACTTGAGACGCCGCCAACCCATCAGCAGATGAGGACACGACGCTTTTAGCTCAGCAGCCTGCAGGCGTCAGGGCAGCAAGGCAGCAGGGTGGCATGAGTTGATGGGCTGGGGTGGGATGAGTGTGTATACAGCCCACAATGGGTTGTCCTACAGCCCAAGCAACTCATGAGCAGGAGCAGGACTGGGTTGAGGGCGTAGGGTTGGAAGCATGCAGGTGGGCAGGCTGCAGTGCAAGCCCCTCCCACACCCCCTGCCCCACCCTGCTGCTCCAGGCATGATGGCCTGCATGAGGCAGAGAGCAGACCAGGCACCCCGCAAAGTAGACAAGGCACCTCCCCGCAGCACACCCACAGTGGAAAGGTGTGGCCGGGCAGCTTGGATACTTGTGCGGCAGGCAGGCGAGGCCCTGCATCAGGCTGCACCAGGTCAGGCCATGCCAACGTGAAGGTGATGAGGCATCATGTATCACAAGGCGCTGGCTGAAACGCGGCCTTGCGTTCATAGGGGTCAGGGATTGCACTGTAGTAGCGGTGATATAATGGCAGGATGGGCGAGCGGGGCAGCATTAGCCTAAAGACTGCCTGCCGCTGCCTCCCACTGCCTGGCCTGGCCATTAGCAATGTAGCAGCATGCTAGTTTTGCTGTCCTTACCATGGACCTAATTTTAATGGCCTAACCATAGCTGTGCTGGCTGGTTGTGTGACGGAACAAAGAGCATTTGAGCAGTCATCCCATTTACATCCTACTCACCGCCCATCAGGCCATCGTGGCAGCCATTGCTCCCTAGCAGCAGCAGCAGGCTGTGGCGTTGAGTGGCTGTGGCCGAGCTGTAGTGCCCATCATGCCGCCATGTGCCTTCACATGTGCCTTCACAATGCGCTTCTCATATTGTCTGGGTTATTCCCATGCAACCTCCCAGCCATTGTCACATCAGCCTCAACACCTGGAAACACAGTTTAAGCTACAATACCGTCCTTGCCTGGCCACAACTATCTTGCATGATGTCAGGGCAGGCTCAACGAGTGTGGTGACAGAGCTGCTGTCATCAAGAATGATGCAAGCTTTGAAGCTGTCTAGTCTGGTCCAGCCACACTTGTCTTGTTGGTGTCATCGCTCCTGGGTCTTCCAGCATGGCATCAATCAGTACCAATCGTGGGTGTACCAGAATGGCAACAATTAGTTCTGTGGTATGCATGAAACATCACAAAGCATTAGGGCCCCGCCAACCACTTTCAGTTGCCACATCAGTCAGCAATCACCACTCATCAAACATGCTTACTTTAAACACACCAGCCTTCACCCAGCTGCCAGCCTGCCGACATGGAGGCAGCTGCGATGCTTGGAATTGATAACGAATTGTGATGTCCAACCACCGCGCCCAGGGCTGCTCAGTCATGAGCTGTAGCGACTCATGCATGGCTGCAGAAAAAACACATTCCTGTATGCCCCTGAAGTCGACCTTCTGCACTGTGGGCATGAGCTGCACCAGCTGGCGCCAGAACTCCAGTGAGGGCTCCACGCTGCCGCCCCGCAGCTCAAAATGGGTGCAGTCCCGGCACAATGGAGCCAGTGCCAGGATGTCAGCGGCTGTGACTTCACGCATGCCATGGACCTCCACCTTGTTGCAGCACTGCAGAGGCTGCAGCAAAGCTACAAGCTGCAGCAAGTCCACCCTTTGCCGATGTAGGAATGCGGGATTGATAGTCTTAGTACCCGGGTGCCACAGTTTCAGCTCCAGCTCCTTGATCTCCAGCTTGCACGCTTGTGCCACGATGTGGATTGCGGCTGCCATCTCAGGGTCTGGGATATCCTCCACACTCACTTTCATTCTCCCCAAAACTAGAGGCTGGGAGAGGGAGTGCAGGGGCAGGTACGCAACCACCTTGCAGTCAATAGTCCCAGTCAGCTCCAGCCGCTGCCAGCTGCAAGGCGCATCAGCATATGGGGTGTCCAAATCCTTAACTGTGGCCAGCTGGATGCTGGTGAGCTGTGTGGCTGCCAGGAGTGCATCGAGCTGCTGCTGGCCTGAGACTGTGACGCCTGGCAGCTGCAGGGTGTGGAGCTGAGGCAGCGCCTGCAGCACCTCAGTCAGGCCCTCCCAGTATCGGCAGACTAGAGTGAGCACCTGCAGCTGAGCCAGAGGTTGCAAGTACTCCACCAGGTATTGCTTAAAGTACTGCTCATATACGTCAGAATACTCCAAGGATACTACAAGGAAGTGCAGCTGGGTCAGGTGTTGCGCCAGGGGCTGAAAGCTCGGCAGGGTTTCAGGCAGTGGTGTCAGCTGCTGTAGGGTGCCAAAGACTTGAAAGCTGAGCTGCTTTAACTGCAGACCCTGGAACAGAGGGCCCACTGCTCCAGGCCCATCACCAATATTGAGGCAGATATTGGTCAGGTGTAGCTGCTGTAGCTGCAGGGCCAGCGGCGGGTGGGAGAGCAGGCTGGCCAGCGCATCGCTTGAGACACAGAGCACCTCCATGGTCAGGGCAGTCAGGCTGGGGAAGCTGTCCAGCAGCTGCTGGACAAGGCCAGGTGAGCAGTACAGATGACGATGGTGATGATCCCCACCGTTGACCAACTTGCAGACCTCCACTGCTGTACAGTTGTCCAGCTTTGCCAGGGCATGGGCCAGCAGATCGGTGTAGCATTCGCTGTCCTTTGTCTCTGTCTCTGTCTCTGTCTCTGTGCTGTCCTCTGTCTGCGGCAGCTCCAAAGTCAGTTCCAGCTTCCTTGTCCTGGCTTGCAGGGCTGCGACAACTCGGGGCGTGAGCAGCTGATCGCAGCGCTGCCTGCCCAGCTGGACGCGCAAGGCTGGGACGTGCAGCAGGTGGGCTAGTGAGAAGGCGTGGCAGGTCAGGGGCAGCTGGGTCCTGGCCCTAAGCTGCATGACCCGGCAAGCGATGTCATCCAGCAGCGCTGGCGGGAGGTCCAGCAGCCTAGTGGCAGGAGGGGGCGCCTCGCCGGCTGTTGCTGAGGCACTGCCATCCACTGCGGCTTGATGTTGCATGTCACGCTTGCTCATAGCTGGGACTGTTTGTTGACCTGCAGAGTGGGTGGAGCAACAAGGCTGTCAGGGTGAGAGAGGCACCAGTAGCAGCAGGAACCTATCATTGGCTGGGTGTGCGATCAGGTACGCACCTGGCTGCTCCTGGCTGCTCTCAGCTCACTGCAACGCTCTGGGCTACCGAATGTAAGCATATTGCGGTAGCGTTGCGGAGCGGATGAAGAGCAACAGGGTGAACCTCAGGCTCTGAAAAGTAGAGCAAAGTTGGCGACGATTAATGTTGGCTACTTTGGAAGGCAGCTTCTCTGATCAAAGTCTTCATATCACTTCTCTGATCAGAGTCATGACTTATAACGCGGTGCATACCAAGTGCAGCTGTCCGTAGCAGCAGCGGCAGCAGCAGCAGGCTGTGGCATTGCATGTGCTGTGGCCGAGCTATTGTGCCCTTCATGGAGCATGTGCCTTCACAATGTGTTTCTCATGTTGTCTAGGGTTCTCCCCATGCAACCTCCCAGCCATTGTCAGATCAGCCTCAACACCTGGAAACTCAGAGTAAGCTACGACACCGACCTTGCCTGGCCACTACTGTCACGCATGGTGTCAGGGCAGGCTCAACGTGTGTGGTGACAAAGCTGCTGTCATCAAGAATGATACAAGCGTTGATGCTGTCTAGTCTGGTCCAGCCACGCATGTCCTGTTGGTGTCATCAATCCTGGGTCTTCCAGCTTGGCATGCACAAACCATCACAAAGCATCAAAGCCCTGCCAACCAAGGTCGGGGTTAGGGTTAGTCACCAGATCAATGACTCGACATGGTCACTTTGAATACTCCAGCCTTCAACCAGCTGCCAGCCTGCCAACATGAAGGCAGCTTAAAGGAAGTGCATAGGCCGCACATTGAGACATGCAGCCACCGAGCCCAGGGCTGCTCAGCCATGAGTTGCAGTGACTCATGCATGGCTGCAGAAACACATCCCTCTACATCGATCAAACTCGATGTCCTGCACAGCTGGCATGAGTTGAACCAGCTGGCGCCAAAACTCCAGTGAGAGATCTATGCTGCCGAGTACCAGCTGAAGGTGGGTGCAGTCCCGGCACAATGGAGCCAGTGCCAGGACATCAGCGGCTGTGATTCTGTGCAGGTCGCGGACCAACACATTGCGACAAAACTGCAACGGTTGCAGCAGAGATACCAGCTGCGCCAGGTCGACCCTCTGCTGATGTATGAGTGCGGGAGTGATGACCGCATCCCTTTGCTCGGGGCTCGTCAATGTCAGATCCAGCTCCATAATCTTCACTGGCACCTTGCACGCTCCTGCCACGAGCTTGAGTACCGCTGCCACATTTGAGTTAGGGTTAGACCTAACCCTGTCCTCCACCTTGATTGACAGTGTCCCCAACACTAGAGGCTGGGTGAGGGAGTGCAGGGGCAGGTGCGCAACGCTCCTATAGATGAACCCAGTCAGCTCCAGCCGCTGCCAGCTGCAAGGCGCATCAGCATATGAGGTGTCCAATCCCTCAACTGCGTACAGCTGGAGGCTTGTGATCTGGGTGGCTGCCAGGAGTGTGTCCAGCTGCTGATGACCCACGACTGAGGCAGCGCCTGCAGCAGCTCAGTCAGGCCATCCAGCCTGCGGTGAGGTTGGGTTATAGTCAGCACCTGCAGCTGAGCCAGCGGTTGCAAGTACTCCCTAAAGAAGCCCAGAACAGGTTCAGATTTGCCCTCAAGCACGAGGTGCAGCTGGGTTAGGTGCTGCGCTAGGGGCTGAAAGCTAGGCAGCAGTGGTGTTCCAGGCTGCCCAGAGTCTAAGCTGAGCTCCTTCAACCGCAGACCCTGGAACAGAGTGCCCACTGCTCCAGGCTCATCACCATCCTGACTGATAATATGGGCGATGTCTAGCTGTTGCAGCTGCAGGGCCAGCGGCGGGTGGAAGAGCAGGCTGGCTAAACCATCGCTTGCGACACAGAGCCCCTGCAGGGTCAGGGCAGTCAGGCTGGGGAAGCTGTCCAGCAGGCGCTGGGCAAGGCCAGGTGGGCAGTGTTGATGTCTGCGATCAGTGAGGGAGTATACCCTGATGCTGATCAGCTTGCAAACCTCCACCGCTTCACAGTTGTCCAGCTTTGCCAGGGCATGGGCCAGCAGGTCGGTGTAATCTTGGGTGTGCTCTGTCGCTGGCTGCTCCAAAGTCAGAACCAGCTTGCTCTTCCTCGCTTGCAGCGCTGCAATAACTCGGGGTGTGAGCAGCTGGTCGCAGCACTGCCTACCCAGCTGGATGCGCAAGGCTGGGACATGCAGCAGGTGGGCCTGGGAGAAGGCGTGGCAGGTCAGGGGCAGCTGGGTCCTGGCGTGAAGCTGCATGACTCGGCAAGCGATGTCATCCAGCAGCGCTGGGGGGAGGTCCAGCAGCCTAGTGGCAGGAGGGGGCGCCTTGCCGGCTGGGCTGCACCCATTAGTTGCTGAGGCACCGCCATCCACTGCGACTTGCTGTTACATTTCACGCTGGCTCATAGCTTGGGCTGTCTGCTGACCTGCAGAGTGGGTGAAGCAACAAGGCTGTCAGGGTGAGAGAGGCACCAGTAGCAGCAGCAGTGTATGATTGACTGGGTGTGGGTGCGGGTACGCACCTAGTTGCTCCTGGCTGCCCTCTCCTCTCACTTCTGTCGGCGATGCCTTCGGATGAGCCTGCAGAGCAGAATGAGAGCAACAGCGTGCACCTCGGACATAAGCCAGAAGACCACAGCTGGCGAGATGCACTACTCGCTGGCTACTCCGACAGGCGCTTCCAATGACTTACGAGCGGTTCAGCTTGTGCGGCCCGATGTTACAGCCGGTATTAGCTTCGTCTTTCTCGGCCCGATGTTAAAGCGCAAGTACAGCTGGGCGAGGCAGATTGTCGATCAGCATCATGATAGCTTCGCGCAGAACCCAGGGCGCACCGTCTAGGGTTTTTCCCATGCAACCTTTTCCAGCCCCAACCCCCCACCACCGGAGCGGGAATGCGTAAGAGCGGGCAAATGTTTCTTCTTCCCTTCGTCCTTCTTTTCCTTGCTTTCTTTCTCCTCTTTTTGTCTTCAAGCCTTGTGTCTTCCGGGGGGAGAACCTTTAAGCCTGCCAGGGTCCCTGACGACCTCGTGATGCAGGCAGACAGGCGCTGACACAATGGCAGAATGGGCGAGCTGGGGCAGAGTCAGCCTGCCACGCCTGCCTGCCTGCCACTGCCTCCCACTGCCTGGCCATTCAGGTCACCTGGCAGTGTCAGGGCTGCAGCTGGCTCTGGGTCTGGAGGTACGGGAGGTATGACACTGCCCTCATGAGGCAGCATGCCATGTTGTGTGGCTTGGAGATGTCCTACTCACAGGTGTGCAGACGTAGCAGCACTAGAGGCTTGGCGAGGGAGTGCAGGGGCAGGTACGTGTGTACCCTTCACCTGCCCATTGAGAGCTCCAGCCGCTGCCAGCTGCAAGGCGCATCAGCATAAGAGGTGCGCAATGCCTCAACTCTGCCAAGCTGAACACACCACACCAGCTGAACACACCACCACCCACCAGGCCAGCCATGCAGCTCGACTGCGCAGGTGGAGCCCCAGCAGTCAGTGCCACACACTGCAGGCAGGCGCCCCCTCTGCAGGTGCTGTGTGGCCCACACCACACCACCAGCGCCGATGCAGGGGCCAGTGCAGGCACCCTTGCTGCAGGTGCTGTGTGGCCTCAGCCTGGCAACTAGGCAACCTGGCAGTCAGTGCGGGTGTCAGCCTGGCTGACTGGCAGCAGCACTGACCAGGCTACCCCAGGGGCTGGTTGATGGCAGCAGTGGACAGCCTCCTCCAGCACTGCTGCTCTGCTCTGACACTGCCCCCGAGTAGCATCTGAGGCAACAGCATCTGTTGGCCAGCATCTGTCGCGGGCAGCAGGTCGGCAGGTTGGCAGGTTGGCTGGGCAGCAGCGTAGCAGGTCGGCAGGGCAGCAGGTCGGCACGAGCCCACGATTGGTTGTCCTGCAGGCCAAGCAAGCCATGAGCAGGACTGTGACTGGGTCTAGGGCGTAGGGCTGGAAGGGTGCAAGTGGGCAGGCTGCAGTGCAAGCCCCTCCCACACCCCCTGCCCCACCCTGCTGCTCCAGGCATGGCCTGCATGAGGGCAGAGAGCAGACCAGGCACCCCGCAAAGTAGACAAGGCACCTCCCCGCAGCACACCCACAGTGGAAAGGTGTGGCCAGGCAGCTTGGAGACTTGTGCGGCAGGCAGGTGAGGCCCTGCATAGGGCTGCACCAGGTCAGGCCATGCCAATGTGAAGGGTGTTGTATCAGCATGTATCACATTGCACAGACTACAGGCAGGTGCTGCTATTGACAACTGCTGCCCTCCAGCCCCGCATTGCACCTCATTCCGCAGGGTGGAGGCAGGAAACACTCGACCACCTCCTCTCATCCACTATCCACCCTGCCATGGCCTGGCTGCTGACTCCACATCGCCCACCTCCTGCTGCCTCCAGTCCATCACGTTCCACTCACCAGCAGACCAACTGAGCGGCAGAGCAGCAGAGCGGCAGGGCAGCAGGGCGACAGGGCTGCTACTGCCACCCACCATGCTGCAGCAGGCTGTTGTGAACTGGGTTGTAGCGCAAGCTGCAGTGGCAAGTGGTGGCATGGGGCCCGCCAGCTGCTGCTCTGCACCACCTTCTCTCACAACCACTGCGGCCAGCCCCTGCTGCCGTGCTCCGGTAGCTGAGCCTGCAGGGAGGCAGTGTGGTGGAGGCTGCCTGGAGGTGCAGCAGCCTGCCAGCGCCCACATGACCTGACAGCAGCCCCCACCTACACTTATGTCAGCCCGCGAAAGTGTCTGTAGTCAGTGACATACACTGCAGCCAGACGCCCCCGCGGCAGCATCAGGTGACGGTGCAGCCCCACACCACCAGCACCCACACGCTGCATCTTGCTGCTGCAGGGGCCAGTGTAGGCACTCTTGCTGCAGGTGCTGTGTGGCCTCAGCCTGGCAGCTATGTGCAGTCAGTGCGGGTGTCAGCCTGGCTGACTGGCAGCAGCACTGACCAGGCTACCCCAGGGGCTGCTTGCTGGCAGCAGTGGACAACCCTCCTCCAGCACTGCTGCTCTGCTCTGACACTGCCCTTCGAGAGAGCGGCTGTGACTCCATGCGAGTCAAAGACCTTCACCTTGCCCACGCAGCAGCACTGCAGCGAATGCTGCCAAGCTACCAGCTGCGCTAGGTCCACCCTCTGCTGCTGTAGGAGGGCTGGAGTGATGACGCCTGGGCCTGTTCTCTCATCTACTTGCTGCTCTCCTCTCAGCATGGCCAGCAGCACCTCCTTGATCTGCACTGGCACCTTGCACGCATCTGCCAGGCGGTGGAGTGCGGCTGGAGGCTTGTGATCTGGGTGGCTGCCAGGAGTGTGTCGAGCCCCTGCTGGCCCCTGACTGTAACAAATGGCAGCTGCAGGGTGTGGAGCTTAGGCAGCGCATGTAGCCTTCGGCCAGTCAAGGTGGGATATAGTCAGGACATGCAGTTGCGCCAGAGGTTGCAAGTACTCCCTGAAGAAGCTGTTACCCAATTACGAGGTGTGCACAGTAAAGCACATAATTTGAACAGGCCTGATTTGGCCGTTCTCCCATTTTCACCCACGCTTTCACGCACGCTTCCTTTCATACACGGTCTTTGGAGGTTGTGAGGATAGTTTGAGACGTATCAACGCGTTTGGTCGGCTGAAACATGGCTGCCGCCGGTTACGCCCGTTTGAACCCTGCCGGCTGTTAATGAACTATGAAGTAGATAACGACAAAACCGCCAGTGCTAGAGGATTTAAACACGCGAGGCCGAGCACCGGCGCTAAACAGCTCGAGACCGAAGCCAGCGGCCGCGGAGCGTAGCGACGCGGCCGCTGGCTGAGGTCGAGAGCTGTTTAGCGCCGGTGCGAGGCCGCGCTGGCTCTGTCGGAGCCGCGCTGGCTCTGTCTCTCACATCTGGTGTGACATGTGTAATGCTGACCGCCGCGCATCAATTCCCTGCTGTCTTTGTTCGATGTCCGAGCATATCTCGCCTGCATCTGACTACGATGACGAAGACTGTGATCGCGACGGTGGTTGCCCTGTTTACAAGTCCCCTCCGCTATTAACAGCCACAAACAAGTCCCCTCCCCACAAGTTTGGTTTGTGGCTGTTAGTAGCGGAGGGGCCGCGTACTAAACGTTTTAAGGATAGGGCTGCCAACGTTTTAAACGCGTGAAAACGCCACTACGTAGTAGATAACGACAAAACCGCCAGTGCTAAAGGGTTTAAACACGCGAGGCCGAGCACCGGCGCTAAACAGCTCGAGACCGAAGCCAGCGGCCGCGGAGCGTAGCGACGCGGCCGCTGGCTGAGGTCGAGAGCTGTTTAGCACCGGTGCGAGGCCGAGCGTGTTTAAACCTTTAGCACGCAGCGGTTTTGTCGCTATCTAGTGTAGTGGCGCTTTCAAAGCGTTCAAGCTTTAGCCAGCGCGGCTCCGCCGCGCTGGCTACGTCTCTCACATCTGGTGTGACATGTGTGATGCTGACCGCCGCGCATCTATTCCCTGCTGTCTTTGTTCGATGTCCGAGCATATCTCGCCTGCATCTGACTTCGATGACGAAGACTGTGATCGCGACGGTGGTTGCCCTGTTTACAAGTCCCCTCCGCTACTAACAGCCACAAACAGATCCCCTCCCCTATTAACAACCACAAGTTTGGTTTGTGGCTGTTAATAGGGGAGGGGCCGCGTATTAAACGTTTTAAGGATAGGGCTGCTAACGTTTTTAAACGCGTGAAAACGCCACTACACAAAGATTGCAAACACATGCTGCGGACGTGTTTAGCACATCCAGCCGTTTCTGCTCGACATTTCCTTCTCATGCTGCCAGCAGCCAGCATCCCCCTTAACACATCAAGCATCTGCTTGTTTACCTTCCTTACAGGGTCGAGTCACGTGAACAGCCCTTTCATCACCCTGAAGTGACGGACTCTTGTGTTGCACTTCTAATCTACCTGGTGGTCAGGTGCCTCTTCATGCCGTTCCAGCATGTGTACAGCAGGGTGAGCCATAACGCACCTCTGCAACTGATCGCTGCAATCTCTCCCTGGCTCAGTGGACACAGAGCAGGTTGCAGTAAAGGTTCAAAAGCTTAGGCATTAGGCGGACAAGAGCTGTGGCATATGCCACTGAGAAATCAAGACCGCCAGAGTCACATGAATGCTCTCTACATACATACATGCATGCTCTCTACATACATACACACATGCATGCTCTCTACATACATACATGCATGCTCTCTACATACATACTCACATACATGCACTCTCCCTGGCTGATTGGACACGGAGCAGGTGGCATGCGAGGCCCAATAGCGTAGGCATCAGGCAGACAAGAGCTGTGGCCACTGAGAAGTCAAGACCACCAGAGTCATGTGCATGCCGCCATGGCACGGGACATTCATGTAGAGGCACAGCAACCAGCAATTCACCAAGAGTGCGATACAAAGTCACACCCATGGCTGCTAGCACACACTGCTGCCCCTCATTTCCTCGCCACCCCGCCTTGGCCTGACTCTCGACACCACATCGGCCGTCCCTGCAGCTGCCGCCACCCAAATAAGAGCCTCCTCTCGACCACTCTGTGGAGGGCTAGGCTGGGCCGCTTGGGTAGCTGGACTGCGTGGGTGTACTTGAGGGCACCACACCAGGCCCTCATTGTCTTGCCATGCCGCTGGTCACCCCCGCCATTGGCGGACCCCCCGCACTCCTACAAATTAATCCCTGCGTCCATCCCTGCGTGTTGACCGACCTTGTCGGATCGGGCTGAAATTTTGATAGATGGTAGTTTACAGAATATAAAACATATTTTTCAGGAAAAATATTTTAAAAAAATCAAAGGCGGCTGCGCTGTGACCCTGTGGCTAGAGTGCAGGGATAAGTGCAGGGATAGGTTGCGGGCCACAACGCAACAGCTTTTGAATTTTTCCAAAAAAATTTCTTGAAAAATATGTTTTATTTTCTGAAAACTGCCATCTATCAAATTTTCAGCCCGATCGGACAAGGTCGGTAGAACGCAGGGACAAACGCAGGGACTAAATTGTAGGAGTGCCATGGCTCAAGAGATAAAATCTTTCTCGTTTCTGCACGGATGAGACCGCCGATTCGTGCGATGAGTTGCTTATGGCCTGACTAGAGTGCAGCCAGCCCCAGCGGCTTGCCGGGTGGCTGGCCCTCAACACGCGACGTGTTCTGGCGCCACGCAGACAATCTTAGCGACCGCTAGAGGCAGCCTGGACCCAGCGCGGCGTGAATGGCGCATCCAAACTAATTTTCAAACCAGCATGCAACAGCGCTTAATATCGCATTCTTCAAAACGGGTTCAGTCCACATGTGACAGCAACTTCAAGTTGTCCAATACATTATTGCCTGTGGCTCCTGTGCAGCCAAACGCAGCTAGAATCAGTAAAAATAATGCAGAAACTGAGCTGGTGAAAGTGGTTACCGCCCACACATGAAACGGCCCACACATCAAGACAACACGTTTCTGTCTAATAGACACGTTAGGAACCCACACAAGGAGCCCTACAGAACTGGCAATTCATCATTTGACATCCTTATTGGACAGTTATGGCGGCCAGAAAAGAGCCCATTTCGAGGACACGAGTTGCACGCTGTTCGGGTGCAGGGACAGGCCACACGCCATACAAACACCCCTTAACATGTCATCAGCACTAGCACTAGCACTAGAACACATGTCAGGGGGGGTACTGCACCCGACCAAAAATTCAAAAAGTTGAAAAGTTGGGCCGCTGAGCGCGATAGCTGTTCGCCGATCCCAGCCCCACTAAGCAGGCCGTTCCCTGCACAACGCGACCCGATCTCCCAACACCACCGCCCGCCCCGGCACAGGTGCACATCAGCCCGAGCATCCCGCTAGCTTCGCTCTAATGAGCTGCACCGCCCTGCGCAGGAATCGTTGTGAAACTCGTAAAGACCAGTAAGATTTTATCAGGGGGTCCGCCAATGAAGACTTGCCAGCATGCAGCCCACAGCAGCCCATCACCATTCGCCAGCTCCAACACCTGCTCCCCTGCAATGCACCTTATCACGCAGGGTTTAGGGAGAAAGCACTCTGCCTCATCCTCTCGCTCAGCAGCCACCCTGACAAAGCCTGACTGCTAACTCCACATCTCCCACCCCACACTCCCCACACCCAGATGGATCTGTTCGCCCTTATGTTACCCTTTTCCCTCTTATATAACCCACGCATTTTTTACTCAACCCTGTTGCGCTGCCACCGTCCAAGATTGCTATGTGCACAATACGTGCCACGCACATCGCCGAGCAGAAGCTAGTCAACATCACAGGACGATGCGCCTCGGCGACACTGGCATCGTTGGTGGGATTGTGAACTCTCACTGAGGCACTCAATGCTCGCAGTCACATGCTGCGGACGTGTTCAGCACATCCAGCCTTATCTGCTCGGCATATCCCCCCTGTGCTGCCAGCACCCAGCATACCCCTTCACACATCAAGAATCTGCATCTTCCTTACAGGGTCGGGTCACATGATGAGCCCATGATGAGACTAACCTGCCTGCTGGTGAGGTGCCTCTGCATGTACACAGTAGGGTGAGCCACAATGCACCTCTGCAACTGACCGCAGCAAACTCTCCCTGGCTGATAGACAGAGAGCAGGTGGCAGTAAAGGTTCAATAGCTTAGGCATCAGGCAGAAAAGAGCTGTGGCATATGCCGCTGAGAAGTCAAGACCGCTTGAGTCACATGCATGCCGCTATGGCAGGGTGCATTCATGTGGAGGCACAGCAACCAGCAATTCACCAGCGGTGCAATACAAAGTAAGTCACTCCCATGACTGCTGGCACACAATGCTGCCCCTCATTCCCTCGCCACCCCGCCTTGGCCTGGCTCACAACACCGCCAGTTCCTGCTTCTGCCACCACCCCAGGCTGTGAGGGGCTGGGAGGGGTTAGGCTTGGCTGCCTGGGTGGCTGGGTAACGTGGGTGTACTCAGGGGCACCACACCAGGCCCTCACTGTCTTGCCATGCCGCTGTTATGGCTGGGGCCACCGTCGCTGGCCCAGTGCTGCTCATTGCTCCTTGGCGCAGTTTTGGGCGTAGCAGCCTCGCGTTCAGCATCGCAGTTTGGGCGTAGCAGCACAGCATCGCTCCTCAGCAGCCCAGCAGCACAGCCTCGCGTTCAGCATCGCAGTTTGGGCGTAGCAGCACAGCATCGCTCCTCAGCAGCCCAGCAGCACAGCCTCGCGTTCAGCATCGCAGTTTGGGCGTAGCAGCACAGCATCGCTCCTCAGCAGCCCAGCAGCACAGCCTCGCGTTCAGCATCGCAGTTTGGGCGTAGCAGCACAGCATCGCTCCTCAGCAGCCCAGCAGCACAGCCTCGCGTTCAGCATCGCAGTTTGGGCGTAGCAGCACAGCATCGCTCCTCAGCAGCCCAGCAGCACAGCCTCGCGTTTCAGCATCGCCATTTGGGCGTAGCAGCACAGCATCGCTCCTCAGCAGCCCAGCAGCACAGCCTCGCGTTTCAGCATCGCCATTTGGGCGTAGCAGCACAGCATCGCTCCTCAGCAGCCCAGCAGCTCAGCTTCGCGTTCAGCCTAGCACTACAGCGCAGGACATAAGCACAGTCGCAGCAACAGCAGCAGCAGCAGTAGCAGCAGCAGTGGAGTCTCCACCGACAAGGAGAAGACTACCAGAAGAAACCCCGCCTTGTGTGCTGCACTCTGTGCAAGCCGGCATCCTTATCTGTCCAGCCCAGCCCCCGGGTCAATGGGGGACAGCTGAGCTAAGTCCCCTCCTTGTGAGCTCGCTGCCTTCCTTGTGCCTTGCTCACGCTGTTTCTCGTCCTGAGCCCCAGGTCCAGTCACCCCCTGACCATGGACAGCAGCCTTACAGCAGCGATTGCCCAGGTTGCCTCTACCCGTAGCGGGGGCTGGCTCACTCGCCGGCTGACCAAGGAGCCTTTCACCATGGAGGTGGTGTGGGCCATGCAGGTTGGGGCCACAGCCCGGCACTTGGTGCAGAGCCAGCTCCTGCATGCCGCGGCAGCCGACTTCGTGGCAGGGTTTGCCGAAGCCTGTGCCACAGAGGTCCGGCTTTATGCCTTGCAGCATGGCTCAGCTTTGGTTTCGTTAGAGTCCCACCTGCAGCCTGACCAGCCCCACCATGCCCTACACATCCTCCATGATCATGCCTCAGCACAGGGCAGGCTTCTCCACTCCTCCCTCCTGGCTCAGTCTGTCTGGGAGGTGCAGTACCTGGGGCGGGTCGTCAGTGTGCCTATGACACCCCTGCCCAGCCTCCCCCCTCCAGGTGCAGTGAAGGTGGTGCTGAGCCTACACTACCAGCAGGCAGCGCGGCGAGGCATCACGGCAGCGGTGCTTGCTGCCGCTGGGTACTCTGCCAGCGAGTACAGCGGGGAGGGGCTGCCTGCTGTCTTACACCCCACCTCCACTTTCGTGTTCAACGAGCGCCTGGGTGACCACCCCCGGTACAGCTACCTGGCAGGCACACAGTGCGGGAATGGTGGGGTGGTGGAGGCCTGGGTGTTCCCACCAGCAGGTGACCCCTCCTTAGCCTTTCTGCCTAGGAGTGTGCAGAGCCCCATGGGGCGGTGGGGGCGTATCCAGGTTTTTGGGGAGGACGGGGTCCCTCTCCAGCAAGGCGCCGAGGGGAATGTTTCTCCCCAACCTCCTCCTCCTCCCCCTCCTCCTGATCCCCCCTCGGCCCCACCCCCTTCACCTCAACCACCCTGCTCACCCCCCCCCCAGCCCACCCATCAGCATGCTCCAGCCGTGGGCCCCATGGCGGACGCCTCAGGAGCCACGAGTGCTCCTGAGCATGCCGGAGAGGCCGCGGCTCCTACCCTGCTCACCCAGGCGAGTGTTGAGGGGTTACCTGGCTGGACCTGCTTTGTCCCTTCCACCACCTCCCAGCCCCCTCCTGGCACCGGCGCTGCTGCTGGCCTCCTAGCACGAAAGGAATCAGAGGGCTTGGGGGCATCTGCTCCACAGCTGCTAGGGCGGCGGCAGCAACAGCAGGTACACCCTCTTCCCCCTGACACTACAGTTGTTGCTACCCCCACCCAGCACGCCCCAGTAGGGGGTAGCACTGCTGTGGTGCTCGAGGGAATGCAACCAAAGGGTAGCCTGCTGTTGCCGTTTGGGTCCGTTGAGGGCGTGGCGGCTCCCCGGCCTGCCACACCTGCTGCCCCCCCCACCCAGCTCACCCCAGCAGTGGGTGGCCCTGCAGTGAGTGTTGCAGGCACCCAGCCTGAGTGTGCCCAGCTGCTGCAGCCTCTGCCCGACAAGGGCGTCATGGGCCCCGCGCCAGCCACACCTGCTGCCCCCCCCACCCAGCTCACCCCAGCAGTGGGTGGCCCTGCAGTGAGTGTTGCAGGCACCCAGCCTGAGTGTGCCCAGCTGCTGCAGCCTCTGCCCGACAAGGGCGTCATGGGCCCCGCGCCAGCCACACCTGCTGCCCCCCCCCACCCAGCTCACCCCAGCAGTGGGTGGCCCTGCAGTGAGTGTTGCAGGCACCCAGCCTGAGTGTGCCCAGCTGCTGCAGCCTCTGCCCGACAAGGGCGTCATGGGCCCCGCGCCAGCCACACCTGCTGCCCCCCCCACCCAGCTCACCCCAGCAGTGGGTGGCCCTGCAGTGAGTGTTGCAGGCACCCAGCCTGAGTGTGCCCAGCTGCTGCAGCCTCTGCCCGAAAAGGGCGTCATGGGCCCCGCGCCAGCCACACCTGCTGCCCCCCCCACCCAGCTCACCCCAGCAGTGGGTGGCCCTGCAGTGAGTGTTGCAGGCACCCAGCCTGAGTGTGCCCAGCTGCTGCAGCCTCTGCCCGACAAGGGCGTCATGGGCCCCGCGCCAGCCACACCTGCTGCCCCCCCCACCCAGCTCACCCCAGCAGTGGGTGGCCCTGCAGTGAGTGTTGCAGGCACCCAGCCTGAGTGTGCCCAGCTGCTGCAGCCTCTGCCCGACAAGGGCGTCATGGGCCCCGCGCCAGCCACACCTGCTGCCCCCCCCACCCAGCTCACCCCAGCAGTGGGTGGCCCTGCAGGGTTTGCTGCAGCTATGCTGCTACCTCTGCCCGATGCGACATCAGAGGATGACTCACCGGCAGTTTCCCTACGCCCTCGGTATACCCGCCTTGCCAAGGGTGGTACCAAGGTGATTCACCCAGCCACAGCTTCCGCCAAGCCTCAGCAGCTTCAAGCCCTGGCTCCAGGCCCTATCTTCAAGCCCTCCCGCTTTGACTCTTCGTGGGGTCCGTCTCGCTCGTTGACCACGCAACGTACACCCAACACCGACCTCTGCACCGACCATCCGCCAGTAAGTAGGAGGGGGGGAGCGGCGGGTCCTTTTCTTGCAGGGTCCAGTCAGTCGCCGCTGGGCCCCCCCGCCCTGCCGATCATGACCACCTCCACCCAGCACGCCCCAGCAGGGGGTGGCATGGCGGGTTATGAGGGGGGGAAGGGGGGTCAGGGTAGCCGGGCTCGGGAGCAGCTGGTTGGCCAGGCAGGCCAGGGCTCCCCCTCAGCGCCGTTCACGCCCACCCCCACTCAGCACGCCCCAGCAGGGGGTGGCATGGCGGGTTACGAGGAGGGGAAGGGGGGTCAGGGTAGCCAGGCTCGGGAGCAGCTGGTTGGCCAGGCAGGCCAGGACTCCCCCTCAGCGCCGGTCACGGCCACCCCCACCCAGCTTGCCCCAGCAGGGGGTGGCATGGCGGGTGACGAGGGGGGGAAGGGGGGTCAGGGTAGCCAGGCTCGGGAGCAGCTGGGTGGCCAGGCAGGCCAGGGCTCCCCCTCGGCGTCGGTCACGGCCACCCCCACCCAGCTCGCCCCAGCAGGGGGTGGCATGGCGGGTTACGAGCGGGGGAAGGGGGGTCAGGGTAGCCAGGCTCGGGAGCAGCTGGTTGGCCAGGCAGGCCAGGGCTCCCCCTCAGCGCCGTTCACGCCCACCCCCACCCAGCACGCCCCAGCAGGGGGTGGCATGGCGGGTTACGAGGAGGGGAAGGGGGGTCAGGGTAGCCAGGCTCGGGAGCAGCTGGGTGGCCAGGCAGGCCAGGGCTCCCCCTCGGCGTCGGTCACGGCCACCCCCACCCAGCTCGCCCCAGCAGGGGGTGGCATGGCGGGTTACGAGCGGGGGAAGGGGGGTCAGGGTAGCCAGGCTCGGGAGCAGCTGGTTGGCCAAGCAGGCCAGGGCTCCCCCTCAGCGCCGGTCATGGCCACCCCCACCCAGCTCGCCCCAGCAGGGGGTGGCATGGCGGGGTACGAGGGAGGAAAGGAGTTCAAGGGTGCCCTTGCGCAGCAGCAACAGCGGGCCAACCTTTTTGGGCACCCAAGAGTTCATGCACCGCTGGCCTTCGTTCCTAGGACAGTTGGCAAGGAGACCTGCGCTTTTACTAGGTTGGGCAGGAGGGCTAGTCAGTGGGTAGAGGAAAGGGCTGGTGCAGCCTCAGGCACAGCAGCGCGGGTGTTGGCGGGGACAGAACAGCTGGCGATGGTTCCTGCAGTTGGGTTCTCTGTGGTTGCGGGCACTGCTACCCCAGTTGACATGGATGTGGCTCGTCTCCCTCCCTCACCTTCCAACGTGCTCAGCTCCCCCACCCTGCGACCCTCATTGGGCGGGCCCCCCACTCAACGCCCCATCGTCAAGGGCACAGCCGTCCTGCGGATGGAGAGGTTTGTCCGGGGTGCAGCTAGGACGCTCCAGGACCTAGTTGACCGGGCTCACCGGCCCAGGGATCCGTGCCAGCTAGCCCACGGAGCTGGTATAACGCAGCCCACCCCAGCCCCGCTACCTGCTCTTCTCTGCCCTCCCCTTATGGCCATCAGTCCACCCACGGAGGCACCACAGATGGTCAGGTACGGGGTCATGGACTGTGACAGCTCAGAGGACAGTGTCCTACCTATCTCCCCTCCTCGCGTCCGCTATGGGGTGCTCTCAGATTTGGAGTCCGAGGATGGTAGCTTGGGGCCTGAGCAGCACGCCGGGCAGGCCGGGCAGCGCCGTTATCCCTCCCCTCTCATGCCAGGGGCGTGCTCCTCCGCAGGCCAGGGGGCAGCTGGGTACAGTGCGAGGAAGAGGTCTCGGCCAGCGCGTCAAGGGGCTAGGGTGCCAGAGGTTTTAGGGGGGGATGGTCAGGGGGGAGGCCAAGGTGCCCAGCAGGGAGGCCTACAGGGGGGCCAGCATGGGCGCCAGCGGGGGAGTAGGGAAGGGGGAGGTCAGGGGGGTCTACAGGGGTGGCCTGGGTTGGGAGCAGGTTGGATGGTGGGTCCAGGAGTAGGTAGGAGGGTTAGGGAGGCTCGCTCGGCCGAAGGAGCGCCAGCGGGGCCAGTGGCGGTGTCAGCTGTAGGCTTGGGCCAAGAGGCCGGCGTGGGGCACGAGTTAGGGCGGGAGCGGAGGTTGGACCTCTACCTTCCCCTACCACCTCGCCCGCCTTTAGCTCTTCCGGGCACAGCCCGTCACGCCGTCCCCTCTCCCTGCCGTAAGAAAGCGGTTTGCGTCGAGACGCCACTCCCACCCCCTCCCCCTCAGGGCTCGCACGCTCTGTTCAGTTCACGCGTAGCCCGCGCGGGGGCCCACCAAGTCTAGCCATGCAGCGTCCGGGTGTGGCTGCCAGTTTCCAGGCAGTCACCCTCAACGTCAGGGGCCTAGCTCAGCCCCACAAGCTCCAGGCCCTGCTGGATTGGGCTGCCAGCAGCACCGCACAGTTATTCTTTCTCCAAGAGTGCCACCAGGCGGAGTGCCTATGGCAGTGGGCAGAGGCAGCCACAGGTGCCAAGCCGGGGTGGCGGGGCCAATGGTTCTACAGCCCAGGCACCGGCCACTCCCAGGGCTGCCTGGTCCTAGTCAAGCCCTCCACCATCCTGCAGGGCTGCACACAGGTGCAGTTGCAGGTAGACGGGGCGCAGGGGAGGGTGGTGAGGGTAGATGCAGAGTTAGCGGGCAGGCCAGCATCGCTGGTGTGTGTGTACGCCCCAGCCCAGCAAGCACAGCGGGCTGCTTTCTTCGGGGCCAGCCTGCCTGCTTGCCTCCCTCACGCCACAGAGCGCCGCATGCTCTTCTTGGAAGGGGATTTCAACTGCATCCTCTCCACGGACGACAAGGTGGGCACACCCGTGGGGGCGACCAGCCAGCACGCGGAGGACTGGGTGGGTAGCAGGGGAGTGGGGGCGGAGCAGCTGGAGCGGTTGGTGGAGGAGAGGGGCTTAGTGGATGCCTGGCGTCGTTTGCGCCCCACCTCCCGCGACCTCACGCACCTCAACAACCGCTGGCAGACAGGGGCCCGCCTTGACCGCTGGTACGTCTCAGCCTCCGTGGCGGAGTGGCAGTTGGACAGCTCCATCCAGGGCCTCAAGCCGGTCTCCACCGATCACTTCCCAGTGTCCGTGGTCATGTACCCTCCAGACATGCCTCTCACAGCCCGCGCCCCGTGGCAGCTACACCCCGCCCACCTCGATAACCCAGCCCTTCTCGACGGCCTGGCGGGCTTCCTAAGTCTGGAAGCCGCTCACCACGCAGCCCAGCTTGCCAGCTCCCAGGGGCCGCAGCGGCGTGACGTCCATCGGGCTAGGTGGGCGCATGTGAAGCAAGGCCTCGCTCTCTATGCCCAGCGCTCCATCAGAGCGCAACGCAGGGAGCAGCGGGATCTGCAACACCGTAGGGAGAAGGCAACCACCGCAGCGAGGGCTCATGTGGTGTCACAACTTCGCCGTGCGGGTCAGCCCGGAGACGCAGACCTGCGTGCGGCGGTGCAGCTGGGGGAGGTAGCAGCGCTGGCGGGGGTGCAGGACAGGGAGCAGGGGGCGCTGCGCTCCATGCAAGCCAGTGCAGTTCTGGACCAGTGCTATGGAGATCGCTCCTCTTTCTACTTCTACCACCGCGACCAGCCGGCGCACACCCCTACTCTCATCTCCTCCCTGCAGCTCCCCACCCAGCCGGGCCAGGTAGCAGACCTCTCCAGCCCTGCAGGCGTCCTGGCAGCCTGCCGTGTCTTTGAGCAGCACTTCTCGGCTTCCTCTCCCACAGGGGTGTACGCCGCCAAGCCGGTCGACCCAGCAGCTCGGGCCACCCTCCTCGCCAGCCTCACGTCCCGCCTAACCCCCGCCCAGGCGAACAGCTGCGAGGGCCCCGGAACAGACCCCATGCTGTCAGCGGAAGAGTTGGGCCACGCGTTGCAGGGGTGCGCCCACAGCAAGGCCCCTGGTAAGGACGGCCTCCCTATGGAGGTGTACGACCGGTTGTGGCCCCAGCTGGTGGGCCCGTTGCGGGCCATGTTAAGGGAGGCTCTGGCAGATACGACAGACCCCGCCCCTCTGGCAGAGTTCCTCACCGGCGTCATCACGTTGGTGCCCAAGGCTGGCAAGCCGAGGGACCAGGTGGCCGGTTACCGCCCCATCACGCTTCTCAACTGCGATGTGCGGTTGGTGGCCAGGGCGCTGGAGGACCGGCTGCAACAACCTCTGGACCTGCTAGTGTCCCTCTCCCAGTCGGCCTTCATCCTTGGGAGGGACATCAGCGATAACGTGCAGTTCCACCTCAGCCTCCTAGAGTACCTGCAGCAGCGTGGGAGCCCAGCCTGGCTCCTGTTGCTGGACCTGGCAGGGGCCTACGACAACGTGTCTTGGGGTTTGCTCCAAGACACCATGGAGGCCATGGGCTTCCGCCGGGACGGGCATGTGCGTTGGGCCCAGCTGTTGCACCGAGGGGCGAGCAGTCAGGTGTTGGTTAACGGCCGTCTCACCGACAGCTTCCCCCTAGCCTCAGGGCTACTCCAGGGCAGCGGGGCTTCCCCGCTGTACTGGTGCATCGCGCTCCAGCCCCTAGTCAGCTACCTCAGCTCCCTGCAGTTGGCAGGCCGCATCAACACGCCCACCATCCCCCACAGCCCTCTCTCCATGTGTCAGCCCACCCTCCTTCCAGTCCTCCCCTCCAAGGAGTATGCAGACGACCTCACCATCGCGGTGCTGGACAGGGTCAGGGACGGGGCGGTGGTGTTGGAGGCCCTTGGCCTGTTCCGAGCTGCAGGGGGGCCGGCCCTCAGCGTAGCCAAGAGCTCAGCGCTCTCTTGTGGTCAGCCGGTAGAGGTCTCGGCAGCGGGGCAGGAGGGGGGCAGAGCAGGGGCGGGCAGCCAAAGGGGGGAGGGCAACGCAGGGGCGGCCAGCACAGGGGAGGGCAGGGTCACAGGTTGGGTGGGGGGCAGCGGGGAGGGTGGGACGGGGGCGGACAGGGCTCAGAGGGACAAGAGCGGGACGGTGAGCCTAGAGAGGGGCAGAGGCACAGGAGCGGGGCATGGCAGAGGGGCTGGCAGCAGCAAGGACGGAGGAGGAGAGAGGCTGGACGAGGGAGGTGGTGGTCAGGAGCATCAGCAGCACAGGTCTCTCAGGCAGGTGCCCCCTTCCTCAACAGTTGCCGCCAACCCTTCCCAGCTTGCCTCAGCTGGGGGTGGTAGGACTGAGGTGGAGGGGGGAGATGGCGGGGCAGGGGGAGAGGGGGTGGCTAGGAGCAGAGGGCGGGGCCGGGGCAAGGGCGGGGCGGAGCGGGGGGGCCAGGTCTGGGAGGGCCAGGGGGCGGGTGAGGGTGAAGGTGGTGCAGGGCCAGGGACCGGGGCTGGAGCCGTGACCATCCCCCCTTCGCCACAGGGCGTACCCGTCCGGCACTTGGGGGTGCCCCTCGGGGCACCTAGCTACTCCGCCATGAGCGAGGCTGCCTTTGGAAGGGCAGCAACAGTCATGGTGGCCGCCTCCCTTCCCTGGCGACCGCAAGGTCTCAACCTGCTTGGTCGGGTGCAAGTGGCGCAGCAATGCCTAGCGTCAAAGGCCATTTACCAGATGGCGTTCGTGCAGCCCCTGGCTGCAGCCGGAGTGGCGATGGGCAAGGCAGTCAAGCACTTTGTGGCAGCCTCGGACCTACCCCAGGAGCGTAGCCCCAACATGGCCTGCCTCTACCCCAACGACGCTACTTGTGTGATGCCCCGACGGGAGGGTGGGCTGGGGCTGCCAGACCTGGAGATCACCAGCACCGCCATGCTAGCCAAAACTGTGGCCCAGCTCTTCTCGCCCAGAGTCCGGGAGTGGCAGCCCCTGTTGCACAGCCTGCTCGCCGATCCCCAACACAGCCTTAGCACCTGGGTAGTCACGGACCCCACAGCCTCCCCCGTGCCCAACCTAAGCCCCCGCCTACAGGCCCACGTCACAGCCATTGCACAGCTCAAGCTCCACCGCGTGGTGGCCCCGGCCGCCCAATCTCACTTTTCGGTGCTCGCGGAGCCGCTGCGCTTCAACGCTCTGGTCAGACTGCGGGGCAGGCCAGACAGTGACCCCCTGGCAGTTGAGGCCCTGCGCTGGACCCACGTCCGGCACGTGCGCGAGGCCCTCCATCGACCCCGCTCCGCCTTCGTCTCAGCTGAGCAGCAGGCAGCCGTGAGGTGGGAGGCTGACATGGCGCGGGCCACCCTGCCGGAGCCGTGGCAACAGGTGGTGGATGTTCGGCAGCTCCCAGCACCGGAGTGGGAGTGTGCGTGGGGCGGGACGGGCTTCCTGGTGCGTCGCGTTCCCTCTCAGCGGCCGACCCACTGGGTGTTACCTAGCGGTAGGCTGGTGGCCCTGGACGCTCAAGGGCAGGGTCCCTTGGGGGCTGTAGGGGTTCTCCCCGGGGAGGAGTGGCAGGCTGCAGCAGTGGTGCTCCTGGACAAGCCCCACTATCGGCTGTCCCCTGAGGAGCGTGCCGCCCACATGCGGCCGCTCCCGAAGCAGCGGGGGGGGGCAGCTGCCCCTGCAGCGTTGGAGCCTAGGGGGGGGCAGGTGGGGGACGAGGGTGTGGGTAGGGACAACGGGCAGACAGCGGAGGGGGGAAGGGCACAGGGTATTGGGCGCAGTAGGGGTAGGGGTGGGGGCAGGGGTCGTGGGAGGGATGGGGATCGCAGCGGGGAGCGGGGGGCAGGCTCAGCGGGCAGGGAGGCCCCCCCCTCCTGGCCTAGGGAGGAGTGGCTGCTCGGACCCTGGTCCCAAGTGCAGCTAGACCCTCAGGTTTGGGGCATGGGCAACACCTCCCTCCTGGTGCTCACCGTCAAGGCAGCACGATTGCGCCTCACGCAGCTGCAGCGGGCCCGCTTCGACCCCACCTATCCTGCTAGTGGGGGCCTATGGCCAGCCCTGTGGGGGCCGCGCCCGCCGCCAGGGGCTGAGCCACCTCAGGGGCTAGCCGTCACGGGAGCTGGCCTTCGGACCTTGGAGCAGCGCTGGCTAGATAGCGCCACCCTCCTGGCAGCGCAACGGGCAGCGGGGGAGCGGGAGCAGCAGGGCAGGGATGTAGAGGAGCTGCTCCCGGAGGAAGTGCAGGGCAGCCAGACACCGCGTTGGCGTGCCACCGACGCTAGACCTCCTCCGCGGCCCACCCCGGAGCTTAGGGCGGTGCAGCGGGCACAGCGGCAGCTAGACGCCCAGATCCGACCGGGAAGGGGGGGCAGGCACAGCGGCAACAGGCGGACAGGCGCGCTGCCCGCTGCCGGGCATGGAGCTCTGGATGGCATGGTGGACGAACTAGCCCGCTCAGCCCAAGCCGGCCAGCCTTGCCTAGAGGTGTGGCAGGAGCTGCTGGACCCCACCCTCCGCCGGGAGCATGTCATTGTGGCGTGGCGGGTGCTGCACGGGAGCCTCATGGTGGGGGCCATGTGGGGCCACATCCTGAAAGAAGCTGCGGCCCCTGCTTCATCAGTCTGTCGCCTCTGCCAGCTGGGACCCCTGGAGACGCTCACCCATGCCTTCCTTACCTGTCCCTCCGTGGCTCCCGCTTGGGAGTGGGTGCTGGACGTGTACGAACGCCTCACAGGCACCCGCCCTCCCTCAAGCGACGCTCTCCTGCTCCTCAGCGGGCGCCCTACGCACAGCGAGGATGGCCCCTTTCACCCCCCCGATGCCCACCTGTGGCTGCGCCTTCGCGTTGCCTACTTGGGGTCGGTGTGGCGCATCCGGTGTTTGGGCCCAGCTGCAGCGCTTTAAACGCAGTCGCTCGCCCATCGGGTGGCGCAGGGAGTCATCTTCACCCTGTCATCGGCGGTGCAGCGGGACTGGTACCGGGTGGGTAGGGATATTCGGGTGGGGCTGGGCGGCGCCGTCCCGTCCACGTGGTTCAAGGGGAGAGACCCGCGGCTGGATGAGAGGAAGTTCGCGAGCCTGTGGCCTGCAGCGTCGGGAGGGTGGTTTCAGCGGCAGCAGGGGGAGCTGGTTGTGCGTTTGTCCTTGCAGTGGCCTGTGCCCGCCCCCCCCATCCTAGGTGCCGCAGCGGAGCCCGGCTAGGGGGTTGTTGCCTGTACGGGAGGCCAGGGTATGGGAGTGGGAGTAGTGCCTGTCTGTTGTTTAGGCTGGGTAGTTTAGAGCGGGGGGGTGGTAAGGCTGGGGTTGGGAGGGAGGGGGAAGAGGGGCATTGTCTTTTTGTCCCCTGGGTAGCTAGGGGGAGCTCTTGCGGGCGGGGGGGCTCTCAAGGGTGGGGGATTTTCTGGGGATGGGTCGGGAGGGTGAGTCGTTTCCTCGTTAACGTGTAGTAGGAGGGCTTGTGTCTTTTGGGGGCCTTCCAGTCTTCGACTCCTGTCTTGTGTGGTCTTGTCGCTTGGTTTGCCTGCTTTGCTCTCCTTTGACGGTTTTCTCTCCTGACCTCTCACCTAGTGCTGTTTTGGTTCCTTATCTTCCTCTGTAACTCTCCTCCAAAAAAAAAAAAAAAAAAGGGGGTCCGCCAATGAAGACTTGCCAGCATGCAGCCCACAGCAGCCCATCACCATTCGCCAGCTCCAACACCTGCTCCCCTGCAATGCACCTTATCACGCAGGGTTTAGGGAGAAAGCACTCTGCCTCATCCTCTCGCTCAGCAGCCACCCTGACAAAGCCTGACTGCTAACTCCACATCTCCCACCCCACACTCCCCACACCCAGATGGATCTGTTCGCCCTTATGTTACCCTTTTCCCTCTTATATAACCCACGCATTTTTTACTCAACCCTGTTGCGCTGCCACCGTCCAAGATTGCTATGTGCACAATACGTGCCACGCACATCGCCGAGCAGAAGCTAGTCAACATCACAGGACGATGCGCCTCGGCGACACTGGCATCGTTGGTGGGATTGTGAACTCTCACTGAGGCACTCAATGCTCGCAGTCACATGCTGCGGACGTGTTCAGCACATCCAGCCTTATCTGCTCGGCATATCCCCCCTGTGCTGCCAGCACCCAGCATACCCCTTCACACATCAAGAATCTGCATCTTCCTTACAGGGTCGGGTCACATGATGAGCCCATGATGAGACTAACCTGCCTGCTGGTGAGGTGCCTCTGCATGTACACAGTAGGGTGAGCCACAATGCACCTCTGCAACTGACCGCAGCAAACTCTCCCTGGCTGATAGACAGAGAGCAGGTGGCAGTAAAGGTTCAATAGCTTAGGCATCAGGCAGAAAAGAGCTGTGGCATATGCCGCTGAGAAGTCAAGACCGCTTGAGTCACATGCATGCCGCTATGGCAGGGTGCATTCATGTGGAGGCACAGCAACCAGCAATTCACCAGCGGTGCAATACAAAGTAAGTCACTCCCATGACTGCTGGCACACAATGCTGCCCCTCATTCCCTCGCCACCCCGCCTTGGCCTGGCTCACAACACCGCCAGTTCCTGCTTCTGCCACCACCCCAGGCTGTGAGGGGCTGGGAGGGGTTAGGCTTGGCTGCCTGGGTGGCTGGGTAACGTGGGTGTACTCAGGGGCACCACACCAGGCCCTCACTGTCTTGCCATGCCGCTGTTATGGCTGGGGCCACCGTCGCTGGCCCAGTGCTGCTCATTGCTCCTTGGCGCACTCAGCGGGGAAACCGAGGCCGCCAACCAGTGTCCCACTCCCCTGCAGCCCCAGCTGTTGCCTGAACTCACCACCACCCACCAGGCCAGCCAGGCAGCTCGACCGCGCAGGTGTCTGTAGTCAGTGCCACACACCGCAGCCAGACTCAGCAGCATCAGGTGACGGTACAGCCTACAATTCCAGCACACAAGCTATCACATGGCCGAGTTCTCCATGCAATTGTGTCCATGCAACCATCATGCGAACAGCCAATGATGCATTCAACGCTTGCCACATCACACCAGACTGACCTGCTCGCCCGACCCTCCTTATGCTGCCAATAACCAGCACTCCCTTTTCATGTGTCCGTGCTGCTACCCTTTAAAACGACTCCTGCGCTCAGTGGACCAGACGAGCAGACTACAAAGGCCGCTCCACAGTCCAAATTCTCATACGTCCATGTGCTGCCAGCATGCAGCCCACAGCAGCCCATTAGCATTCGCCAACAATCATGTAGCATTCCTTCGACAACTCTTTGGAGTAGAGCCAGCTTCTACAGGGTTGAGGCAGGTATCTCTTGACTACATCCTCTCATTTAGCAGCCACCCCGCCATGGCCTGACTGCTGACTCCACATCGCCCACCTCCTGCTGCCTCCACTCCATGCAGTGCCACCTCTCCACCACCCTGACATGACATGACCCACTGCTACTGACTGTGATCACTTCGAGTCACGGTGAAGGTGTCGCCATCATCCCACCGCCACTGTGCTGTACTGCAGGGTGGGGCGACACTGCAACAGGGCAGTAGGGCAACAGGGTGGCAGGACTGCCACCCACCATGCTGCAGCAGGCTGTTGTGAACTAGGTTGTAGCGCAAGCTGCAGTGGCCGCGGTGGCATGGGGGCTGCCAGCTGCTCAGCACTGCTGCTGCTCCTTCTCTCGTCACCACTGCGGCCAGCCCCTGCTGCCGTGCTCAGCGCTGCCGCTGCCGCTTCACCTGCTTCGCCTGCTGTGACAGTAGCTGAACCTGCTGGGATGCAGTGTGGTGGAGGCTGCCAGGTGCAGCACAGCAGGCGCCAGCACAGCATGATGCAGCACAGCAGGCTTGTGGAGGAGCGGTGGTGTGGGTGTGGGCAGTGTGGGTGCATGACCTCATGACCTCATGACCTCATGACCTCATGACCTCATGGCACCCACACTGCCCGCACCCACCCCGACACTCCTCCACAAGCTGCCAAACTTGGCCACGACAACCATCGTGCGGCTACTCCACTCTGACTGTAGCCTTTGAGCCCCATGATGCAGCAGCAGCAGCAGCAGCAATGTCAGTGGGTGTCAGATCAGGGTAGGTGTGGGTTGGGCGGCTCTGGCCTGGGCCTGCTGCAGCCTGCACTGGCCCTAGTCAGCAGTCAGTCGCAGCCGCACCAAACAGCACTGCCCAGCAGCAGCAGCGGCAGAAGCAGCAGCCACCTAGCTCAGCTGCTCCCTGCTGCCTAAGGGCACAGAGGGGCAGGCTCAGGCCACGCTAGCAGCAGGCCATGCAGGGCCACACCATGGGCGACTGGCTCTGGTTGCGGCCCTACTCCCACACCCTCTTAGTCAGCTGACGATACAGCGCTGCCGCTGGGCTCTGGTACACTGGCGGCATCTCAATCTTGATCAGCATGGCCCGGTTATCCAGCAGCGTCAGCACCCATCTGACAGCAACCCCCAGTAACACACATGTAAGCCCACGGCAGCATCAGGTGACAGTGCAGCCCCACACCACCAGCACCCACACGCTGCATCTTGCTGCTGCAGGGGCCAGTGCAGGCACTCTTGCTGCAGGTGCTGTGTGGCCCCAGCCTGGCAGCTATGTGCAGGCAGTGCAGGTGTCAGCCTGGCTCACTGGCAGCAGCACTGACCAGGCGACCCCTGGGGCTGGTTGCTGGCAGCAGCGGACACCCTCCTCCAGCACTGCTGCTCTGCATACATCACCTCCATATGCGTGACACAGTTGCACCCTCACAACAACTGCTGTGTGTGAGCGTGCCACTGCCTCCACCTCACCCTGCTGCCACCACTGTCAACACCACTGGCATCACACACCATCACACTACACCCACACACTACTGCGCCTCACCTGCCGCTGCCCCTACTTCACATCACAGCCCCCATTGGCCCAGCCCTCAAGCCTAGGCCACCCTTGCTGCTGCTACCCCTGCCACCCTGCTGCTACCCCTGCGGTGGCTCAGGGGCACTGTCCGCTCACTTGAAGATGAGAGAGAGAAGCCTTGCCTTGTTTAGGTAGCAGCAGCAGCAGGACTCTCAGCACAGGCCACAGCGCCAGCAGCACAGGGCAGGGGCTGAGAGGCCGGGAGAGCACGCCGTGAATAAGCTGGCCAGCTGTCCCCGCCTCCCTCCAGCCAGCACCCTTCAGCCACTAGAGCAGCAGTTTGCCTGGGTCCGTCGACACAACTGCCAAGCAGGGCGGTAGGGCAGCAGGGCGACAGTCGGCAGGGTAACACGAGTCAATGGGTTGGGGTTAGAGTCAGCCCACATTGAGTTGTCCTGCAGGCCAAGTAAGCCATGAGCGGGAGCATGACTGGGTCCAGGGCGTAGGGCTGAAAGGGTGCAGGTGGGCAGGCTGCAGTGCAAGCCCCTCCCACACCCCCTGCCCCACCCACTCGTGGAGAATAAGGCCGAGTCGGCGATTTTAGTTAAGGGGGACTGCAGATAGCCCTTTCAAAGGCCGTCCCATCGCCATGTGTTTCATGATTTTAATCGACGTGGTTGGGCTGTAATCGCCCTTTAGCTGAAGCGGTCAAACCTTGTGCAGGGTTTCGCTAAACCGTGCACAGGGTTTCAACTGGCTCAGCCCCTAGGTGGCCGTCAAGCCAGTTCCTGACCTTGTGCAGCGTTTCATAGACCGTGTGCAGGGTTTCACTGACCGTGTGCAGGGTTTCATAGACCGTGCACAGGGTTTCATAGACCGTGCACAGGGTTTGGTGTGGCTCAGTTCCTAGGAGTTTCTGACCGTGTGCACGGTTTCGCTGACCTAGCACAGGGTTTCACTGACCGTGTGCAGGGTTTCATAGACCGTGCACAGGGTTTCATAGACCGTGCACAAGGTTTGGTGTGGCTCAGTTCCTAGGCGTTTCTGACCGTGTGCAGGGTTTCGCTGACCTTCCACAGGGTTTCAGAGACCTAGTGAAGGGTTTCATAGACCGTGCACAGGGTATCAAAGCATGAGTGTTTAGTCAGCATTGGCTTACAACCTACATGCCTGCTGACATCTGCTGCCACATGTGGCCTCCTACATTAGTGTAACATCACACGGCATCACCATTAGAGTCATGCCTAGCACACAAACTGACTCATGGCTAACAACTGCTGTTTGCACACTGAAACTGGTGCTGCCAGGCATGCACCACATGACACAAGCCACTAGACTCAGGGCTGCACACGCCATGCACCTCTCATCTCATAGCAACTGACACACTGCTACACACGCCATGCATTGCTCATCTCATACCTGTTGACTCATGGCTACTCAAACTATATACTCACGACACACAGCAGCAAACACATGGCTAAGGAAGCCATGCACCTCATGACACATGGCGGCTGACTCAGGTCTACACATTCCTTGCCACACCTGCCACATGGCAGCTGTCTCATTGCTTGGGATAAGGGAAGGGCTGTTGCCCGGCTGCTGCTTTGTAGTAATGGCCTGGGAGGTGGTGGTGGTGGTTGTGAGAGTTGGGAGGGTGTGATGGAGGGCTAGCTCCGGCTGAGGCTGTGTGCTGCCACAAACAGCATACGACCATGCTCCTCACCATCTGGGAAGCTGCTGACGAACACATTGTGTATCCTGCTGGCATCATACATGTACCAGTGCTGATCACCAAAGCCCTTGTGCATGCCACCCAATGGTGGTGGCTGTGGCTGGGGCTGGGCTGCAGCTGGAGCAGCTGGGGCAGCTTGGCGCTGAGATGAAGGCGCTGCAAGCCTGGCTGACTTCCTGGTGCTCCCCAACACGACGTTCTCCCCTGCTGCCACCTGGGCTGGGCGCTTCTGGGACCTGCCTGCTGCTGGCCCCATCAGACCACCGGTCCCTTCATTGCCAGCCCCTGATCCTGAGGCTCCTGCTCCTGTAGCGCCCTGTGCCAGCTGCTCTGCCCCGGCCTCAGCACCAGGTTGTACCCCTGCTCCAGGTACTTGGGCAGCAGGGGTTTTTGCCAGGAGGTGGTGGTGGTGATGGGGGGAAGGGTGCACCAGCCGCGCTGCAGCTGCCTCTTGGCTGATCATGCCTTGCACCACCTGCCCCATAGCAGCTGGCTCCTTGTTGCTCTCTTAAGGCTCCTTGTTGCTCATGCCTTGCCACACCTGCCACATGGCAGCTGGCTCATGGCTACACACGTCATGTACCACCTCATGGCTGCCACTCCTAGCTGCCACTCCAGGCTGCTGCTCGGGGCTGCTGCCCTGGGCTGCTATTGATGGCCTGGGAGGTGGTGGGGGAAGTGGGGTAAGGTGAGGGTAAGGTAGGGGAGGGGCTGCAGTGTAGCGCAGGAGGGGGGAAGCGGAGCGACACGGGTGAGTTTGTGGGTAAGGGGAAGGACAAGGGAAGGGTGTGACCATTAGACCTGCAGCAAACAAGGGGCATGCTAGCCATCAGGCTTGGTACCAAGAGCCACAAATCTGCTTCATGCTGGCCACTCACCGTTTGCTGGGGTGGGGTGGGGTGGGGTGGGATAGGGGAGGGGTGGGGTGGGCGAGGGGTGGGCGTGTGACCGTCACACCTGCAAGCAACAAGGGGCGTGCTCACGGTAAGGCTGGGCAATGGGGGCCACTGATGTGCAAGGGGCTGGCCACTCACTCTTATCTCCATGTGCCATTGCTGACTCCTTGCTGCCTCCTTGTTGGCTGCTGCTCCTCCCTCCTGGCTGTGCCTCCTGGCTGTGGGGGGCATGGGCCTCTTGGCCTTGGCCAACCACTTGCCTTGCCCATGCCTCCTGGCTGCCACTCCTGGCTGCCGCTCCTAGCTGCTGCTCCTGGCTGCCGATCCTGGCAGCTCCTCTTGGCTGTTCCTCTTGGTTGCGCCTCCTGGGGAGTGGTGGGTCTGGCAGGTGGTGCCACCAAGGGTGAGGGTGAGGGTGAGGATGAGAGCCACCAAGGGTGAGGGTGAGGGTGAGGATGAGGAGGAGGTGAGGAGGGGGTGGAGCGATGGTCACACGATGAGCGCACAAGGGGGAGCCAACGGGTTCAGCATGGCAGTAACACAGTCCTTACCTCCATGTTCCTCCTGGCCTGGGTAAGGGTGAGGGAGAGGAGGAGGAGGGGGGTGTGAGAAAAGGAGGTGAGGGGGAGGAGGTGAGGGGGAGGAGGGAGAAGAGGCCTGGGAAAGGAGAGTGGAGTGGAGTGGAGTGGAGGGGGAGGGGAGGGGGCCTGTTGCTCCTTGCTGCCGCTCTGGCTGCTGAGCTGACCATCACACCTGCAGCAAACAAGGGGCGTGCTAGCGGTTAGGCTGGGTACAAGGGGTCACTTATGTGCGTGGGGCTAGCCACTCACTGCTTGCTCCATGCGGTCCCTTGATCATTCCTTAGGGTGAGGGAGAGGGGGAGTGGGGGATCTGGCAGGTGGTGGTGGGCAGTGTGGTAGGGAGGAGGGAGGAGGGAAGAGGGAGGAGGGAAGAGCGAGGAGGGAGGAGGGAGGAGGGAGGAGGGAAGAGCGAGGAGGGAGGAGGGCACGCTTTTGCTCTTGTCCGCCGCCCAGGCTGCCGCTACTTGTTGCCGTTGTGGTTGCTGCTTCTGGCTGATGGAAGGTGCCACTGCGCCTTGGCACCGAACCTGCTCAAGCAACACATGGCACATGACACATGCCACGCTCCAACCTCGCGGTCGCACCTCAGAGTCGCATCTATGCATCGCACCTTTGCAAGCTACCTTTGTGCCGTTCGCCCTCAACTCTGTGCTTGATCACAAATACCCTATTCCTTTCGCTGATCGCTAATGGCTGCGAAACCGAGCTGCATGCTGGCCTCTTGGTTGATGACTGATGGCTGCGAAGGCTAGCTGGCCCGCATTTCATGGCCGGCTGCGAGGCTGCGCATTTGGGCGCTGTTGATGTCGCTGCTGCTGAGTTTGGGATGGACGTGTCGCGTGTTGCGTGTTGCTGCATTACTGCGGGCTTTGCGAGGTCGACATGGTTTCCTCTCATGGCGCCTCGCGACCTCATGGCACACCAACGGCATGCTTGGTGGCAGCTAGCGCAGATCCCAATACCAAGCCCGTCAGTTTTCGCGCTCTTGCATGCAAGTCACATGCAGAAAGCGGGGTTGGCGAAACCCTGCACAGCGTCTTTGAATGACTTAGGAGAAATCAACACAAGGAACGAAACCCTGCACGAGGTCGGCGAAACCCTGCACAAGGTCTGAGTTGACTTAGGTGAAAACATAGTTGCGAAACCCTGCACAAGGTCAGTAAAACCCTGCACTAGGTTAGCAAAACCCTGCACGAGGTCAGGGTTGACTTAGAAGAAATCAATGCTTTGATTGAAACCCTGCACAAGGTCAGTAAAACCCTGCACTAGGTTAGCAAAACCCTGCACAAGGTCAGCAAAACCCTGCACAAGGTTAGCGAAACCCTGCACGAGGTCAGGGTTGACTTAAGTAAAATCGATGCTTTGATCGAAACCCTGCACAAGGTCAGCAAAACCCTGCACTAGGTTAGCGAAACCCTGCACGAGGTCAGGGTTGACTTAAGTAAAATCGATGCTTGGATCGAAACCCTGCACAAGGTCGGCAAAACCCTGCACACGGTCTTAAAACCCTGCACAAGGTTTGCAAAACCCTGCACAAGGTCAAGTGAAACCCTGCACTAGGTTTCAAAGGCCCCTTGAGCCTCAAAGTGAGAATAAACCGTGTGCAGGGTTTCAGTAAACTGGCCACCATTCCTTACTGGCTTTGACTTTGCACATGCTACCTACTAGGTTGTGCTTCTATTCTGATGCCTGACAACTCCTCATACTCAGAAATTTTAAAAAGTCACTTCAGTCAGTTGGCGCCATCTCCCTTAGCCAAATTCGGGGTGAGGGCCCAGCTGATGGTCCAGCAGCACCACAACGATCAAGAATTTCACTTTGGCCCAAGGGAGTCTTCTCCTCCACTACGTCACAGCAGCCTACATGCCAAGTCTCAGACCTCAACTCGCAAGTTAGCAGAGCCAGCCAGCCCTTAAATGCCAGGAGTGCCCTGCTGCTATAGTAATGGCCTGCATGTGAGCAGAGAGCAGACCAGGCACCCCGTGAAGTAGACAAGGCACCTCCCAGCAGCACACCCACAATGGAAAGGTGTGGCCGGGCAGGTTGTATACTTGTGCGGCAGGCAGATGACTTGAGGCCTAACTTTACCCTCACCCGAGCTGTGCTGGCTGGTCACAAATTGTGAAATGGAACGAATAGCAACTGAAAGTCATCCCACCCTTGGTGTTACTTTACAATGCGGTCCTCATGTTGCCTAGGGTTCTTCCCATGCAACCTCCCAGCCATTGTCACATCAGCCTTAACACATGAAAACTTGTGTTTAGCTGCAACTACTGTGGCATGCATGACACATCAAAAAGCATCAAGGTCGCGCCATCCGCGGTCAGTCGTCAGATCAATAACTAATCATATCCACTTTGAACACACCAGTCTTCACCCAGCTACCAGCCTGCCAACATGCAGGCAGCTCATCACCATCGCCACTGTAGCCACTTGCAGGGGGCTGAGATGCTTCAAAATCACAATAGATTGTGATGTCCAGCCAGCGCGCCCAGGGCTGCTCAGCCATGAGCTGCAGCGACTCATGCATGGCTGCAGAAAAAGATCCCTTTACATCGTTGAATGTGACCTCCTGCACAGCGGGCATGAGCTGCACCAGCTGGTGCCAGAACTCCAGTGAGGGCTCCATGCTGCCGCCCTCCAGCTCAAAGTCGGTGCAGTCCCGGCACAATGGAGCCAGTGCCAGGACATCAGCGGCTCTTACTCCATGCAGGTCATTGACCACCAAATAGTCACGGCACTGCAGCGGTTGCAGCAAAGCCACGAGGTGCGCAAGGTCCACCCTCTGCTGCTGTAGGAGTGCTGGAGTGATGACCTCTGGGTGATCAGGGCTCAGCATGATCAGCTTCAGCCCCAAGATCTGCACTGGCACCTTGCGCTCTTGTGCCAGGTGGTGGAGTAAAGCTGCCACCTCAGGGTTTGATATGTCTTCTACAGTGATGTCAAGTTTCCCCAACACTAGAGGCTGGGAGAGGGAGTGCAGGGGCAGGTACGCAAAGGTGGTCCACTCCGTCACCCATGTGAGCTCCAGCCGCTGCCAGCTGCAGGGCACATCAGCATATGAGGTGTCCAATGCCTCAACTTTGCGCAGCTCGAGGCTTGTGATCTGGGTGGCTGCCAGGAGTGCGTCAAGCTGCTGCTGGCCCTCGACTGTGACAAATGGCAGCTGCAGGGTGTGGAGCCAAGGCAGCGCCTGCAGCAGCTCAGTCAGGCCCTCCAGCTTGCTAAAGAAGCATAGAGTCAGCACCTGCAGCTGAGCCAGAGGTTGCAAGTATTCCCTGAAATAGCCCAGATCAGTATAGCCCTCATTATAACGATGGCAGCCTACTATTTCAACATGCAGCTGGGTCAGGTGTTGCGCCAAGGGCTGAAAGCTAGGCAACGGTGATGTGCCAGGCTGCTCGCGGTGCACATCGATGCGGAGCTGCTTCAACTGCAGACCTTGTAACAGAGTGCCCATTGCTCCAGAGTCATCACCAACCAGGACGATGGTATCGGTGAGGTGTAGCTGCTGCAGCTGCAGGGCCAGGGGCGGGTGGGAGAGCAGGCTGGCTAGCGCATCGCTTGAGACACAGAGCCTCTGCAGGGTCAGGGCAGTAAGGCTGGGGAAGCTGTCCAGCAGCTGCTGAGCAAGGCCAGGTGAGCAGTGTAGGTGTCTGCTTCTGTCGGAGTTGTATGTTCCACAGCTGACCAACTTGCAGACCTTCACTGCTGCACAATTGTCCAGCTTTGCCAGGGCATGGGCCAGCAGGACGGTGTAGTCTTGGGTGTACTCTGTCTGCTGCAGCCGCAAGGTGGGAGCCAGCTGCTTGCTGTAGTACTTGCTGTCCTCTGTCTCTGGCTGGCACAAGGTGAGGGCCAGCTTGCTTGTCCTCGCTTGGAGCACTGCGACAACTTGGGGCGTGAGCAGCTGGTCGCAGCACTGCCTGCCCAGCTGGACGCGCAAGGCTGGGACGTGCAGCAGGTGGGCCTGGGAAAAGGCGCGGCAGGTCAGGGGCAGCAGGCTCCTGGCCCCATGCCGCATGACCCGGCGAGCGATGTCATCCAGTAGCGCTGGCGGGAGGTCCAGCAGCCTAGTGGCAGGAGGGGGCGCCTCGCCTGCTGGGCTGTACCCATCTGTTGCTGAGGCACCGCCATCCACTGTGACTTGATGTTGCATGTGACGCTGGCTCATAGCTGGGACTGTCTGTTGACCTGCAGGGTGGGTGGAGCAACAAGGCTGTCAGGTTGTGAGGGCGCCAGTAGCAGTAGCAGCAGCAGCACATGATTGGCTGGGTGTGGGCGCGGGTACGCACCTGGTTGCTCCTGGCTGCTCTCAGCTAGCTTCTCTTGGCGATGCATTCAAATAGGCCTGCAGAGCAGGAAGAGAGCAGCAGCGCGGACCTCGGACATGAGCCAGTCGATCACAGCTGGCGAGAAACACTACTCGCTGGCTATTCTCACAGGCGCTCCCGATGACTTACGAGCGGTTCGACTTGTGCGGCCCGATGTTACAGCCGACATCAGTTTCGACTTTCGCGGCCCGATGTTAAAGCGCAAGAACAGCTGAACGAGGCAAGTTGCCGAGCAAACCAATATTAGCTTCGCACGAAACCGAGGGCGATGCGCATAGGGTTAATCACATTCAACCTTGTTCAGCCCTCCCACCTTCCCCCGGAGTGGGACCCTGGAGCGTTGTGTTCTACCTCCTTGTGCCTAAATCTCCTTCTTCTATGAGGGCGCAAGTAGCAAGAGAGCAGCAGCAGCGTGTGATTGAGTGGTTTAGTGGGTGCGGGTACGCACCTGGTTGCTCCTGGCTGCTCTCAGCTCACTTCTGTCGGCGATGCCTTCAGATAAGCCTGCAGAGCAGGAAGAGAGCAGCAGCGTGGACCGTGGACCTTGGACCTCAATGCAGTCATGCCATGGAGCCATGACAGCTGCCTCGTCCCTCACTTGGGCCCCCATTTGAGTCGGACCACTAGGGACCACCTAGGTACACTAGCGGGACCACTCAAATGGTGTTCAGGTGATGTGTGAAGTATACCCAATGCACATGGGCATGGTGCATGAGTGCCTACCACCTAGAATATTGCCTGACCCGTGAGGGTTTAGTTTAGAATTGGCATGACCTGCATGAACTAATGAGGGGCACACACTATTGTGCCTCAGTTGCTGCTGCTGGCCTTGGGTGGCTTGTCTTGCAGCTGCTTGTAGCCCAGGCCTGGGTACTCCCTGCCCTTGGCTGGCAGAGCTGCCTGGTCTGGCCACCAGCACAGCTCCAGCGGGCGCCACCTGCTCTCCCCCATTCGCTGCATGGTAAGCGCTGCATTGCAGTCCCTGTCTAGCCAATTGCCTGGCTGCGGTTTAGGCTTGGCTTTGGCAGCGTTGCCCTTGCCTTTGCCTGTGCCCTTGTTGGGCTGGGTGGTCTCAGCTGCCTGCACAACCATGGTGCGCTTGCTGCGCTTGGCTAGTGGGGGAGCGCTGGGCTCTGGCTCTGCGGCTGCTGGCTGTGAGGCTGCCTGGCTGCTTCATGGGGGATGTGGCAGGATGCAGGTTTGCGGGGGGCCACTACCAGGCACCACATTAGGCCCCGCACTGGCTGGTCACGCTGCTGGCTCCATGCTGGATGCAGCAGGCGGTGGTCCACCTTCCTGGCTGGGGGCTTCCAGCCTGCAGGCCTCGTGTGCCTGCGATTGATTAGCTCACAGACCTGCCTGCCATTGACTGCGGAGCTGACCCGGCTGGTGCGGAACTCATCCACTAGAATCTCCCTGCCCCGCTGCTGGTCTGTGCCCCTGGGCCTGCACACCACCTTGCAGCAGGCTCGCAGCACCGCATCAGCACCCCAGCCTCCCCTGGTGCCGATGCCAGCCATGCCAAAGAAGACCACCAGCTGCTGGACACGCTCATGGCGCTCCATGGAAACCTCCGCCATCCCCTCCTCCAGCTGCAGTCATGCCCACGAGGCACACAGGGTGGCTGACATGGTGGCACCAGGTTAGGCATGACACAGTCATCTACTTATGCACTTTATGCCCCATCACCACCTCCCAACATATAGCCCACCCACCCACCCACTGTCACCTTCTCAAACAACTGCTCCAGCCTCCGCCGCTGCCGTGCCCACTTGGGGTCGAGATACACTACCCACACCACATCCCAGGTAGCCAGGGTGACGGTGACGTGCTTCAGGTTGGCCTCCAGGGAGGTGCCGGCTGAGCTTGCTGCTGCCAGGTGTTGCAGGTGGGGCTGAATTGGTGCTAGCCACTGCTTGGTGTGGAGGTGGGCGTTATACAAGTCACTGGCCTGCTGCACATGGACCGTGGTAAGCTTCCACCGGGCGAGCTCTGGTCAGCTTCCAGCTGACCTGACTTCTTGTCCCCAACCCATGAGGCTGCACTGACTGCCTGGGTGTTGCCGGGGTCGATGCCCACCCTTACCTGTGTGGCTGGATCAAACACACAACTCACGCTTCTCAGCTATGCCCTTGCTGATGTGCGGGAGTTTCACCACAGGTGCCAGTGCTCTTAATCCTGGGTGGCTGGTGCTCCTGGGTGTGCCTGCTGCTGGGGGTGGGGGAGGATGGCTGGAGAGGGCGCGTGTGTAGTGCACACACACGCTGACTCCGTCTGTCTCCAGCTAAAACTCACCCAGCCCATCGCCCTCATTGATACACATGTAAGAGTCTAGGGCGCCCCGACCCTGACAGCTTGCTCCAGCAATGCAGCCCAGCCACTGCCAACGCTTGCAACATCAGCGCTCATGACTCCATGCATGGTAGCCGCAGTGACTCATACATTGCCGTGGCGCATGCAAGTCAGGCAGAGCAGGCACGCCGCTGGCCTTGCCTTCCTGCCATCCCACACGCCTCATCACACTGACCTGGCTGCAGGTGGCTGCTGGCTCACTACCGCCTGCCATGATCAGCACCGCCATCATGCTCAGCGCCAGTGCAGTGACCTAGCCACAGCCACTGGCACTGAGCACCAAACACTGCCTTGATGCGGCCCGGCTGAGAAGAGCTGCTAGACACCTTGTTCATGTCCAGGCAGCATGCAGGCAATGGCCGCCCTGCAGCACTGACCTTGATGTCCAGCCACCTGGCCCAGGGCTGCCCAGCCATCAACCGCAACGACTCGCACATGGCCACCAGGTAGCAGCACCTGCCACAGACCAGAAACTGACCTGCTGCACTGCAGGCATGAGCTGCACCTGCTGCTGCAAGACGTCTAGCAAGGCTCAGGCGCTGCCACCAAGAAACTGAGGCGGGTGCAGGTCTGGCACAGTGTAGCCAATGCCGTGAAACAGGCTGCGCTGGCAGCAAACAGACAGCTGACTGCAACCATGTCTCAAGTCCAGGCTGGCCAACCCAGGGCCAGCGGTGGGTGGGTGAGCAGGCTGGCCAGGTCAAGTTGCCAAGCCAAACTATGTAAGCTTCGCACGACACCGAGGGCGATGCGGCTAGGGTTCTACCTATGCAACCCTTCTCAGCCCCCCACCCCCCACCAGAGTGGGAATGTGTGAGAGAGGGCACCCCGGCCCACTCCACCTGGACCCTGGAGCGCTGTCCCTGTGACTCAGTCCTGTGTCTCAGTCCTCGTGCTTGTGACATGTCCTCTATGTCCATGGCAACGAGGCACTGGCTGTGAATGTGTCTTTGCAGCGTTAGTTAGCCGGCAACTGACAATGGTGCTGGCTGGAACCAAGTGACCCCAATGCAGTCATGCCATGGAGCCATGACAGCTCCCTCGTCCCTCACTGAGACCTCCATTTGAGTCGGACCACTAGGGACCACTCAGGAACACTAGCGGGACCACTCAAATGGTGTTCAGGTGATGTGTGAAGTATACCCAATGCACATGGGCATGGTGCATGAGTGCCTACCACCTAGAATATTGCCTGACCCGTGAGTTTTTAGTTTAGAATTGGCATGACCTGCATGAACTAATGAGGGGCACACACTATTGTGCCTCAGTTGCTGCTGCTGGCCTTGGGTGGCTTGTCTTGCAGCTGCTTGTAGCCCAGGCCTGGGTACTCCCTGCCCTTGGCCGGCAGAGCTGCCTGGTCACGCCACCAGCACAGCTCCAGCGGGCGCCACCTGCTCTCCCCAATTCGCTGCATGGTAAGCGCTGCATTGCAGTCCCTGTCTAGCCAATTGCCTGGCTGCGGTTTAGGCTTGGCTTTGGCAGCGTTGCCCTTGCCTTTGCCTGTGCCCTTGTTGGGCTGGGTGGGCTCAGCTGCCTGCACAACCATGGTGCGCTTGCTGCGCTTGGCTAGTGGGGGAGCGCTGGGCTCTGGCTCTGGCTGCTGGCTGTGAGGCTGCCTGGCTGCATGGGGGCTGAGGAGGATGCAGGGTTGCAGGGGGCCACTACCAGGCACCACATTAGGCCCCGCACTGGCTGGTCACGCTGCTGGCTCCATGCTGGATGCAGCAGGCGGTGGTCCACCTGCCCTGCTGGGGGCTTCCAGCCTGCAGGCTGGTGTGCCTGCGTTTCATTAGCATGTTCTCATAGGCTTGCCTGCCGTTGACTGCTGAGCTCACCCGGCTGGTGCAGAACTCAACCACTAGCACCTCCCTGCCCCGCTGTTGGTCTGTGCCCCTGGGCCTGCACGCCACCTTGCAGCAGGCTCGCAGCACCGCATCAGCACCCCAGCCTACCCTGGTGCAGGTGCCAACTGCGCCAATGGAGACCACCAGCTGCTTGACACGCTTGTGGCGCTTCATTGACACCTCCTCCATCTCCTCCTCCAGCTGCAGTCATGCCCACGAGGCACACAGGGTGCCCGGCATGGTGGCACCAGGTTAGGCATGACACAGTCAACTATTCACTCAATCCATGCTAAACCACCACCTCCCAACATATAGCCCACCCACCCACCCACCCACTGTCACCTTCTCAAACAACCGCTCCAGCCTCAGCCGCTGCCGTGCCCACTTGAGGTCCAGGTACACCTCCCACACCACATCCCAGGTAGCCAGGGTGACGGTGACGTGCTTCAGGTTGGCCTCCAGGGAGGTGCCGGCTGAGCTGGAGCCAGGCGCTGGAGGTGGGGCTGGGTTGTTGCCAGCCATCGCTGGGTGTTGCGGCAGGCGTTGATCAGGCCACTGGCCTGCCGCACCTGGACCTCGGTAAGCTTCCACCAAGCCAGCTGGTCTGCTTCCAGCTGACCTGACTTCTCGTACCCAACCCCTGAGGCTGCACTGACTGCCTGGGTGACGTCCGGGTCGATGCCCACCCCAACCTGTGTGGGTAGATCAAACACACAACTCACGCTTCTCTGCTAGGGCCTTGCTGATGTGTGGGAGTCCAACCACAGGTGCCTCTGCTGCTAAACCTGGGCAGCTGTGGCTCCTGAGGGATGCCTGCTGCTGGTGGTGGGGGAGGAGGGCTGGAGAGGGCGCGTGTAGTGCACACACACGCTGACTCCGTCTGTCTATCCACTGTTCTGTCAACTGCAGATCATGGTTGGCCAGCTTGCCTGTGTCCACCATCCTCTCAAACTCAAACCCCTCATGTCCATGGAGGCTGTGTGGTGTAGCCGGAGGCACCGGAGTCTTCCCAAGCTAGGATGCATGGTGCAACATATCACCGGTTACACCATGCCTACACCCAGCCCATCGCCCTCATTGATACACATGTAAGAGTCTAGGGCGCCCCGACCCTGACAGCTTGCTCCAGCAATGCAGCCCAGCCACTGCCAACGCTTGCAACACAAGCACTCATGACTCAGTGGCCACCCTGACCCTGCCAGCCTTACACACACTGGTCATCAGTCATTCAGCACCAGGATAGATTGTTGAAGATGAATGCATGGGAGGAAGTGTGATGTCACATGCAAGCCGCAGTGACTCATACATGGCTGTGGCGCATGCAAGTCAGGCAGGGCAGGCACGCTGCTGGCCTTGCCTTCCTGCCCTCCCACACGCCTCATCACACTGACCTGGCTGCAGGTGGCTGCTGGCTCACTACCGCCTGCCATGACCCAGCACCGCCATCATGCTCAGCGCCAGTGCAGTGACCTAGCCACAGCCACTGGCACTGAGCACCAAACACTGCCTTGATGCGGCCCGGCTGAGAAGGGGTGTTGGACACCTTGTTCATGTCCAGGCAGCATGCAGGCAATGGTCGCCCTGCAGCCGTGACCTTGATGTCCAGCCACCTGGCCCAGGGCTGCACAGCCATCAACCGCAGTGACTCACACATGGCCACCAGGTAGCAGCACCTGCCACAGACCAGAAAGTGACCTGCTGCACTGCAGGCATGGCTGCACCAGCTGCTGCCAGAAGTCACTAGCGCAGAAGGCGCTGCCACCGTGGAACTTGAGGCGGGTGCAGGCCTGGCGCAGTGGAGCCCGTGCTGTGACGTCGGCTGCGCTTGCAGCACACAGCTGATTGAGAACGTGGTCGGGCTGCACTGCTGCAGCGGTGGCAGCTGAGCCACCAGTGGATGGCAGCCAAGTGGGGGAGAGGGCCAGCGCGGAGAGGGCCAACAGGGGGCGAGCTGATCAGGGGGGAGCGGCATGTTGCTGGGCCTCTCACTATCAGGCCTGCTGGGGCAGTGCTGCAGCACCCTCTCTGGCCCCTGTGCTGCAGGCCTTAGGCCTCACCACTCACTGCCCTGCGTGGCTCCAGCAGCAGTCAAGGTCCCTGGCCCCTGGCCGCCGCCAGCCCATCAGCTGCTGAAGCTGGCTGCTGCAGCCTGGCTACATGCCAAACAGTCAGCGGATCTACCCACCTCCAGCTGCAGCCAAGGCCCTGGAGCCCCAAGGAGTAGCCTGAGGGCAGCTACCAGCTCTGCGTCAGGCCAGGTGGTGTCAAGCAGCCAGGAGCAGTGGAGAAGGGGCGGGGGGTAGCATGCAAGAGGGGCCTCGCCCTGCTTCACACCCCAGGGTGGGCAGCACCTTCTCCAGCTCCTGACGGCCTCCCCGCCTACATCCTCGCCAGCTCCTCGTTCCCCCTTGCCTACGCTCTGAGCCGCCCTCAGTTCCCAGTGAGCCAGCAGCACAGCCGCAGCAGACGTTTGGGAGGAATTTGTGTAACGGCACCTCATTCCCTCTTGCCTACGCCCTGAACCTCCCTTGCGTGCATATGATTGTGTTTGAGAAGAAAACATGCAAAGGAAACCTTCACTGGTAAAACGTCTCTGGTTCAAATGCCTGTCACAAATTTTATGGTGCTTTGTTGAGTGAACCAAGCAAGGAAAGGCATGGGAGCTTTACCCTGAAAACGAAGAGCCACAGCAGCAGGGTTACACGGGGTGAAACGGTGCCGCTGTCAACAATGAGATCTCTGTAGCATTGACTCCAGGGGATGTTGAAGATGTGGCTGGTCAGCTGAAGCAGCCTGCAGGCAGGTGAGGCAGAGGTTGGGGCAGAGTAGAGTGGAGGTCAGGAGTCCCCAACATGGGGTTGGTAATCTTCATGCAAGTTTTTACGCAATACTGGACCGTTTTCGATAGCGTTTATCCCAATGGCATCTGCGAATATGCGCACGTCTCCTGGCAAGTGGCGCGTTATCTCTAGCGACCGAGGCCATGCCGGCGCAAGCGAGCGCGGACACACCTCAGCTGCTCACTATCGATTGTTATAGTGGTGAGTAGCGGCACCAATGAGCGAACTGCGCTTGGCATCGAGCCTGAAGTACAATCACACTACAGCCCGCCAGGCTTGCTCCGCGAGCCTTTCATTGGTGCAGGCGGCGTCGGAAGACCGTCGAGGGGCAAATTACTGATCGACATTGCATGTGCGTCTCTCTCTCGCCAGTCACACAGGAAAAGGAACCCCCAATGGGGCCCCGGGGCTAGATGGGCTCCCATCCACAAAGTAGTATGTTGTGAGCTGACCACTGCGACATTTCAGACTCTCAATCAGTAACTCTGCTCCTTACTCAACGTCACAGCTGCTGGAGAAGAAAGCACGTCATTTCATTGAGTAGGCCTGTGGGAACATACTTTGGCGTAACCTAACTCTTTCTTGCAGTGCTGACCGGACCACCCCCTAGCAGCCCCACCCTCTCCCACCCCCTCCCATCCCCAGCCCCGGCCTCCCACCCCCTCCCACCCCCTCCCACCCCCTCCCACCCCCAGCCCCGCCCTCCTGCTGCCCCCCCCTGGCAGCAGCTGGCAGCTGGTGCTGGTGCTGCCTCTGGGCTGCCCACCCCTCCAGCTGAGCAGCAGGGGGTCAGGGCGGAGCTGGACACAAGCTCGACACGCAAGCAGAGGGCGGGCGGGAGGGATCGGACCCAACATGTCGAGCAAGGTAACGTAGCAATGGCCTACACACCTTGCCTTACCGAGTGGCCAGGTACTAGGTACTACTCACGAAGCGGTCAAGCAATGCGGCAGCCTTGTATACTTCCGGGCATGGGTGGAGGGGCGTCGTTACATCGGTTTGGCGTGCCATGTGAATCGTTTTGACTGCGGCGACTGTTCCTCACTGTGTGTAGGTGCTCCTGGGCCACGTCGGTCGCGGCGGTCTCTCGCGGCGAGGCCCGCATGAGCAAAACTGGCATGGATTTAAATGTCAAGGTTTGAGCCGCCATAGCACTCAGCACACTGCACAGTATTTATTGACACAAGCTGCACCGCGTAGCTTACGGAGTCCTCTATCCAGGGATGTGCGAAACATAAATAGAAACCATGCAGCTGAGACGCGGCGTCGTTTTGATTAGCAGGGGTCGGTTTCCTATCATTTCCTGTCATTTTCTGTTAGTTGGGGTCGCCTGAGTGGAGGGTGGGTCAAGGCATCAACGCTTTAGGCATGGCCTGCATGTGGGCAGGGATCAAACCAGGCCCACTACTCACGGGAAGTAAGGACCGGCAGCCTGGCCTAAACTGCAAGTTGAGCTTTGAGCTCTAGAACTTTGCACAAAGGTACATGGCGGGTACGACAGGCACCTTGCTGCTTCATGCATGGCCTCCATGAGCAGTGCTGAATTGCGCACTTTTGCTGGGGCGGAGGGTCTGGCAGTGACACAAGGTAGGGCGGCAGGCAGGCACACCACTGCCTCACTGCTGCTTGACCCTGACTTGTTGCCAACGCCTGACATCAATTCCTGCTGCAGGGTGCTCCTCTGTTGCCGAAATGTCACCATCAACATCACCATGTCATCGCAGATGCCTTGCCCACCAATAAGCAGCACCACCAACCTGCCGCGGCAGCCTGTCTAGCCTACGACACAATGTCAAGCCATTGCAGCCTCATCTTCCCTGCCGGCATCAACGAGCAGGTATGTCAGCATTCCGGGCGAAGGTCTTCAAAGAGGCAGTACAGAGCATGCCACACCACCAACTGCCGGCCTAATGCCACTGGCCACACCGCACGGCCTCTCTGAAAATGAGTTAAGACTCCAAGTTGCCGCATCACCAGCAAGGCACACACTGCTCTTTCTGCATGCAATGAATATGTCATGCAATGAATATGTCATGCAATGAATATGTCATGCTCATGACTCTTCCATGGTATAAAACCACACCCTGAGCTTGCCCGGCTGGGAGAATGGGCTGGCGTGCCAGCATGCATGCAACTTGTTAGACCGTGGTGATCGCAAAATGCAGATGTCCAACCATCGTGCCCAGGGCTGATCAGCCATGCGCTTCAGTGACTTGCACATGGCTGCCGAGTCGGAGCCCTTTGAGTCAGAGAAAATGAGGTGGGTGACAGTGGGCATGAGTTGCACCAGCTGGCGCCAGAATTTCAGGGAGGGGGTCACGCTGCCGTAGGCAAACTCAAGGTTTGTGCAGGCCTGGCACAATGGCGCCAGAGTCAAGACATCCGCCGCGCCCACATTCATGTGGGACATGCACACCCTTTCCCAGCTGCAATGCTTCAGCGCTTGCAGCACAGCCACTAGCGGCTGCATCTCTATTTGTTGCTTTGCCGCCATGTCCACATCAGACATGGTCAGCCACAACTCCTTGATCCTCACTGGCACACTGCAAGCCTGTGTCAGGTTATGGACTGCAGCTGCCACCAGACTGAGCTTGTCACTGCCAATATGTATGGCAAGCCTTCCCAACACCAGGGGCTGAGTGAGGATGTGCAGCGGTAGGTGTGCCGCAGAGGAGCAGTCAATAGAGCCTGTGAGCTCCAGCTGCTGCCAGCTGCAGGGCACATCTGCACATGCGCTGGTCAGCCTCTGGAGTGACTTGAGCTTTATGCTGGTAAGCTGGGTGGCTGCTAGCAGGGCGTCCAGTTCATCATGCCCCAAAACCACTGTATCGGGCAGCTGCAGGGTGTGCAGCTGAGGCAACGCCTGAAGCAGCCCAGGCAGACGCCACAGGTACCAAACGTCGGAGACCGTCAGCACCTGCAGCTGAGTCAGGGGCTGCAGTGTTGCAACGAACTCGAACTGCACCACAGACCCCAGCTGCACAAGGCACAACTGTGTAAGGTGCTGGGACAACGGCTGCAGGTTGGGCAGGAGGGGTTCATGTTCACTAATGTTGTTGATCAACAGGCTCAGCTGCTTGAGCCTGGATGCATGGAACAGACTGGCCAGGGTGGCTGCACCTGGCTCAGGCTGCTCAGCGTGGGTGATAATGGTGCTGCTGAGGTCCAGCTGCTGCAGCTGCAGGTTGAGCTGCGGGTGTGCGAGCAGGGCGGCCAGACCACTGCAGGTGATGGCATAGCCATGGAGTGACAGGGAGGTCAGGCCTGGGAAGCTGCTCATTAATTGCTGAGCAAGGCCGAGGCTGCAGCCCAGAGGCTCATAAGGGCCAAGGGTGGGACCCTGGATAATTCCCAGCTTGCAGGCTTCCACGGCTGCACAATTGGTCAGCTTCTTCAGAACCTTGGGCAGCAGCATGATGTACTGCATGCTGCTTTGAGCCCGCTGCTGCTCCAGAGTCAGAGCCAGCTTGCATTTCCTGGCTTGCAGAGCTGCGACAACGCGTGGTGTGAGAAACTGATCGCAGCCCTGGTTATCCAGCTGGAAATGAAGAGCGGGGGCGAGCAACAGGTTGGTCTTAGAAAAGGCGCGGCAGGTGAGAGACAGCATTCCTCCTCCAACACCAAGCTGTATGGCCCGGCAGGCGACGTCGTCCAGTAGCGCACCAGGCAGATCCAGCAGGGAGGTGCCAGAAAGAGGTCCAAGTGGTGTTGAAGGCAGGTCGACGGGCGCGCCATCGACGGATGCATCGCTGTGCATCCACCGCATTAACATGGCGAACATAACGATGGTCCAAACACAGAGCCGCACGAGCTCATCCAATATCACAGTTGCATGCCGCGACTCTTCCGCAGCATTCACATGGGGAGTTTTCTGTGGCATCTGGGCTGCCACAATTTGAGTGCCAGGCCCCTAGCTCCAGTTCTGCCGACCTAGGTCAACCAACGCAGCACTGAACTGATCTTGCCTGCTTGGGCGTCACATGAGGTTGCAGGCAGATGGGAGCGTTGATTCAATTCAAAGCGAGCCACACAGCGGCAACAAGCTATGGCAGTCTTAGGTCGAGGTCTGTTGCACCTTTGTATCTTCATTGTAGCAGCACATAGGAGAAAGGGAGTGCGACGCATGCATTGGCAGCAGGGCGGCTGGGCGGCTGGGCGGCTGGGCGGCAGGGCGGCAGGGCGGCAGGGCGGCAGGGCGGCAGGGCGGGAGGGCGGCAGGGCGGCAGTGCGGCAGTCGAAAGAATTGCCCACAGTAGCCCATCAATCAAGCCCAACAATCATGTAACATATTTAATTCAAGCTCTCTGATAAAGAGCTAGCTTCTGCCGCCCTCCAGCCCAGCGTTGCACCTCACGCAAGGTTAAGGGAGGAAGCACTTGGCCACTTCTTCTAGTTCACTAGCCACCATGCCATGGCCTGGCTGCTGACACCACATCGCCCACTCCATTCAGTGCCACCTCTCCACCACCATGACACGACATCACCTATTGCTACTCACTGTCATCATTTTGAGTCACGGTGAGTTTCCCTCCATTCTACCACCATAACTGTGCTGTAGTGCGGGGTGGGGCAGCAGTGCAACAGGGCGGCAGGGCGGCAGAGCCACAGAGCAGCAGGGCAGGAGAGCAGCAGGGCAGCAGAGCAGCAGGGCGGCAAGGCTGCTACTGCCACCCACCATCAGGCTGTTGTCAATTGCAGTTGTAGCGCAAGCTGCAGTGGCAAGCGGTGGCATGGGGGCTGCCCGCTGCTGCTCAGCACCTTCTCTCGCCACCACTCCAGCCAGCCCCTGTTGCTGTGCTCATTGCTGCCGCTGCCGCTTCAACTGCTCCAGCGGTATCTGAGCCTGCTGCAAGGCAGAGTGGTGGAGGCTGCCAGGTGCAGCACAGCGGGCGCAGCAGCCTGCCACCGCCCACATGACCTCATGGCACCCACACTGCTCACACCCACCCCATCGCTCCTCCACCAGCACCACCTGACAGCGGCCCCCACCAACACTTACGTAAGCCCATAGCAGCAACAGGTGACAGTGCAGCCCCACACTACCAGCGCCCACAACCTGCATCTTGCTGCTGCAGGGGCCAGTGCAGGCACTCTTGCTGCAGGTGCTGTGCGGCCTCAGCCTGGCAGCTATGTGTTACCCTGTGGGTTGGTTGTGAGGGGCCAGGCTGGGTTGCCTGGGTGGCTTGGCTGTGTGGGGGTGGCACCACACCAGGCCCTCACCACCACCACCACCACCCACCAGGCCAGCCAGGCAGCTCGGCTGCGCAGGTGGAGCCCCAGCAGCCAGTGACACACACTACAGGCAGGCGCCCCCTGGCCCCAGCCTGGCAGCTATGTGCGGGTTAGGGTTAGGTGCGGGTGTGTGTTAGGGTTAGGTGCGGTTGTGTGTTAGGGTTAGGTGCGGGTGTGTTAGGGTTAGGTGCGGGTGTGGTTAGGGTTAGGTGCGGATTAGGGTTAGTGCGGGTGTCAGCCTGGCTGACTGGCAGCAGCACTAAGCAGGCTACCGCAGGGGCTGGTTGCTGGCAGCAGTGGACACCCTCCTGCATAGCATATCATATCTGTGCATATCATATGGCCGAGTTCTCCATGCAACCATTGTGCAAACAGCCAATGATGCATTCAAGGCTTGTCACATCACGCCAGACTGACCTGCTCGCCCAACCCTCCTTATGCTGCCAATAACCAGCACTCCCCTGTACACATCATGTGTCCGTGCTCTTACCCTTCTACACACTCCTGGGCTCAGTGGAGCGGACGAGCAGGTACGACAAGGGCCGCTCCACAGTCTGAAGACTTGCCAGCATGCAGCCCACAGCAGCCCATCACTCTTCGCCAGCTCCAACAGCTGCTCCCCTGCAATGCACCTTATCACGCAGGGTTTAAGGAGGAAGCACTCTGCCTCATCCTCTCGCTCAGCAGCCACCCTGACAAAGCCTGACTGCTGAATCCACATCACCCACCTCCTGCTGCCTCCACTCCATGCAGTGCCACCTCTCCACCACTATGACATGACATCACCCGCTGCTACTGACTGTGATCACTTCGAGTCACGGTGGAGGTGTCGCCATCATCCCACCGCCACTGTGCTGGACTGCGGGGTGGGGCGACGCTGCAACAGGGCAGTAGGGCAACAGGGCGGCAGGACTGCCACCCACCAGCAGGCTGTTGTCAACTAGGTTGTAGTGCAAGCTGCAGTAGCAAGCGGTGGCGTAAGGGGTTGCCAGCTGCTGCTCGACACTGCCTTCTTTCGCCACCACTGCTGCCAGCTCCTGTTGCTGTGCTCAGCACTACTGCTGCTGCTCCACCTGCTCCGACTGTAGCACAGAGTGCTGGAAGGCAGTGTGGTGGAGGCTGGCAGGTGCAGCACAGCAGGCGCAGCAGCCTGCCAGCGCCCACATGACCTCATGGCACCCACACTGCCCGCACCCACCCCACCACTCCTCCACAAGCTGCCGAACTTGGCCACGACAACCAGCATACGGCTACTCCACTCTGACTGTAGCCCCTGAGCCCCATGCAGCAGCAGCAGCAGCATAAATGTCAGTGGGTGTCAGGTCAGGGTAGGTGTGGGTTAGGCGGCTCTGGCCTGGGCCTGCTGCAGCCTGCACTGGCCCTTGTCAGCGGCAGCCGCACCAAACAGCGCTGCCTAGCAGCAGCAGCGGCAGAAGCAGCAGCCACCTGGCCCAGCTGATCCCTGCTGCCTAAGGGCACAGAGGGGCAGGCTCAGACCACGCCAGCAGCAGGCCATGCAGGGCCACACCATGGGCGACTGGCCTTACTCCTTGTCAGCCAGCTGGTGATACAGCGCTGCCTCAGGGCGCTGGTACACTGGCGGCATCTCGATCTTGATCAGCGTGGCCCAAACCAGCAGCATCAGCACCCACCTGACAGCTGCCCCCAGTAACACACACGTAAGCCCATGACAGCATCAGGTGACAGTGCAACCCCACACCACTAGCACCCACACGCTGCATCTTGCTGCTGCAGGGGCCGATGCAGGCACTCTTGCTGCAGGTGCTGTGTGGCCCCAGCCTGGCAGCTATGTGCAGTCAGTGCGGGTGTCAGCCTGGCTCACTGGCAGCAGCACTGACCAGGCGACCCCTGGGGCTGGTTGCTGGCAGCAGTGGACACCCTCCTCCAGCGCTGCTGCTCTGCATACATCACTTCCATATGCGGGGCACAGTTGCAGCCTCACAACAACTGCTGTGCGTGAGCGTGCCACTGCCTCCACCTCACCCTGCTGCCACCACTGTCAACACCACTGGCATCACACACCATCACACTGCAGCCACACACTGCTGCGCCTCACCTGCCCCTACCCCTGCCTTAGCGTGCCTGTCTACTTCACACCACAGCCCCCATTGGCCCAGCCCTCAAGCCCAGGCCACCCTTGCTGCTGCTACCCCTGCCACCCCTGCTGCTACCCCTGCGGTGGCTCAGGGGCACTGTCCGCTCACTTGAAGATGAGAGAGAGAAGCCTTGCCTTGTTTAGGTAGCAGCAGCAGCAGCAGGACTCTCAGCACAGGCCACAGCGCCAGCAGCACAGGGCAGGGGCTGAGAGGCCGGGAGAGCACGCCGTGAGTAAGCTGGCCAGCACCCTGTAGCCAGTAGAGCATCAGTTTGCCAGGGTCCGTCGACACAACTGCCAAGCAGGGCGGAAGGGAAGCAGGTCCACAGGGCTCAGCAGGGCGGCAGGGCAGCAGGGCGACAGTCGGCAGGGTAACACGAGTCAATGGGTTGGGGTTAGAGTCAGCCCACATTGAGTTGTCCTGCAGGCCAAGTAAGCCATGAGCGGGAGCATGACTGGGTCCAGGGCGTAGGGCTGAAAGGGTGCAGGTGGGCAGGCTGCAGTGCAAGCCCCTCCCACACCCCCTGCCCCACCCTGCTGCTATAGTAATGGCCTGCATGTGAGCAGAGAGCAGACCAGGCACCCCGTGAAGTAGACAAGGCACCTCCCAGCAGCACACCCACAATGGAAAGGTGTGGCCGGGCAGGTTGTATACTTGTGCGGCAGGCAGATGACTTGAGGCCTAACTTTACCCTCACCCGAGCTGTGCTGGCTGGTCACAAATTGTGAAATGGAACGAATAGCAACTGAAAGTCATCCCACCCTTGGTGTTACTTTACAATGCGGTCCTCATGTTGCCTAGGGTTCTTCCCATGCAACCTCCCAGCCATTGTCACATCAGCCTTAACACATGAAAACTTGTGTTTAGCTGCAACTACTGTGGCATGCATGACACATCAAAAAGCATCAAGGTCGCGCCATCCGCGGTCAGTCGTCAGATCAATAACTAATCATATCCACTTTGAACACACCAGCCTTCACCCAGCTACCAGCCTGCCAACATGCAGGCAGCTCATCGCCACTGTAGCCACTTGCAGGGGGCTGAGATGCTTCAAAATCACAATAGATTGTGATGTCCAGCCACCGCGCCCAGGGCTGCTCAGCCATGAGCTGCAGCGCCTCATGCATGGCTGCAGAAGAAGATCCCTTTACATCGTTGAATGTGACCTCCTGCACAGCGGGCATGAGCTGCACCAGCTGGTGCCAGAACTCCAGTGAGGGCTCCATGCTGCCGCCCTCCAGCTCAAAGTCGGTGCAGTCCCGGCACAATGGAGCCAGTGCCAGGACATCAGCGGCTCTTACTCCATGCAGGTCATTGACCACCAAATAGTCACGGCACTGCAGCGGTTGCAGCAAAGCCACGAGGTGCGCAAGGTCCACCCTCTGCTGCTGTAGGAGTGCTGGAGTGATGACCTCTGGGTGATCAGGGCTCAGCATGATCAGCTTCAGCCCCAAGATCTGCACTGGCACCTTGCGCTCTTGTGCCAGGTGGTGGAGTAAAGCTGCCACCTCAGGGTTTGATATGTCTTCTACAGTGATGTCAAGTTTCCCCAACACTAGAGGCTGGGAGAGGGAGTGCAGGGGCAGGTACGCAAAGGTGGTCCACTCCGTCACCCATGTGAGCTCCAGCCGCTGCCAGCTGCAGGGCACATCAGCATATGAGGTGTCCAATGCCTCAACTTTGCGCAGCTCGAGGCTTGTGATCTGGGTGGCTGCCAGGAGTGCGTCAAGCTGCTGCTGGCCCTCGACTGTGACAAATGGCAGCTGCAGGGTGTGGAGCCGAGGCAGCGCCTGCAGCAGCTCAGTCAGGCCCTCCAGCTTGCTAAAGAAGCATAGAGTCAGCACCTGCAGCTGAGCCAGAGGTTGCAAGTATTCCCTGAAATAGCCCAGATCAGTATAGCCCTCATTATAACGATGGCAGCCTACTATTTCAACATGCAGCTGGGTCAGGTGTTGCGCCAAGGGCTGAAAGCTAGGCAACGGTGATGTGCCAGGCTGCTCGCGGTGCACATCGATGCGGAGCTGCTTCAACTGCAGACCTTGTAACAGAGTGCCCATTGCTCCAGAGTCATCACCAACCAGGACGATGGTATCGGTGAGGTGTAGCTGCTGCAACTGCAGGGCCAGGGGCGGGTGGGAGAGCAGGCTGGCTAGCGCATCGCTTAAAACACAGAGCCCATGCAGGGTCAGGGCAGTCAGGCTGGGGAAACTGTCCAGCAGCTGCTGCGCAAGGCCAGGTGAGCAGTGTAGGTGTCTGCTTCTGTCGGAGTTGTATGTTCCACTGCTGACCAACTTGCAGACCTTCACTGCTGCACAATTGTCCAGCTTTGCCAGGGCATGGGCCAGCAGGACGGTGTAGTCTTGGGTGTACTCTGTCTGCTGCAGCCGCAAGGTGGGAGCCAGCTGCTTGCTGTAGTACTTGCTGTCCTCTGTCTCTGGCTGGCACAAGGTGAGGGCCAGCTTGCTTGTCCTTGCTTGGAGCACTGCGACAACTTGGGGCGTGAGCAGCTGGTCGCAGCACTGCCTGCCCAGCTGGACGCGCAAGGCTGGGACGTGCAGCAGGTGGGCCTGGGAAAAGGCGCGGCAGGTCAGGGGCAGCAGGCTCCTGGCCCCATGCCGCATGACCCGGCGAGCGATGTCATCCAGCAGCGGTGGCGGGAGGTCCAGCAGCCTAGTGGCAGGAGGGGGCGCCTCGCCTGCTGGGCTGTACCCATCTGTTGCTGAGGCACCGCCATCCACTGTGACTTGATGTTGCATGTGACGCTGGCTCATAGCTGGGACTGTCTGTTGACCTGCAGAGTGGGTGGAGCAACAAGGCTGTCAGGTTGTGAGGGCGCCAGTAGCAGTAGCAGCAGCAGCACATGATTGGCTGGGTGTGGGCGCGGGTACGCACCTGGTTGCTCCTGGCTGCTCTCAGCTAGCTTCTCTTGGCGATGCATTCAAATAGGCCTGCAGAGCAGGAAGAGAGCAGCAGCGCGGACCTCGGACATGAGCCAGTCGATCACAGCTGGCGAGAAACACTACTCGCTGGCTATTCTCACAGGCGCTCCCGATGACTTACGAGCGGTTCGACTTGTGCGGCCCGATGTTACAGCCGACATCAGTTTCGACTTTCGCGGCCCGATGTTAAAGCGCAAGAACAGCTGAACGAGGCAAGTTGCCGAGCAAACCAATATTAGCTTCGCACGAAACCGAGGGCGATGCGCATAGGGTTAATCACATTCAACCTTGTTCAGCCCTCCCACCTTCCCCCGGAGTGGGACCCTGGAGCGTTGTGTTCTACCTCCTTGTGCCTAAATCTCCTTCTTCTATGAGGGCGCAAGTAGCAAGAGAGCAGCAGCAGCGTGTGATTGAGTGGTTTAGTGGGTGCGGGTACGCACCTGGTTGCTCCTGGCTGCTCTCAGCTCACTTCTGTCGGCGATGCCTTCAGATAAGCCTGCAGAGCAGGAAGAGAGCAGCAGCGTGGACCGTGGACCTTGGACCTCAATGCAGTCATGCCATGGAGCCATGACAGCTGCCTCGTCCCTCACTTGGGCCCCCATTTGAGTCGGACCACTAGGGACCACCTAGGTACACTAGCGGGACCACTCAAATGGTGTTCAGGTGATGTGTGAAGTATACCCAATGCACATGGGCATGGTGCATGAGTGCCTACCACCTAGAATATTGCCTGACCCGTGAGGGTTTAGTTTAGAATTGGCATGACCTGCATGAACTAATGAGGGGCACACACTATTGTGCCTCAGTTGCTGCTGCTGGCCTTGGGTGGCTTGTCTTGCAGCTGCTTGTAGCCCAGGCCTGGGTACTCCCTGCCCTTGGCTGGCAGAGCTGCCTGGTCTGGCCACCAGCACAGCTCCAGCGGGCGCCACCTGCTCTCCCCCATTCGCTGCATGGTAAGCGCTGCATTGCAGTCCCTGTCTAGCCAATTGCCTGGCTGCGGTTTAGGCTTGGCTTTGGCAGCGTTGCCCTTGCCTTTGCCTGTGCCCTTGTTGGGCTGGGTGGTCTCAGCTGCCTGCACAACCATGGTGCGCTTGCTGCGCTTGGCTAGTGGGGGAGCGCTGGGCTCTGGCTCTGCGGCTGCTGGCTGTGAGGCTGCCTGGCTGCTTCATGGGGGATGTGGCAGGATGCAGGTTTGCGGGGGGCCACTACCAGGCACCACATTAGGCCCCGCACTGGCTGGTCACGCTGCTGGCTCCATGCTGGATGCAGCAGGCGGTGGTCCACCTTCCTGGCTGGGGGCTTCCAGCCTGCAGGCCTCGTGTGCCTGCGATTGATTAGCTCACAGACCTGCCTGCCATTGACTGCGGAGCTGACCCGGCTGGTGCGGAACTCATCCACTAGAATCTCCCTGCCCCGCTGCTGGTCTGTGCCCCTGGGCCTGCACACCACCTTGCAGCAGGCTCGCAGCACCGCATCAGCACCCCAGCCTCCCCTGGTGCCGATGCCAGCCATGCCAAAGAAGACCACCAGCTGCTGGACACGCTCATGGCGCTCCATGGAAACCTCCGCCATCCCCTCCTCCAGCTGCAGTCATGCCCACGAGGCACACAGGGTGGCTGACATGGTGGCACCAGGTTAGGCATGACACAGTCATCTACTTATGCACTTTATGCCCCATCACCACCTCCCAACATATAGCCCACCCACCCACCCACTGTCACCTTCTCAAACAACTGCTCCAGCCTCCGCCGCTGCCGTGCCCACTTGGGGTCGAGATACACTACCCACACCACATCCCAGGTAGCCAGGGTGACGGTGACGTGCTTCAGGTTGGCCTCCAGGGAGGTGCCGGCTGAGCTTGCTGCTGCCAGGTGTTGCAGGTGGGGCTGAATTGGTGCTAGCCACTGCTTGGTGTGGAGGTGGGCGTTATACAAGTCACTGGCCTGCTGCACATGGACCGTGGTAAGCTTCCACCGGGCGAGCTCTGGTCAGCTTCCAGCTGACCTGACTTCTTGTCCCCAACCCATGAGGCTGCACTGACTGCCTGGGTGTTGCCGGGGTCGATGCCCACCCTTACCTGTGTGGCTGGATCAAACACACAACTCACGCTTCTCAGCTATGCCCTTGCTGATGTGCGGGAGTTTCACCACAGGTGCCAGTGCTCTTAATCCTGGGTGGCTGGTGCTCCTGGGTGTGCCTGCTGCTGGGGGTGGGGGAGGATGGCTGGAGAGGGCGCGTGTGTAGTGCACACACACGCTGACTCCGTCTGTCTCCAGCTAAAACTCACCCAGCCCATCGCCCTCATTGATACACATGTAAGAGTCTAGGGCGCCCCGACCCTGACAGCTTGCTCCAGCAATGCAGCCCAGCCACTGCCAACGCTTGCAACATCAGCGCTCATGACTCCATGCATGGTAGCCGCAGTGACTCATACATTGCCGTGGCGCATGCAAGTCAGGCAGAGCAGGCACGCCGCTGGCCTTGCCTTCCTGCCATCCCACACGCCTCATCACACTGACCTGGCTGCAGGTGGCTGCTGGCTCACTACCGCCTGCCATGATCAGCACCGCCATCATGCTCAGCGCCAGTGCAGTGACCTAGCCACAGCCACTGGCACTGAGCACCAAACACTGCCTTGATGCGGCCCGGCTGAGAAGAGCTGCTAGACACCTTGTTCATGTCCAGGCAGCATGCAGGCAATGGCCGCCCTGCAGCACTGACCTTGATGTCCAGCCACCTGGCCCAGGGCTGCCCAGCCATCAACCGCAACGACTCGCACATGGCCACCAGGTAGCAGCACCTGCCACAGACCAGAAACTGACCTGCTGCACTGCAGGCATGAGCTGCACCTGCTGCTGCAAGACGTCTAGCAAGGCTCAGGCGCTGCCACCAAGAAACTGAGGCGGGTGCAGGTCTGGCACAGTGTAGCCAATGCCGTGAAACAGGCTGCGCTGGCAGCAAACAGACAGCTGACTGCAACCATGTCTCAAGTCCAGGCTGGCCAACCCAGGGCCAGCGGTGGGTGGGTGAGCAGGCTGGCCAGGTCACTAGGTGGCGATTGGGCTGGTGTGGGATGAGTGTTGACAGCAGCTGAGGAGAGGCTGAAGGCGGAGTTGACTGGGTCAATGGCCTGCAAGAGTGGGTCCAAGGCGTAGGGCTGGAAGGGTGCAGGTGGGCAGGCTGCAGTGCACGACCCTCCCACACCCCTGCCCCACCCTGCTGCTCCAGGCATGGCCTGCATGAGGGCAGAGAGCAAACAAGGCACTCCGCAAAGTAGACAAGGCACCTCCCAGCAGCACGCCCACAGTGAAAAGGTGTGGCCGGGCAGCTTGAAGACTTGTGCGGCAGGCAGGTGAGGCCCTGCATAGGGCTGCACCAGGTCAGGCCATGCCAATGTGAAGGTGATGAGGCAGCACGCATCACACCGCACAGACTGAGAAGCGAGTGTTACAAGTGTGAACGTTGAGACCAGGCCTTGCAATCATAGAGGTCGGGAATCGGGAGTCATAGATCGGGAATCGGGAATCATAGAGGTCGGGAATCCTTGAGGGATTGCACTGTAGCAGCAGAGATACCTGTGTAACGGAATGATGAGCGACTGAGCAGTCATCCCACCCCTCGGCTACCTCCTATTCACCGCCCAGCAGACTGTCATGACAGCCATTGCTCCCTAACAGCAGCAGCAGCAGGCTGTGGCGTTGCATGCGATGTGGCCAAGCTATAGTGCCCATCATGCAGCCATGTGCCTTCACAATGCGTTCCTCATCTTGTCAAGGTTTTTTCCCATGCAACCTCCCAGCCATTGTCACATCAACCTCAACACCTGGAAACGCTACAACACCGACCTGGTGTCGGGGCAGGCTTAACGTGAGTGGTGACATTGTCATGAGTGGTGACAAGTTGCTGTCATCAAGGATAATGCAAGTGCTAAAGATGTCTCGTCTGGTCCAGCCACGCATGTCTTGTTGGTGTCTTCCAGCATGGCAGCAGTCAACACCGTGGCATGCATGAAACATCACAAAGCATGAAGGCCCTGACATGCACTGTCAGTCGCCGCATCAATCAGTACGCACGCTCACTTTAAAAAAGGCCAGTCTTCAACCAGCTGCCAGCCTGCCAACATGAAGGCAGCTCAGAGACAGCATGTTCGCCACGAACTGTGACATGCAGCAACCGTGCCCAGGGCTGCTGAGCCATGAGCTGTAGCGACTCATGCATAGCTGCAGATAGACATTTCTTTACACCCATGAAGGTGACCTCCTGCACAGCGGGCATGAGCTGCACCAGCTGGTGCCAGAACTCCAGTGAGGGCTCCATGCTGCCGCCCGCCAGCATAAAGTGGGTGCAGTCTTGGCACAATGGAGCCAGTGCCAGGACATCAGCGGCTGTGACGTCATGCAGATTTCTGACCTCCACCTTGTCGCAGCACCGGAGCGGTTGCAGCAAAGCTCCCAGTACCGCCAGGTCCTTCCTCTGCTGCTGTAGGAGTGCTGGCGAGATGACGTCACAGTACCTAAGGCTCAGGTCCTGCATTCCCAAGTACATCTCCTTAATCCGCCATTAGGGTCATTAGAGGTACGAAACTTTCCGACGCATCCAGATAGCCAGTTCGGTCGCAATCGACAGCCCAAGTAGCAAACGGCAGCCGAGACCAGCCCTTGTCACAGATCAATCTACAGGCAACAGAAGGACTAGCCAAGCCAACAATGGTGAGCAATCTGACACCCCCTGGCATGTTTTACCAAGAACCCAAACCTGCGACGCCGTTGCTGACATGATAACGCGCTGCAGCAGGCACTCTGCAAAACAGGCTATAGCCCATTGTGGAGAACCACCTGACACCCTCCTGCAGGTCCAGCCAAGATCCCAAACCTGGAAGGCTGCTACACATGCTATGATGTGCCACGGTAGAAGTAGCAAATGCTCCATGCACAAAATACCCACCGGGCATGACCAGTCGCTTGACACGGATGCGCGGGCTGACATGAAGCACGCCGTCCAGCATTGCCACCACCTACCAGCCATGTCTGATGCACACCGGCATAACCAGACACTAAACACAAAATCGCACACCGCACATGCTGATGCGCAGGCAGCCAGTAGACATGCACCTCAGCATTGCCACCACCTGCCAGCCATGAATGCTGCACAACGGCATAACCAGACATTTGACACAACTATGCAAACTGCGGATGCTGATGCGCAGGCAGCACAAAGACATGCTACTCAGCTGCACCACCACCTGCCAGCCTTAGCTGCGGCAGCCTGGCACGACCAGCCTTATGACACAGCCAAGCTAGCTACACATGCTGATGCGCAGGCAGCCAATAGACATGCCCCTCAGCACTGCCACCACCTGCCAGCCATGATTGCTGCACACCGGCATAACCTGACATCTCACACAACTATGCAAACTGCGGATGCTGATGCGCAGGCCGCACAGAGACATGCTACGCAGCTGCACCACCACCTGTCAGTCTTAGCTGCGGCAGCCTGGCACGACCAGCCTTATGACACAGCCAAGCTAGCTACACATGCTGATGCGCAGGCAGCCAATAGACATGCCCCTCAGCACTGCCACCACCTGCCAGCCATGATTGCTGCACACCGGCATAAACTGACATCTCACACAACTATGCAAACTGCGTATGCTGATGCGCAGGCCGCACAGAGACATGCTACTCAGCTGCACCACCACCTGCCAGCCTTAGCTGCGGCAGCCTGGCACGACTAGCCTTATGACACAGCCAAGCTAGCTACACATGCTGATGCGCAGGCAGCCAATAGACATGCCCCTCAGCACTGCCACCACCTGCCAGCCATGATTGCTGCACACCGGCATAAACTGACATCTGACACAACTATGCAAACTGCGTATGCTGATGCGCAGGCCGCACAGAGACATGCTACGCAGCTGCACCACCACCTGTCAGTCTTAGCTGCTGCTACCTGGCATGAACAGCCTTATGACACAGCCATGCTAGCTACACATGCTCACTCAGGCAAATTAGTAACAGCATTTTTGAGATTCAGAGCCTCGGACTTGGTACATAGTCAAATGAAGGCATTGTAAGATTGGGGGTTGAAACTAAAATTCGAGACTTTGCGCGGTTGGTGTTATACGGCCATGCTACAGTACTGTAGAGGTCTACAGTACTGTCGGGGTACCTCGCGAGTACACGAACAGTACTGTAGACACCTACAGTACTGTAGGCACCTACAGTACTGTAGATGTCTACAGTACTGTCGGGGTACCTCGAGAGACCACTTACAGTACTGTAGGTATCTACAGTACTGTAGACATCTACAGTACTGTAGACATCTACAGTACTGTAGGTACCTCGAGGTACCTGGAGAGACCATTTACAGTACTGTAGGTACCTACAGTACTGTAGACATCTACAGTACTGTAGACATCTACAGTACTGTAAACATCTACAGTACTGTAGATATCTACAGTACTGTAGACATCTACAGTACTGTAAACATCTACAGTACTGTAGATATCTACAGTACTGTAGGTACCTCGAGGTACCTCGAGAGACCATTTACAGTACTGTAGGTGCCTACAGTACTGTAGACACCTACAGTACTGTAGACATCTACAGTACTTTAGGTATCTACAGTATTGTAGAGATCTACAGTACTGTAGACATCTACAGTATTGTAGGTACCTCGAGGTACCTCGAGAGACCATTTACAGTACTGTAGGTACCTACAGTACTGTAGACATTTACAGTACTGTAGACATCTACAGTACTGTAGACATCTACAGTACTGTAGACATCTACAGTACTGTAGGTACCTCGAGGTACCTCGAGAGACCACTTACAGTACTGTAGCCTTTAAGCACTTAGAAAAATTCTGAACATCTCACTTGCATTCAAGGCATCCGTCCAACACTTAGTCGCAGCATCGTGTAGCCGGTATTGCAGCGATGGCATCGCACGAGGTTACCCATACTCGCATCCGCATCTAGCCCATACTCGCAGCCACATACTCGGCAATCAACCTCGCGGCCACACAGCTGGTCCACAGATGGCATCGCACGAGGTTACCCATACTCGCAGCCACATCTAGCCCATACTCGCAGCCACATACTCGGCAATCAACCTCGCGGCCACACAGCTGGTCCAGCAGCGCAGAAGCATACCTGTGAGGCAGCTCGGTGCGAGGATCTCACCTCGCAGCCAGCCTCGCAGCCATTTTCCTCGCAGCCAGCCTCGCAGCCAGTTTCGCATCCAGCCTCGCAGCCAGCCTCGCAGCCAGCATCGCAGCTAGCCTCGCGGCCTATTTCCTCGCAACGATTCTCCGCAATGAATCGCAAGCATTGATGCACCAACGCAAGGCAGGTACAACGTGTTGTGAGCAGCGAAGAGGCCAGACAGACTATGGTAAGAGCTTAGGACCAAGGTAAGAGCTTAGAAGGAGCTAGCATTGCGCAGCATAGCCCTTAGTATCCAGCCTAACCGCTACCACACCTGGTTGCTGCAGGTCTTACAATCACGCCTAGTACCCCCCTGATTACCACCCCCTCCCAGTCCCCCTCACCACCACCACCACCACCACCACCACCACCACCACCACCACCACCATTTCATCACCTCTCACAACGTTCCCACTGTTGCCTCCCTTGTGTTGCAGCCCAGCCCAGCCCAGCCCAGCCCAGCCCAGCCCAGCCCAGCCCAGCCCAGCCCAGCCCAGCCCAGCCCAGCCCAGCCCAGCCCAGCCCAGCCCAGCCCAGCCCAGCCCAGCCCAGCCCAGCCCAGCCCAGCCCAGCCCAGCCCAGCCCAGCCCAGCCCAGCCCAGCCCAGCCCAGCCCAGCCCAGCCCAGCCCAGCCCAGCCCAGCCCAGCCCAGCCCAGCCCAGCCCAGCCCAGCCCAGCCCAGCCCAGCCCAGCCCAGCCCAGCCCAGCCCAGCCCAGCCCAGCCCAGCCCAGCCCAGCCCAGCCCAGCCCAGCCCAGCCCAGCCCAGCCCAGCCCAGCCCAGCCCAGCCCAGCCCAGCCCAGCCCAGCCCAGCCCAGCCCAGCCCAGCCCAGCCCAGCCCAGCCCAGCCCAGCCCAGCCCAGCCCAGCCCAGCCCAGCCCAGCCCAGCCCAGCCCAGCCCAGCCCAGCCCAGCCCAGCCCAGCCCAGCCCAGCCCAGCCCAGCCCAGCCCAGCCCAGCCCAGCCCAGCCCAGCCCAGCCCAGCCCAGCCCAGCCCAGCCCAGCCCAGCCCAGCCCAGCCCAGCCCAGCCCAGCCCAGCCCAGCCCAGCCCAGCCCAGCCCAGCCCAGCCCAGCCCAGCCCAGCCCAGCCCAGCCCAGCCCAGCCCAGCCCAACCCTACTCTCCCACACTGCACTACTGAGGTGAGGACAAAGGAAGGTGGGTTGTAATGGAGGGCTGCTACACCTGCCCCTCCATCTGCCAGCTCTACATCTCCCTACTCTATTGGTGAGTGCATCCGGTACCCATGTCCAATGTTTGCTGCCGTTGACAAATCGTCACACCGTTGCCGCAGGTCTTGTGCGCCTACACCCGAGACTATCAATGCCCTCCCCACTTCTCTCGCCCTCCCCATGGACCTCCCCTTCCCTTCCCTCCCCTTCCTCCCCTTCCTCCCACACACATATACACCACACCCCAACAAAAGGTGAGTGCAGGTATGTGGCAACCTGTACCCACCTTAACCGCTAGCATGCCCCTTGTCCCGCTGCAGGATTGATCGTCACACCCTTCCCCATCCCCTTTTCCTCCCCTTTCCCACGCCCACCACCAACGCCCAGCTTGTCGTCCCTCCACTTCCACCTCTACCCACCCCCCACTTCCCCCCTCCCCGTCACCTCTCCCCTGACATCCCAGCAGCCAGGAGAAAGCCCACCCCACCCGCCCTCGTCCCACCCCTCCCTTCCCCCTCTCCCTCCCTCTCCCCTCCCATACTTGTCAAGCCTCCTCTTCCCCTCTCCCACCCTTCGATTGATGCGGCATCGCAACCCCCACCTCACCCCACCTTCCCCCTACAATCCCCACCGCAGTCCCACCCCACTGGCGCATGGGCTATGTTGCCTGGTGTGAGCAGGTAGGAGGCCAGGAGGACCACAAAGGTAAGACCACGGTGATAGCTAACACAGTGCCCAACCTGGTCACCCTACCGCACGTGCACGCCCCTTGGTTGCAGGTCTGGTGGGCACCTCCCTTCCACTTCCCTATCCCCTACACAACCACCCCCTCCCAATTCATCCTCCCCCGCCCCCGCCCCCGCCCCCGCCCCCGCCCCCGCCCCCGCCCCCGCCCCCGCCCCCGCCCCCGCCCCCGCCCCCGCCCCCGCCCCCGCCCCCGCCCCCGCCCCCGCTCCTTCCCCCGCCCCCACCCCCACCCATGCCCCCACCCACCCCAACCCATGCCCCCAACCCATGCCCCCACCCACCCCAACCCTTGCCCCCAACCCAACCCAACCCCGCCCAGCCCAACCCGGTGGAGCCTCCCGCCTCCCCATCTCCCGCCTCCCTGCCTCCCGCCTCCCCGTCTCCCGCCTCCCTGCCTCCCACCTCCCGCCTTCCACATCTACCCCCCCTCCCCGCCTTCACTCTTCCAATCCCCCCCCCTTCCTAGCAGCAGTCATCAAGCAGCCAAAAGGTAGGTAGGTGCTACAGTGCCCCTACTATATCTGCTGCTGCTGCCACTGTTGTTGCTGCTGCTGCGCCCCTGCTGCTGCTGCTGCCCCCCTACTGCTGCTGCTGCCCCCCTGCTGCTGCTGCCCCCCTACTGCTGCTGCTGCCACCCATGCTGCTGCTGCTGCTGCGCCCCTACTGCTGCTGCTGCTGCTGCTGCCCCCCTGCTGCTGCTGCTGCCCCCCTGCTGCTGCTGCCCCCCTGCTGCTGCTGCTGCTGCCCCCCTGCTGCTGCTGCTGCTGCCCCCCTGCTGCTGCTGCTGCTGCCCCCCTACTGCTGCTGCTGCTGCCCCCCTACTGCTGCTGGTTCTGCGCCCCTGCTGCTGCTGCTGCGCCCCTGCTGCTGCTGCTGCTGCTGCTGCCCCCCTGATGCTGCTGCCCCCCTACTGCTGCTGCTGCCACCCATGCTGCTGCTGCCTACAGTACTGTAGGTGTCTACAGTACTGTAGGTGTCTACAGTACTGTAGATGTCTACAGTACTGTAGATGTCTACAGTACTGTAGATGTCTACAGTACTGTAGATGTCTACAGTACTGTAGATGTCTACAGTACTGTAGGTGTCTACAGTACTGTAGGTGTCTACAGTACTGTAGATGTCTACAGTACTGTAGGTGTCTACAGTACTGTAGGTGTCTACAGTACTGTAGGTGTCTACAGTACTGTAGATGTCTACAGTACTGTAGGTGTCTACAGTACTGTAGGTGTCTACAGTACTGTAGGTGTCTACAGTACTGTAGATGTCTACAGTACTGTAGGTGTCTACAGTACTGTAGATGTCTACAGTATTGTAGGTGTCTACAGTACTGTAGATGTCTACAGTACTGTAGATGTCTACAGTACTGTAGATGTCTACAGTACTGTAGATGTCTACAGTACTGTAGATGTCTACAGTACTGTAGATGTCTACAGTACTGTAGGTGTCTACAGTACTGTAGGTGTCTACAGTACTGTAGGTGTCTACAGTACTGTAGATGTCTACAGTACTGAAGATGTCTACAGTACTGTAGGTGTCTACAGTACTGTAGGTGTCTACAGTACTGTAGATGTCTACAGTACTGTAGATGTCTACAGTACTGTAGGTGTCTACAGTACTGTAGGTGTCTACAGTACTGTAGATGTCTACAGTACTGTAGGTGTCTACAGTACTGTAGGTGTCTACAGTACTGTAGGTGTCTACAGTACTGTAGGTGTCTACAGTACTGTAGATGTCTACAGTACTGTAGATGTCTACAGTACTGTAGGTGTCTACAGTACTGTAGGTGTCTACAGTACTGTAGGTGTCTACAGTACTGTAGGTGTCTACAGTACTGTAGGTGTCTACAGTACTGTGGGTGTCTACAGTACTGTGGGTGTCTACAGTACTGTAGGTGTCTACAGTACTGTAGGTGTCTACAGTACTGTAGGTGTCTACAGTACTATAGGTGTCTACAGTACTGTAGATGTCTACAGTACTGTAGGTGTCTACAGTACTGTAGATGTCTACAGTACTGTAGGGGTCTACAGTACTGTAGGGGTCTACAGTACTGTAGGTGTCTACAGTACTGTAGGTGTCTACAGTACTGTAGATGTCTACAGTACTGTAGGTGCCTTCCCCCCATGCATCCTTAACCCCCATGCCCCCTTCGCCCCCATCACTCCTACAAATTAGTCCCTGCGTTTTTCCCTGCGCTTTTGTCAACCTTGTCCAAATGGGCTGAAACTTGGCCAGTTGGTAGCTTGTGATGTAAGGATTCCATCCCAAAAGAAATCAGGTCAAAAAAATCAAAGGCGGAGGCTGGGCGGCCCGTGGCGTTCACGCAGGGACGGATGCAGGGATGGAGGGGGGGGCGCAGGGACGAGTGCAGGGATGGAGGGGGGGGTGCAGGGACGGATGCAGGGACGAGTGCAGGGATGAGTGCAGGGATTTCGGGCGCAGGGACGAGTGCAGGGATAAGCGCAGGGACGAGTGCAGGGATTTCGGGCGCAGGGACGAGTGCAGGGACGGGCGCAGGGACGAGTGCAGGGATTAGCGCAGGGACGAGTGCAGGGATTTCGGGCGCAGGGACGAGTGCAGGGATTAGCGCAGGGACGAGTGCAGGGATTTCGGGCGCAGGGACGAGTGCAGGGACGGGCGCAGGGACGAGTGCAGGGATTTCGGGCGCAGGGACGAGTGCAGGGACGAGCGCAGGGACGAGTGCAGGGATTAGCGCAGGGACGAGTGCAGGGATTTCGGGCGCAGGGACGAGTGCAGGGACGAGCGCAGGGACGAGTGCAGGGATTTCGGTCGCAGGGACGAGTGCAGGGATTTCGGGCGCAGGGACGAGTGCAGGGACGAGCGCAGGGACGAGTGCAGGGACGAGTGCAGGGACCGACGCAGGGATTGTTGGAACGTGCATGATGCTTACAGCAGTGCCTAACACGAGCATAATTAACCTTCTCTATGTTTGCTACATCCAACTACATACATCACCTCCATCTACTGCGATCATTTAGGCTGGAGGCTGGCTGCTGCATGTCAGCTGGCTCCTGCATGTAAGCTGGCTGCCACCAAGCTGCTACGGCCTCGTGGCTGCTGATCCTAGCTTGCACCACTGCTCCATTGCCACACCACTGCCAAGAGGCTGCTGCACCCCTGCACAACAACAACATGCACACAAGGGGACATGTGCACAAGAGCACACACCTTACTGATGAAGGACGCACCCACGACGTTCATCTGCAATCAGGCAGGCAACACAGATGTGGTGGAACGTGACGCTATATAGATGACGCGCGACTGGTGCTGCGTGACTGCTACCACGAAAACGGCGGCTGCACCGCACTGCGACATCGCACCTGGCATAGTGTACGAGTGCAGTCCGGATCCTGCAAGCCTGCGAGCGTGCAAGCCGGCAAACCTGCAAGCCACGAGGCGGCAAGGCACATCGCACATCGCTCAATTGCCAGCCGAAGCCACTTACCACCACTAGCGTGCAACGGGCCCTCCTCTGTGGCAGCCACCAGCCAGGCCTTGTCGGTGCACCTTCATTCCTCGTACTAAGGCCAATCTTGACGCAAGCCTTTGCCAATACATCGCAGAACGTTCCCGACAAGGCCTAGCACAGTCTGGATAAGCGCTATCTTGGTTAGTGAACTTTCAAAGTTAGTGAATCGCGAAGCTTGCGAGTGACGAAGTTTGCGTGTTGTAGAGCAGTTCTAACGGCGGCACCGTTCATCCCTTAGGATACAAGGCAGCACACATATTGCTTCCTCAAGCGGGATCAGGCGACGAGAAACCAGCAAGGCCTGGCTGGTGGCTGCCACAGAGGAGGGCCCGTTGCACGCTAGTGGTGGTAAGTGGCTTCGGCTGGCAATTGAGCGATGTGCGATGTGCCTTGCCGCCTCGTGGCTTGCAGGTTTGCCGGCTTGCACGCTCGCAGGCTTGCAGGATCCGGACTGCACTCGTACACTATGCCAGGTGCGATGTCGCAGTGCGGTGCAGCCGCCGTTTTCGTGGTAGCAGTCACGCAGCACCAGTCGCGCGTCATCTATATAGCGTCACGTTCCACCACATCTGTGTTGCCTGCCTGATTGCAGATGAACGTCGTGGGTGCGTCCTTCATCAGTAAGGTGTGTGCTCTTGTGCACATGTCCCCTTGTGTGCATGTTGTTGTTGTGCAGGGGTGCAGCAGCCTCTTGGCAGTGGTGTGGCAATGGAGCAGTGGTGCAAGCTAGGATCAGCAGCCACGAGGCCGTAGCAGCTTGGTGGCAGCCAGCTTACATGCAGGAGCCAGCTGACATGCAGCAGCCAGCCTCCAGCCTAAATGATCGCAGTAGATGGAGGTGATGTATGTAGTTGGATGTAGCAAACATAGAGAAGGTTAATTATGCTCGTGTTAGGCACTGCTGTAAGCATCATGCACGTTCCAACAATCCCTGCGTCGGTCCCTGCACTCGTCCCTGCACTCGTCCCTGCGCTCGTCCCTGCACTCGTCCCTGCGCCCGAAATCCCTGCACTCGTCCCTGCGACCGAAATCCCTGCACTCGTCCCTGCGCTCGTCCCTGCACTCGTCCCTGCGCCCGAAATCCCTGCACTCGTCCCTGCGCTAATCCCTGCACTCGTCCCTGCGCTCGTCCCTGCACTCGTCCCTGCGCCCGAAATCCCTGCACTCGTCCCTGCGCTAATCCCTGCACTCGTCCCTGCGCCCGTCCCTGCACTCGTCCCTGCGCCCGAAATCCCTGCACTCGTCCCTGCGCTTATCCCTGCACTCGTCCCTGCGCCCGAAATCCCTGCACTCATCCCTGCGCTCGTCCCTGCACTCGTCCCTGCACCCCCCCCCTCCATCCCTGCACTCGTCCCTGCACCCCCCCCTCCATCCCTGCACTCGTCCCTGCGCCCCCCCCTCCATCCCTGCATCCGTCCCTGCGTGAACGCCACGGGCCGCCCAGCCTCCGCCTTTGATTTTTTTGACCTGATTTCTTTTGGGATGGAATCCTTACATCACAAGCTACCAACTGGCCAAGTTTCAGCCCATTTGGACAAGGTTGACAAAAGCGCAGGGAAAAACGCAGGGACTAATTTGTAGGAGTGATGCAGGAACAACTCAATGTAGCCCAAGCTCGTTTGCTACCCCGACAGTGCTATGCAAATGCGCTGACAACAAAGCGTGCCTATGTTGCCGAGCCCAGCATTATTCAGCCTCTAGGGTTAGGTATCGACCCTGGGACCAGCCCTTGCAAGAGTCAGAGCCCTTGCCCATACCATGCATGCAGTGATTGGCAGGAGCACAAGTGGTGATGTAATGATGTAGGCTAAGAGTCATGATGTAATGATGTGAGGTTAGATGTAATGATGGATGGTTGAGGGCCAACCGCAAACAACTTCTGGGGCAATCTCTGCCGCACTCGATATTACACGGGAGGGTGCGGTGCACGAGGTTGTTGTGATTGCGGGGCATCATCAACATCCACAGCTTTGCGGGAGCTTGCAAGCCGAGGTACCCAGTACAACCGACAGAACGGACCTAGCTTGCGATAGATACGGGCCCCGGCCTTAGACCTTACACATATGTATGTAGCTCCCTATGGCGACCTTATTGCGTGGACACAACTTTCGGCACGAATACCCATATCGAGCTTGCGGGCCTGCGCTTCGACGCCTCTCACTAGTTATAGCACGCAGAGGCTGACGGTGCAATCGCGGTAGCAAATGGTGGTTTGAATGTGGAGAACAGCATGGTACCCTATTTACAAGAGGCCTTGTCAAATCTGACCTACAGTACTGTAGATGTCTACAGTACTGTAGACATCTACAGTACTGTAGACATCTACAGTACTGTAGATACCTACACTCCAACTGCTCACATACTCAGAATTTCAACAAGCTTCAAGTGGCGTTGGAGTCGCAAGGACAATCCGAGGCGAACCGCATCAAAAAACTACCCCCTAGGATGACGAATATCCGCACTAATTTGCTTGTGTGCTGATGCGCAAAAGCCTTACAACCACTTGCAAAGCCTTACCACCACCACCTGCAAAGCCTTACCACCACCACCGGCAAAGCCTCACCACCACCCGCCATCTCTGACTGTCATACCCAATACCCTTTGCTCACCAACAACCACAACCCACATCACCAACAACCACGTGGTTAGGGTTAGGGTTAGGGTTAGGGTTAGGGTTAGGGTTAGGTTATGTACCCTAACTAGCTCCTGGACTTCGCCTCGGCTTACCCGTTCTCCGCGATGCGCGCACTGACTTGCACGCCTCTTCGGGCTTGCACGCGTGGTACTTGTGCGCGTGTGTGTAGGACTGCGGGACCGGATTGTTCTGCGCAAGCACGCAGAAACACAAGCTTAGAACAAATGCGTGTTTGTGTGCGTGGGATGGCCTACCTATTGCACTATTCCATCGCAGTCAACCTATGCTGCCGCACACGGGAGGCTTCCGCTTACCTTGGAACCCCATAGCTTGCTCCCCGCTAGCCCACAAAGCCCAGCTGCCTCTCTTGGCTCGCTTAGAGTCTCCGTGAACCTGCATATGAGCTGTTAGATGCTTCGATGGCGTCGACTTGAGCTACACAGCTAGCGAGCACGGCGCTTAAGACGAGGCTTAGTTGCATCGGGCTGGTCAAAACTAAGTTTGAAAATTATACTGTTTAGCTCACAAGGCCAGCGGCTTGCATCTCGCTCGTGTTGTTCATCCTTGCGCTGCATTGGCTTGGTATGCTGTTTGTGTGCTCTGCAGGTACGGCCTGCTAGTTTCCTAGTGCTATGGTTATCACTGAGTGGCTCTTGAGTCCGAGTGCCTCTGATGTGCTGGTGTGTGTTGTGGTGTTCTGGTGAGAGTAGTACCACCTTGCAAGGGTGTAGGCCTTGCTGCTGTTAGTTGCTAGGCACTAGGCTTGCACGCCTCATGGCGGGTGCATGGCTGCTACTTTTCAGCCTTTTCGGGGATGTTGTTATCTAGTGGCAGGTTTTAGATAAGAACCGCAGCGCTGCGCACCGCTCCACCCGCGCTGCCGGCCGAGGTGCGAGTCTGGCGCTAGATCATACGCCTGTTAATATATTAGTTTAAATTGAGTATGTTTTTACAATATGTCGTTTGGCTTTGGCGCAGCTGCTGCTACTGCTACCAGCCCTCCCCCTCACGCCATGTGGTGCTTCAGCGAGCCACAGTCACTCAAGGTCCTGGCTGGCCACCCCCAACTGCTGCTCCCCCGTACTGGCCAGCATGTCGCTTCCCTTGTTGTGGGGGTGGGGAGGTCCTCCGCTCAGTCTAGCAGTACCATGCTGGTCCCCAGCACCACCATAGCTGAGCTAGGGAGGTCGGTCCTGGGGGTGCTGGGTGCATGCCTTGAGGAGCACAGCCTGAGCATGTGGGCCCAGGCGACCATGGGAGGTCAGGAGCAGCCCTCACAGGCCGATGAGCCAGTGCCAGCAGCCCAAGACCAAGAGGGTGGTGGTGGTGGGACATCGCTTCAGCCCAGCTCCAGCCTGAGCCACAGCCACAGGAGCAGTCCCAGCAGCGACACCAGCCCCACCACCTTGGGCAGGTGCATGCTGCTGACTAGGGTCAAGAACGTTGTGAGGCAGCACGGTGGCCGCCTCTTGGGCAGCACCAACAGTCCCACGACCGTGGGCTATCTTCAGATCAAGATGTGCCCAGGTTACTACGAGTTGGGGCACAGGCTTGTGGCATGGGCCTGCCATGGCCCCCCCACGGATGCCTCCTATGAGGCCATCCATTTGTGTGGGAAGAAGCGCTGCCTCAACCCGGACCATCTGGCATGGGTGAGTGGCAGGGCTGGGTGTGCGGGACACGTGACGGGCAGCAGTGATCAATGTCCACATGGGCCCGGAATACTGGCTCCCATGCAAAATGTCGCGGTGGGTAGCCACACCGTGAGCGAATCAGGGACAAGCGAGCTGTGAGCGTGTGCATAGGGCGTGGCGTACTGCGAGCGCCACCGATGATGTTCATGCCGGCTCGCGGGTCACACATGTGTCGAAGTGTGACGCGTCTCTTCGCTGCTGCAGGGCACCAAGCTCACGAACAAGAGCCTCAGCCCCAACCAACTGTTCAAGAGTAGCAACTTGGTCAAGCGCGCCCGCAAGCCGGAGTCCGTCGCCGTGACGACTGGCACCCCCACCCCCACGAAGCGGGCGGTGAAGCACTTGAAGGCCGAGGTGCACGCCACTGCGTTGCGTCTCAAGAACCAACAGCGGCGGTGTCATGAATAGATAGCTATGGCTGGAGCACACTGGCACAAGCAGCCAGGCTCTTCCATTGATGTCAATGGTGTGTCTTGGATTTTGCTTTCCCATTCCAAACATTCTTGTGATGTAAGCTTACCCTGTAAAAATCAACCAGACTTTCGGCTTTGCATGGCTGTCATCGAATTTGTACTATTTATTAAATATCTAATCCCCGGTATTGTTTACTTAGTGCGTTGGAATGACACTGTTAAAAATATTGTTCGTCATCTTCCTTTGCCCATCTTCTTACATGGTTGCCTGGCTTGTTACATGGTTTGTCAACCTGTCTTTCTCAATCCATCCAAGCCAATGGGTCAGGGGGGCTGCACAAATCTGTTGCCTCCTCCATGAGCCATGTGTCACCCTAGGCCTCATCATCATATGCAGCCCCACCCTCCTCACCCCATGACTTTTGCTGAGCAGGACCCTTGGACTTTCCAGCCCCTCCTTGCAACAATGCCTGCCTGTACAATGGCATGTTGGCTTGTGCCTCCAAGGCCAGCCTCTGCTTCTTGTTCCTGTCGTAGTGGGCATGCCATGTGGTGGGGCTGTTCAACATAACATGTGCAGAGGCCTCTGTGCTGGGGCCTGGAACTTCAGGGTGATCCAGCCTATGGGTGATGAACACATTGCGAAGCTCGTGCAAGGGCACAAATGACCAGGTTGCCTTGGTGACCCTGCAAGCAAGAAGTAGGCAAGGGTTTAGACTGGGCTCACTACTCCAAGCTGCCATCACCACCACAACAAGAGGAGTAGCAACAGCCATGGCAGGTTGGGTTGGCAAAGCAGCCACTCACGTGTGAAGCCTCTTCCACCACTTGGCCAGGTTCTCCACACTGTAGGGCAGACCTTGGCTGTTCAGGTACAGGGTCTGCACGAGCTGCTGCCCATCTCCTTCACACAGTTGTGGCTGTAAGAGGACTGGCCTGGCCCTGGTCTCATAAGCATGGAGCAGCTGCAACTCCTTGGGATCAGTAAGGGTCAAGACAACCCCTGTCACACCCCTGCTGCTGGTCTTGGTGTGGGGTATGACGAGTTTCCACTGCCCATCAGCATGTTGCACTCTGTTCCCCAAGCATCCCATGCTCAACCCCACACAGCCCTCCCTGTCACAAGGCTGGGCAGCATATTGGCTGGCTTTCAATGAGACTAGCACCATGCTCCTTTGAGCCAAGCTGCTGTGTCCAAAGGCTGTGCATAGCATGCTGGCATCCCTCACCAGGTGAGCCACCTCCACTGGCAAAGCCTCCCATGCTTGGTGCTTGGACAGCTCTTGCAGGGCAATGTCCTTGAACTGCTCCTGCCACTGAAGCACAACCTCAGCATGAGGTTGCTCCACTGGGCTGACAAGGGCTTGGGTCTGCAACACTGCCCTCCTATGGGTGCCCAGCTTGCTGAGGGCTTGGTTCAGGCTGGTGTAGTGGGGCACCAGCTGGCGTTGCACCCAGCTGCTCCAGGGCTGGGTAGGGTTGGTGAAGGCCAGCCACATGCTCACACTGCAGGCCAGCTGGAGGTGCTTTCTGGGCTCTGACACACTGCTGTCCCCTCTCATCTTCAAGAAGGCCAGGTACAAGAGAAAGGTGCTATGGTCATGCACATAACTGTGCAAGGTGAGAGGTTGAGCAGCTGGGGCTAGCAGCTGAAGGAAACCTAGCCACCTCAGCATCTGGCCCTTGTACCTTTTCCAGGTGACAAAGCTGAGAGGGGCTAGCCAACCCATCTTGGACCTTAAAACGTCTGCCTCTGGCCTGGTGGCTAGCAGCTGCAAGGCTTCTAACTCCACTTTTAGGCAGGTGGTCACCTTCAGATTGGGAAACCTGGCCCTAGGGCTGCTCAACAACCTATCTCTGTGGGCTTTGGGCAAAGATTGCTCCACCACCTTCTCACTAGGCAAGCTTGTTGGCAGCTGTTGGGGAGGCTCCCAAGTGGAGGAGGGCCTCAGTGCCAAAGGGGGGGCAGCCACAGGAGCTAGAGGAGTTGGCAAGGGGGCAGAGGCACCTGGCCTGGCTGAGCTGCCAAGGGGACTGGGAGGGAGGCTGGAGGTGCCACTTGTACTGACATCCAAGCTGGTGCCACTCCCCAAAGCACTACTAGTGCTATCTGTGACCATTCCTACCTCCCAATCCTCATCCTCCTCATCATCATCATCCTCCTCATCATCCTCCCCCTCTTCCTCATCATCACTGTAATCATCACCCTCCTCCTCTTCATTGTCAACATCGATTTCCTCATCCTCCCAATCCCCACTTGCTACCCTAGCCTCTGTACCAGCCCCCTCACCCTCATTATGAACATAATCACCCCAATCATCCAGCCCACTGCTGACAGGTGAGCTGCACATGCTCATTGGGAGCGAGGCTAGTTCCTGTAGGGGAGAGGGGGTGGGGACCTGAGGGGCTTGAGGGAGGGGAGCCACTGTCTTTCCTGGTGCTGGGAGGTGGTGGTGGCCTAGATGTTGCTCCTGACCCCTTGCTTGCAAGCCTTGGTACCTTGCTCCTAACATCCCAGCAGCCTGTTGGGATTGCACTCCACCTTCATCTCGAGCTATAGCTATGCTACTCATAATAGCTGAGCCCCAACACAACATTTCACCCAGCCTCATCAAACAGGGCAAGCTAACAAAGCCAACCTGGTGTGTGAGGGGTGATGCCAAACCAAGCTGTTGGAGCTGGCTGAGCACATGCCTGTCAGTGAAGACCTGCACAACACAACACAACACACAGCAAAGCAAGGCATTGGAGGTTATGCATTACAATCACACATCATATGAGAGGAGATACTGCCAATACAAAGTGCACACAACATGCAAGCACATGTCATGCAAGCACAAACCAACTCATGTCAACATACAAGGACATGGAACAAATCATGCAAGCACACAAAGACATGCAAGCACAACAGGCAAGGCATAATAGCTACTTGTACCTATGCAACCTCACCTTGTAGCCCAAGCCCTGGTCCTTGAGCTGCAGGAGCCTTCTGTTAGCTGAGCTAGGGTTCAACCCCATGACATCCATGAGCTGCTTTGCTATCACACCCTTGCAACTGGTATTTGACCCTATGATGATGTGCACCATGGTGACTTGTTGTGTAGAGCTCAACCACAGGGGTGTGGCAACCACAGTTGGGTTTGCCCTGCAAGCAGCACACAAAGCAAGGAATGTGTCAGCATGGCTGCTGAGCATGGCCAAGAAGGTGGTGCATCATGGGCAGGGCTGGGAGGGGGTGGGACAGGGCAGGGCAGGGCTGGGAGGGGGTGGGGCAGGGCAGGGCAGGGCTGGCAGTGAGTGGGGAAGGGCAGGGCAGGGCTGGGAGGGGGTGGGTCATGGCAGGGCAGGGCTGGCCAGTGGGTGGGACAGGGCTAAGCAGGGCTGGGAGGAGGTGGGGCAGGGCTGGGCAGGGCTGGGAGGGGGTGGGGCAGGGCTGGGCAGAGCTGGCAATGGTGCGCCATGGCAGCGCAGGGCTGGCAAGTGGGTGGGGCAGGGCTGGGCAGGGCTGGGAGGGGGTGGGGCAGGGCTGGGCAGAGCTGGCAGTGGTGCGCCATGGCAGGGCAGGGCTGGCAAGTGGGTGGGGCAGGGCTGGGCAGGGCTGGGAGGGGGTGGGGCAGGGCTGGGCAGGGCTGGGAGGGGGTGGGGCAGGGCTGGGCAGGGCTGGGAGGGGGTGGGGCAGGGCTGGGCAGGGCTGGGCAGGGCTGGGCAGGGCTGGGAGGGGGTGGGGCAGGGCTGGGCAGGGCTGGGAGGGGGTGGGGCAGGGCTGGGCAGAGCTGTCAATGGTGCGCCATGGCAGCGCAGGGCTGGCAAGTGGGTGGGGCAGGGCTGGGCAGGGCTGGGAGGGGGTGGGGCAGGGCTGGGCAGAGCTGGCAGTGGTGCGCCATGGCAGCGCAGGGCTGGCAAGTGGGTGGGGCAGGGCTGGGCAGGGCTGGGAGGGGGTGGGGCAGGGCTGGGCAGGGCTGGGAGGGGGTGGGGCAGGGCTGGGCAGGGCTGGGAGGGGGTGGGGCAGGGCTGGGCAGGGCTGGGCAGGGCTGGGAGGGGGTGGGGTAGGGCTCGGCAGGGCTGGGAGGGGGTGGGGCAGGGCTGGGCAGAGCTGGCAGTGGTGCGCCATGGCAGGGCAGGGCTGGCAAGTGGTTGGGCCAAGGCTGGGCAGGGCTGGGAGGGGGTGGGGCAGGGCTGGGCAGGGCTGGGAGGGGGTGGGGCAGGGCTGGGCAGGGCTGGGAGGGGGTGGGGCAGGGCTGGGCAGAGCTGGCAAGTGGGTGGGGCAGGGCTGGGCAGGGCTGGGAGGGGGTGGGGCAGGGCTGGGCAGGGCTGGGAGGGGGTGGGGCAGGGCTGGGCAGGGCTGGGAGGGGCTGGGCAGGGCTGGGAGGGGGTGGGGCAGGGCTGGGCAGGGCTGGGAGGGGGTGGGGCAGGGCTGGGCAGAGCTGGCAGTGGTGCGCCATGGCAGGGCAGGGCTGGCAAGTGGGTGGGGCAGGGCTGGGCAGGGCTGGGAGGGGGTGGGGCAGGGCTGGGAGGATCTGGCAGTGGTGCGCCATGGCTGGGCAAGGCTGGCAGTGGTGCGCCATGGCTGGGCAGGGCTGGCAAGTGGGTGGGGCAGGGCAGGGCAGGGCTGGCAGTGGTATGAGCTGGCATGAGGGTGCGGCAGTGCGGGCGCAATGGTGGGGCAGGGCTGGGCTGGTATGGGAGTGGGGCAGAGCTGGCATTGCTCCTACCTTGTGGGATTAATGTTGACTTGCACGCCTTGTGGAGCTGTTGGCCTGCATAGCAATGAGCACAACACAATGTTTGGAACAAACCAAAACCATGGTTAAGGAACATTTACAAACCATGGTTAGGGAACGATC
>JASKMD010000301.1:0-25000 GCA_030144725.1 Haematococcus lacustris
GCATGTGGCTCACCTCCTTCATCAAGGTGAGGGGCAGCCCTGCATCCAGCAGAGGGTGCCTAGTCTAGGCAGGTTGGGGCTTATGTAGAGCTGGCTGTGCTGGCCGTGATGCAAAGCACCCTACCTTTCACCCCACCCAGTCCCTCCCCATGTCTATACATGCTTGCCTTACCTCTGCCTGACCTGATGCTGCTGCTGCTGCCCCAGGTGCGTATTATTGACAAGAAGCTGGGCGGCGGGAAGCTGTACCTGAAGAAGGGCACTGTGGTAGATGTGCACCCTGGCGGTCGCTGCGATGTGTCAGTGGATGACACCCAGCATGTGCTGCACGTCAAGCAGTCTGCGCTGGAGACAGTGGTGCCCAGGGACGTGGGTGCCTCTGTGCTGATTGTGTCGGGACCACTGAGGGGCAACAAGGCGCGCTTGCATGCAAAGAGTGCTGGCGGGGCGGCAGCAGTGCAGCTGGTCTCTGACTTCAGTGTGCACCACCTGATGCTGGACGACATCGCCATGTTTGTGGGGTCTATGGAGGATGAATGAGAGCGGCAGGTCAGCATGGTGGCATGCATTATGGGGACAGTGTCCACCCCAGGGCTGATGTATGTGACCATGTAGTCCCCTCTGCCTTGGGTAGCCAGCACTGAACAGGCTGCAGGGCATGGCCACTGGATCAGCTGGTCCACTCGTTCAGTCCTGCGGGAGGAGGAGCAGGCAGCAATGAGCCTGGAGCTCATCCTTTGTGGTGCACACGCCTGCATGGCACCGTCCTCGAGCGTTGAGGACTGCGTTAGGCCATCACAGTCTACCTCGCACTACGCACCAGTTGTTTATCAGGCATCTCCCGGCTGCACTCTCCCCAATGCGCTGGGTGTGTTGCAGTCCAGGCATCTGCCCTATTGCAGGACGTGGGATTGGGGCTCAGGGGCAAGCTTAGCACCCGAGGTAAGGGACCTGGGCAGGGACAGGGACAGGAAGAACTGGCTGACGGGCCTGGTCATGGCACCACATCAGGCCAGCATGTCAAGGCTGCACGCTTCTATGTGGACATCAGTGTGTGGCAACAGTGATTGTGTGACATGCAAACGCTCCGGGCTGGTGTAGAGATGTTGGCGTCCCTTGCAGGCCTGGCATGCGTCTTATAGCAAGCCTGGCATGTAGTGGCAGCAGTGCCATCCAGGACTGATATTACCACGCTCAATTGTTGGTTATGCAGATAAGCCTAGGTAGCAGCTCAGCTGCTCACGACTTGCACGTCTCAGCTAGTTTACAAGGTTCTTTCTTCTGAGGATCATTTTCCACGTGTCTACTCGTGCCACTTACTACGCCAGTCACACGGCGATATCGACGTTAATCGGCGATATCGACGCTCATAACTCCACGGTCTTTCAACGAAAACGGTTCAAAACTAATTGACAGCCTCTGTTGGCACTGGTAAGGAATCGAGAACAGGCCACCAGCTTAGCATGTCCAAGGTGATGTGCTTTGCATGGTCGTCATACATTCATGTGTATCTGATCGCCCGCTGCGTCGCCTACTACGGCGAACTTTCGTTGCCGTCGTTCTGTACTCAGAGATGCAGGCAGTGCGATGCAGCCCGCGCACCCACCACGGCCACAGGTGCCGACCACATGCGCGGACCTGTCGGGTCGCTGCAGCTGCCATCAAGCTCTTCACCAACCCGGTGGGAACTACAGGCAGGAGCTTTTAAATGGAATGGGACAAGGGGAGGTAGATGGAACCCCCAGCATTAGCCCCTAATGTGATTGTTGCCATGTCTGAGAGCCCTTGCAGCATGCATGCTCCCACACATCCTTCTGCTCAGGGGTCACGGGGCAAAATGAGTGAGTGGGCGCTGGCAGAGTTGGGGCTGGACTACGAGCCGATCACGGTGGACATGCGATCTGGCCAGCACAAGACCGCTGAGTACTTGAGTAGGTCTTGGCCTCTGACAAACCCAGCTAGAATGCGACCAAATGGTCAGAGGTGTAACAGGAGTCTGCAGGACGACAACTCCATGTAGACCCATACGCCTCATCTCCCCTGCAAGCTACTGTTCTGTCTCAAGTGGGCCATTGCTAACCCTAATGCAATACCTGTAAGGGTAACTGGCAGGGTGAACTGGCAGGGTTAGGGGTTGGCATTAGGACAGCACAGCAGCCCACAGCAGAGGTTCACATTCACTCACCCCTACCTCCTTGCCTGGCATAATGTCATTGTTGACTTTTTGACAATGAACTTGAGGGTATGAACCTGAGCCATGCCACTTTCCGCTACTTTTTGCTTAAGTGAGAAACATTGATGTACACCTTGCAGAGATCAACCCTTTTGGCAAGGTGCCAGCTCTGGTGGATGAAGGCATGCCACTGTTTGAGTCCGGAGCCATTGTCCTGCACCTGGCCAACAAGTGAGCCCTTCAGCAAGCATGGCAGGCGCATGCAGGCAGCACCTCAGCTGCTCCTTGAAGGGCAATGCTAGGCACATGCCACATGCATCCACAGGCACACTGCAGGTATGGCAAGCTGCCACCCAACGAGCTGGCCGTCGCCGCGCAGTGGGTGCTGTGGGCCAATTCAACCCTGAGCGAGGCGTTCTTTGTCAAGGGGTGAGGGCAGCCACCTGCTTGTCTCCAGCACTGGGGCAAGGGAACCTGGCAGGGCCACATGGAGCCTGGGCCAGGCAGGCAGGGGCAGGGACAGGTGCTCCGCTCACTAAGCTGCCCCCTGTGGTTGCGGCTGCAGGCCCACACCGGGTGGGGCCGCCTTGCTCAGTGTCCTGAATGACATCCTCACCACCAAGCCATACCTCGCAGGTGGCTGCCGCTCTGCCCCAACAAACTTCACCAGCACAGCAGCAGCAGCAGCAGCAGCAGCAGCAGGCTGGGGTGCAGAGCTGTGTGCTCTGGCTCTGTCAGCACTGTACACGGCATGCAGCCGTGGCAGCAGCTGCACCAGGAGCAGGGCAGCAGGCTCTGCAGTGTGACTCATGACACCTGCATTCTCAGAAGCCTGCTGGCTGAGCAGCCACCTGCCTGCCTGCTGGCCATGCCACTGCTACTGAGCACAGGGGACAGCTTTGGGGCGGCTGACATCGTAGTGGCCAGCTACCTGATCTATATCCCAATGTGAGCGGCAGTTGTGGCTACAGCAGCTGCACGGCAGTCAGGCCAAGGTCTGCGCATTGAGCTTCTTGGGTGCCGCACTGTCTCACTGCCGGCCGGCATATGTACGCAGCAGCCCATGTACACAGCAGCCCACCTCCCTCCACCGCCTCGCTGTGATGGTGATCGGCACTGCACCCCACCCACCCCATTCATGCATTGCTGATGCTGGATGCTGATGCTGGATGCTGTTAGCGAGAGTTGGGAGGGTGGCAGGGAGGCACATGCCCTGTCACAGGGGTCAGGTAATGATGTAGGTGGTAGGCGACCGTGACCATGTGTATGCCATGTCTAGGCCATGGCATACACATGCGATGGGAACTCCACACAGGAAAAAACACTGTTTTGTAGTGGTTCACAATTAGTGTGTTCGACTGCAATAAATGCTCAAGGTTGAGAGCCAAGGTGCTGGATGCTATTACTGTCACTGTTACTGGCCATGCTGATAGCTTTGAGCTTGGTCTTATGTCCCACCCAGGTTTAATTCACACTGCGTGCAACATGCCAGGAAGTGGCCACTGCTGCCCTGCCTTTCCCGCCCGTCCACTGCGAGCGCTTCGTGTAGTGGCTGCCTGTTTGGCATGTGGTGGCAACACGCACAAGCAATACATCTGCCCGCCATGCACCATGTCTTGCCCACCATGCTCACCATGCACCATGGCCATCATGCACACAGCAGCTCTGTGGTGCTGTGGGCCTGCCACCCCAGATGAGCAGGTTGCCACTTACACTGCTGCTGCGGTACGGTCCCGTTCAATGCCATGTGCATCATGGTCATATCACACCTGGCAGAGAAAGAGTGACCAGGTTCACTCTCCACCACCCCACCGGGTCCACACCCAACGCTGTGTACGCTGTGTGTGCTCAAAGGTTCTTCCCTAGCTATGACCTCACACCTTACCCCTCTGTGCGACGCTACATGAAGGAGGCGGCCATGCGGCCACACTGCCCCGCACCCTACAAGGCAGCCATGCAAAGTAGGGTGTGACACAACGGCGGCCTCAACATGGGTGAGCCCCTGCCTGCACATGATGCCTCATGGGGAGCCTATAAGGCTAGGTTCCTGCTTGGCAGCGTATTTGGGACAACGTTGGCCAGACAGCCCCTGTTAGCCCTGACACTGTGTGACAGCTTCACTAAATCCCTCGTCTGGCACAACCTGACAGTGTTGAACTGGGCATCCGTGTTGATGTGATGCGATGGCCCTTGACACCAAACGTAGTGATGAATGCGCAATAAACAATGATGTGGCCACCTGTAGAGGCCCAGTGTGTCAACACCAAACTGCTCTATGCTGCACCAGCAGTGACCACAGCCACAGCTCTTGACACTCCGGTTTGGCCTGCTTGCTGCTCAGGTGCTGATGCTAAGCCGGGCTGGACGAATATGCTGGCACGGTTATTCAAGTGAAGTATGGCGGATGGTGCAGATGCGCGCAAGACAAGCAGTTTGTCGAGCCCTGCCTCAGGAGCAAGACCGGGCACAGCCGCCACCCACGCTTGATTGCATCGCATGCTGGGTACCGGTCATGCGCAGGACTATGCTGTAATGTATGGAGTACGCGTAAACATGCGTGTACTGCGTTAAGATACCCGCCGCCCGCTGTTATAGTGACCGCACGCTATGCTTGAGGTCCTTTCTTCCTCAAAGCGGGGTCGAGGCCTCTACACCACTCGCGTAGTCAAGGGAGGCGAAATAGTCCTGGCAGAGCCTCCACTGTTTGTATCAGCGAGTGCGGCGCAGTGGGCATCCGTGTGCGCCACCTGCTTGCGTGAAGTGGCGGGTAAGAGCCAGGTCGGGGCAGGGCATACATTGCAAAATGGGCCGCTGGCAACTGTTGAGCGCCTGCACGCAGCGCAGGTGGATCTGCATGCGGCCAATGCTCGTTTGCCTGTTTTTGCAGCTCTGAATGCTCGCAAGCTGCCCAGCAGACTCCTTGGGTACATGGCTCAGAAGTGTGCAGGTAGGGGAGCAGTGTCATGCAGCAGAGCACAGAGCATTTGACATCAGCTAGTTCACGTACTGGAGCCTGAGCCACTGCTGACTGGAGCTCCACAGGGCATTCAGAACCCTGCGCCAGCAGCTGGACAACGGTCTGCTGAACAACATGGAGGTTGACGCAGGCCGCTTCCTGGCAGCGGCTGCAGCTGCCAAAGCTGCAGCTGCTTCTGATCCAGGTGACGACATTATGCAGGCCCTAGCTGCTGCCAGCTAAGCTGGTGGGAGGCACATGACACAGCGGCACTCCTAGGGTGCAGGCACCAGTGTGCTGTGGCTGCCCTGGCTTGCTGTGGTCAGGGCACCGGTACATCCAGCTGCTGGAGCTGCAAGGCACGGCGGGGCCTGTGGAGCTCCGGCTGGCAACTCAGCTCTTGCCCCTGCTGGGTAAGTTGCGGGCAGTGGAGCTTGGGCTGTGAGGGACAGCCCCTGACAGGGTCCTGGAGGGGTGCAGGCCAGCCACAAACATAGAGTGATTCGCACACATGGTGTGAGGCGGTGTGTCACACAGCATGTCAGCCAACTTCAACATGCACTGCCTGAGGTACCAGTAGGGTGCTCCCTGCCCACTGGCCCCTACTCATTGTCCCAGGCGCCTTCACACACTGCTGACTGCCATCAACCTGGCCAGCCAGATGCAGTGAGGCAGTCAGCACACAACGTCCAGTCATGAGACCCTGGGCCATGAGCAGCAGCAGCAGTAGCAGCAGCAGCAGCAGCAGCAGCCCTGGAGATAGGGAGTGAGGGTTAGGCCTAATGTGCCCTAACTCTAGCAGCAGCAGCCCTGGAAACCAGTCCCAACTCACCCTTGCTGTAGCTGCCCATGTGTTGGCCTCGAGCCTGACCTGCAGGCAGCACCAGCAGCTGGCTGAGTGTGGAGGAGGGCGCCGCCCTGCTACACAAGGAGCAGTGCAACTCCTATGGCATCCTGTCTGCCGACCAGCCCCACCCTGACCCTCCCAATGCAGCAATACCAACTGTGGGCTCCTCACCGCATCAAGCTGCAGCATCAGGATCGCAGGCAGGGCCACCGGAGGATGGGGAAGGGGAGGAGGAGGAGGCGTTTACCCGACCTCTGCGGGGCAGCGCCCTGTATGGCTTGGCCTCGCTCATAAACCACGAGTGTAACCCCAACGTTGCACGCTTTGACAACTTCGACGCCCCAGGCCAGCAAAACACTCTTATGGTGTTCAAGGCCATGCACGACCTGCCAGCTGGTGAGCGGTTTGCGGGTGGGTGAGGGCTGGTATAGGCAGGCAGGCAGGCAGGCAGGCAGGCAGGAGGCAGGCAGGCAGGCAGGCAGACAGGCAGGGGTAGGCACAACCTCTGGGCGCATCAGGGGTGTTCTATGAGGGAGCCCTAGGGCTTGCTTGTTGCCAGGCCCTCGTGGCTGAGGAGTGTGGGGCATTAGGGCAAGAGGGGAGCGAGGCTTGGTTGGGTGTTGGGCTAACTTCCTGGTGAACCCCATAGCTGAACAAGTGCACGTAAGGAGATGGCTGCCTGCTTGGGCCTGATGTGTCTCGCACTGTGAGGACTACAGCTCGCAGTGTTACGCACATTCTTGCCTTAATGTGTCTTTGTGGCTGAGTGTGTGGCAGGTGTTAGGGATTGGGGTCAGAGACTGGGAGTGGCAGGTGTCAGGGATTGGGGTCAGAGATTGGGAGTGGCAGGTGTCAGGGACTGGGGTCAGAGATTGGGAGTGGCAGGTGTCAGGGACTGGGAATGCCTACTTTTCCTGCTGCAGGCACAGAGGTGCTTCAGAGCTACTGCCCCATTGGCTGGGACTACGCTGACAGGCAGGCGCATTGCCGTGAGGTGTACGGCTTCACCTGCTCTTGCCAGAGGTGCCTGGTGAGAGGTTCAGGCCCCAGCAGCGCTGGGCAGCTGTCTGCTGCTGCCCTGTCGCATGGAACGCCCACTTACACGCCCACGCCCTCACTCTCGTCGCTCACAGCCTGCGCCTACTGAAGCTCAAGTAGTGCAGCCTGCCCCGGCCCGCCCAAGGGTGGTGTGTGGGTGACAGGCTAACCCACCTCTTCCCAAACTACTCCCAGCTACTCCTTGCAGAGGCCAGTAGCCTGCATGCTTGTCTGCAGGCGCTTGCTGATGCATTGCAGCAAGCACTACAGCCAGCAGGCCATGGGAACAAGCTGACAGCAGCGTTGCAGCTGTGATGGATAGAACACCAGGCAGCGGGTCTGGCAGCAGTGCTGGACCATCACTCATATCCCTTGTGTTTCATGTCAGGGACATGGTCTGTCAAACATACACGACTGCCATGCACGCAGCCATGAGCTGGACACCCTCCACACCCCTGACCTGTGTTTTGAGTGTTTTGAAGACACTGGGCTGCAGGGTAAGTGCCGTGACCCACTCGTGGCCAATGCCCTGCTACATCACCTGATAGGCCCTGGTCTTTCTCAATCCAACCTGGGCTTCCGCCTGCCTGTGTTGCTTCAGTTGGAGGCCAGCTGGGAGGACGGTGAGGCAGCACCCACAAGCGACATGCAAGCTGAGAGCGAAGAGCAATGGGAGACCACTGAGGGGAGTGAGACGGAGCTCGAGCCAGGCGATGTGGACATGGCAGACGTGCAGCAAAGCTGCCCAGCAAGCCAGCCAGGCGCATCAGCCCTGCAGCCAGACAACCAGGCGCTGCAGCAGGCAGCTACCCAGGGGGTGCACCAGCAGCCTAGGGCCGTGCACCCGGCTGTTGCCCTGCACGCCGGGGCATGGGGCGGAGCTGCTGCCTTGAGGCCTGTGGGGCCAGCACCGGCAGGCAGCGAGGCGGAGGGTGGGCCACTGGAGGCGACCTACCTGCAGCTGTACCTGCTGAAGTTCGTGTGCCCTCGCCCTTATTGCCTGGGCACTATGGCGCCCACAGACGTGGGCAGCAGCCTCATGACTTGTGCCGTGTGCGGATGTCAGCGCAGCGAGCAGGCGTTCTTGGCAGATCTTGATGCAGCGTCACACAAATGAAGCATGGGTGAGTCCGCAGACCGGTGTGATTTACATGCCGGTTTGGTCACACTAACGCTCAGCCTTGTGCTTGGCTTCATCATCCTCACACTAGCCAGTGAGCCTGATCGTCATTGTTTGCTGTGGCTGTCAACTTAGCAATCCTGTACCTAGCTTAGCCATAAGCACGCAATAGGAGACACTAATCAGCAAGTGTGAGACCTTGGAATAGCAAGAGCCAAGACAATGATCAGCAAAAGCCCACAAGAGAAGACGCAAAGTGTGCTTCTCATACCTCTCCACACCCGCCAACACCCTGTTGCTTTGGCCATAAACTCTGCAAATGCCAGCCGCATCATCAACTGTTTCAATTAAAATTATAGTTTCCGCTTACATAGTGGACATCACGTTCGATGACTGTACTTGGGCCTCCTGACCCTCCTGCTGTTGGTGGATGATCAACACCAGGCTGAAGGGCCTTGGCTGCCTGTGCAGCAATACATGTATCCCTGCAACTTGCATGCACCGCCCAGCAATATGCTGCGCATGACTCGCCCGCTGACCCCTAGGTTACCACCTAGCTGTAGTTGCCAGCCTGACTGTTGGCCTTTTTGCCAGCCTCAGTGTGTAGGCTCTGCACCCCTGAGCTGCAGAGTCACGCTGCTGGCAAGAAGTCCGTGGTCCTTCCAGCACATGTCTCAGCTGAGGAAGTCCGTCACCTGCAGCAGCAGCAGCAGCAGGAGCAGCAGCAGGACCAGGTTGGCAAACGGGAGCCCTGGTCTTCAACTAGCCAACGCACCCCAGCTCTGCACTGCACCGCCCAGCCGCCACATCACTCACTGTCAATGTGGGGAATGGCCCAAACAGTGACGAGGTCGTGGCCAGGCCAGGCCCAGTGCCGGTGATGGTGTAGCTGGGCACGTACCTGACCTGCAGCGCAGGCCAGACCAGGTGCAAGCAGCCACTGCGCACCGCGCCATGAGAGCAGCCGCTGGCTGAGTTGACAGACGCTGTGCTCCTGACTGATGCGTACTCGCTAGTGGTCCATGACTAGCTGGGCTAGGTCCACATCATGCTGCTGGCAGGGGCCGGCCACGCAGGGCTGGGAGGTGAGGGAGGGGATAGTGAGTTGCTGCTGTGCCGTGCTGCATGAAGGAGGGGCAGGGTCAGGCCTGTGTTAAGCTGCATGCAACGTTCAGGCTGCCATGCATAATCAATGAGTGCCAAGTGCCACATGGGAATGAGGATGTGTGACAATGATGATGATGATGATTGAATCAGTGCTGTGCTGTGCTGAGTGTGTAAGGGGAGAGTGTGAGGATAAGGGGAGAGTGAGAGGCTGCCTGCACATGTTGTCTTTGGCCCAACGATATGATGTGGGAAGTAGCGAGGGGGAAAGGAGGGGGAGGGGAAGGCGGTAGTGGGTGTAGCACTCACGCTGTTCAGGGAGTTGTCTGCAGTGATGCCGCCCAGATTGAAGCTGAAGGAGTCTGGCACCAGGCGGTCAGGCCGCGCCGAGTCTAAGTTGAGTGTCTGCGATGGCAAAGCGGTTCAGCCCGTGTGTGGGTGTGTGGTGTAGAAGCATGGCGGCGCTTGCTGCTTCCTGACTCATGACTCAAACTAACAGAACCTGATCTGACGTGGCCAAAGCTGTTCTGGCCTGACTTGGCCTGGCATACTGGCTTTGGCCATCCACAGCTTAGTTGCCTGGCCAGGTTGTCGACAGCGCATGACAAAACGGTTTAAGGTTTGGGGGAGATTGTTCAAGGTTTCTTACCCCCAGCGACAAGGTGTTGGTGCCGATGCCGTTCAGGCCATTGACCAAGGCCAGTGTAGAGCGAAGCCTGTTGTCAGCAGCGTGTGACACATAGCTTCGCCTTGCAGTACAATCCAGCAGCACTGGGGTCCATGACATGACAGTGGGATGTACAGAAGTCTGTCACACTCATAAGGGTTGAACGAGGGACGGTTACATGGCAGACTAGAATATTCTTATCTTGAATAGAGATCAAGCTACTTGGCAGCCTGCCCTTGAGCATGCCCTTCTATCCCGTACTCTGGCCCTTAACAACTTCCCTCTGTCTTTCGCCCCTCCCCTGCATCTCCCACCGCCCTCCCACCGCCTGCTCACCTCCAGTTGGCATTGAGGACATGGCTGAAGTCGGTGACTGGGCCCCCAATCTGGCGCAGGCTGTTGGTGAGGGTGTAGGTGTTTGCTCCGGCCGGTCTGAAGCGAATCGCATTGTACTCCAGCACGTTGTCTGGGAACACCACCTGAGGCCAGGCGGGGTGTGTGGGGCAAGGTAAGGAGGGACTACGGGAGCAGGGGGAGTGTGACAAGGGAGTGTGACAATTGTGTCTTTCACATTTGAGGCCCCTGCAAATGGTGCCTTAGGGAGCTACCTAAGGCCAGGGTGGGGTGGGGTGGCATGAGCTGAGGTGAGGTAACAAGGGGTGAGCAGTGGCAGGGAGAGATCGACGAATGCGTCTTTCACCCATCAGGCATGTTTGTTTTGCAACAGGGCAGGAGGACTGCTTGCAGGTCGCCACTGCGCCGTCCCCTGCAGCCTGAGCCAGGGCACCAGGCAAGCAACCAGAGCCAGGGCAGCGCTGCTGCAAAGCAGGATGCTGCCACCACTGCCGCTGCTGTTGCGAGGCAGGGATCAGGGAAGGCAAGGGCGGACCACTGCCTCCCTGTACTCCAAGCTCTCCTCCATCTCATCAAGCAGTCAGGACACTCTTAGAGGGGATGGTGGGAGCAGGCCGTGCACCAGGCGGTAGCTCCTCCCTCAATGCACGCCGGTCCTGCCGGAGCAGCCTCCTTCTTTAGCCAAGGCATTGAGGGGCGCCCTAGCCTGGGCCTGGTGCCCCCCGCGAACTGACCCTGACTGATGGCCCTGGCCAATGGAAAGCTAGGCCTCATGGACTCTATGCCCTCTGCCCCTCTGCCACTATGGAGCGCTGTAGCCCGGTGTGTCCAGCCCCCTTCACTAAGGCAGCCAAGACGTTGAGGAGGGTCCCAGCAAATGGCGAAGCCAGGCTTCACGGCTGTGCGCCTGTAGCAAGGACCATGGCAATGGCAGCTGCACAGCAACTGCTTGGCAGCTGCAGCTACACTGCCCAGCACTGACTCCTGCATGATGTGGACCCGCTGAGTCAGACGGCCTCACGTTGTCAGTCTGGGTGGCAAGGAAGTTGAGCAGGTCTCGGTTGGAGCAGCGCAGCAGTGGGGGCTGGCAGAAGGGCGCCACCTCCCCCCTGCTGCTGTTCCCCCCCAGGCCGCTGCCAGCCGCCAGGGAGGTGGGCAGGGTGGGGCTGACGCTGCCAGCCTGGCGAAAGGTCTGAGTCTGGGGGGTCTGGGAGGGGGTGGTGGCGGGGCTACCGGCCTGGCTGCTGCCATAGTCGTAGTAGTCCGCTGCGTAGTAGTCACCTGCAGGGTACGCGACAACTAGCCCTAGGGGTGGCTGGACAAGGCGAGCCAAGCCAGCAAAGTGATCCAAGTCAAGGGGACCAACTGACAGCTGGTCGGCACCACAGCTGAACGAGATGGGTGGGTGGATGGGAAAGGGGGGGAGGGGCAGCGAGCAGCAAGGGACAGCATCATGTTGGTCAGCAGCAGTCAGTGGGTGGGTAGGCAGGCCAGGTGCTGCCCCTCCGCTGCGCCCCACCACCCCATACCTTTCCAACCTGCCCCTTTCCAGCACCTCCACCTCATCACCCACCCTGACCCCTCAAGGATTCCTTTTTCTGCAACCTGCATGACCCCCCCCAGCCTCCTGCACAAACATCCTCGCTCCTCGCCATGTCCCACCAAACTGCCCACCCACCAAATCCAAAGCCTTTGCCGGCTGAGTCCCCCACGGACGCCCCCAGCGGCACCTGTCCCTCCAGCAGCGGGGCGGTGCCTGAGGAGGCCCCGCCTGACACCGCGTTGGCTATGTCGGTGGCCACAGCCTGCGCACAGCACTAGCAGTAAGCACCGCTCACCAGGGTCAGAACATGGCTGCAACACAGCTAATGCACCCATGCAGCCCATGCAGCCCATGTAGCCCATGCGCCCATGCAGCCCATGTAAGTCAAGAAATCCATACCGCCCATCCCAGACAGCTTGCAGTCCCTGCTCTTGCCCACACCAGTGCCAAGCAGGCCTGCCAGGCGGACGGTCGCCACCCTCGTCATTCATGTGCCCCCCAGCCCGCTGTGCAAGCAAGGTGGACCAGACAGCCTGCTGCACTGACACAGGCCAGGTCACACAAGCCAAGCCAGGTCACACAAGCCAAGCCAGGCCAGGCCAGGTTGAGCCAAACCTGGAGCCGCCATGACAGCAGCTGCCACCTTCCCTCTGACCCCTGAGTCACCCCTGAGCCACCTGCCACCGTGTGCTGCCCTAGCCTCTCCCTGACCTTGCCTTCACCTTCCTGTCCACCAGGCTGGCCCTGGGCTGCAGCTCTACGCCTGGCCCTACCTCTGCAACCAGCATTTGGCGGGAGTGCCGAGGCACCAGGCTGCATCCTCGGGGACGCGGGGCACCCCAGGCACCCCCCTAGCCCCGCCCGGCATCAGCCATCAGCCAGACTAAGCCCACGGTCAGCTCACAGCCCCTTGGCTAGGGTTCTTAGTCATGGCTCTGCCCCTCCCCAAACCTGCCCTGCCTCAACCCAGTAAAAACCAAATGTTGTGAGTTCACCTCACCTCACCGCCTAGAGCAGCAGCAGGCAGGTGGAGGGGGGAAGGGGGGGCTCACCTCAGCGGTCCTCAGCTGACCCAGGACGCCGACCAGCCTCTGCCCTGGCAGCTGGCTGCCCAGACCTGCCTGGGCGCTGGAAGGCGCGGCGGTGGCTGCTGTGGTGGTGGCTGAGGGGCTGCCGCGTGAGCTAGTACCGGGTGAGGGGGTGGAGGGGTGGGAGGCAAGGCCGGCGCCGCGCAGCAGGTCTTCCACGCTGGGCTGGTTCGGGGCACTGGGGTCTATCAGCTGCAGGGCAGCAGGCACATGGGGGGTTCAGGGGGCGGGCAGCAGGGGTTGGGCAGTAGAGATTAGGCAGAGGGGGGCAGGGGGGCAGGGGGGGAGGGGGCAGGGAGCAGGGGGGCGGGGGGGCAGGGGGGCAGGGGGCAGGGGGCAGGGGGGCAGGGGGGGAGGGGGGCAGGGGGCAGGGGGCAGGGGGGCAGGGGGGGAGGGGGGGAGGGGGCAGGGGGCAGGGGGCAGGGGGGCAGGGGGGGAGGGGGAAGGGAGCAGGGGGCAGGGGGCAGGGGGCAGGGGGGCAGGGGGGGAGGGGGCAGGGGGCAGGGGGCAGGGGGCAGGGGGCAGGGGGGCAGGGGGGGAGGGGGCAGGGGGCAGGGGGCAGGGGGCAGGGGGGCAGGGGGGAGGGGGCAGGGGGCAGGGGGCAGGGGGCAGGGGGGCAGGGGGGGAGGGGGCAGGGGGCAGGGGGCAGGGGGGCAGGGGGGGAGGGGGCAGGGGGCAGGGGGGCAGGGGGGGAGGGGGCAGGGGGCAGGGGGCAGGGGGCAGGGGGGCAGGGGGGGAGGGGGCAGGGGGCAGGGGGGCAGGGGGGGAGGGGGCAGGGAGCAGGGGGGCGGGGGGGCAGGGGGGCAGGGGGCAGGGGGCAGGGGGGCAGGGGGGGAGGGGGCAGGGGGCAGGGGGCAGGGGGGCAGGGGGGGAGGGGGGGAGGGGGCAGGGGGCAGGGGGCAGGGGGGCAGGGGGGGAGGGGGCAGGGGGCAGGGGGCAGGGGGCAGGGGGGCAGGGGGGGAGGGGGGGAGGGGGCAGGGGGCAGGGGGCAGGGGGGCAGGGGGGGAGGGGGCAGGGGGCAGGGGGCAGGGGGCAGGGGGCAGGGGGCAGGGGGCAGGGGGCAGGGGGCAGGGGGCAGGGGGCAGGGGGCAGGGGGGCAGGGGGGGAGGGGGCAGGGGGCAGGGGGGCAGGGGGGGAGGGGGCAGGGGGCAGGGGGGCAGGGGGGGAGGGGGCAGGGGGCAGGGGGGCGGGGGGGCAGGGGGGCAGGGGGGGAGGGGGCAGGGAGCAGGGGGCGGGGGGGCAGGGGGGCAGGGGGCAGGGGGCAGGGGGGGAGGGGGCAGGGGGCAGGGGGCAGGGGGCAGGGGGGCAGGGGGGGAGGGGGCAGGGGGCAGGGGGCAGGGGGCAGGGGGGCAGGGGGGGAGGGGGCAGGGGGCAGGGGGCAGGGGGCAGGGGGGCAGGGGGGGAGGGGGGGAGGGGGCAGGGGGCAGGGGGCAGGGGGGCAGGGGGGAGGGGGCAGGGGGCAGGGGGCAGGGGGCAGGGGGGGAGGGGGCAGGGGGCAGGGGGGCAGGGGGGGAGGGGGCAGGGGGCAGGGGGCAGGGGGCAGGGGGGCAGGGGGGGAGGGGGCAGGGGGCAGGGGGGCAGGGGGGGAGGGGGGGAGGGGGCAGGGGGCAGGGGGCAGGGGGCAGGGGGCAGGGGGGCAGGGGGGGAGGGGGCAGGGGGCAGGGGGGCAGGGGGGGAGGGGGGGAGGGGGCAGGGGGCAGGGGGCAGGGGGGCAGGGGGGGAGGGGGCAGGGGGCAGGGGGGCAGGGGGGGAGGGGGCAGGGGGCAGGGGGGCAGGGGGGGAGGGGGCAGGGGGCAGGGGGGCGGGGGGGCAGGGGGGCAGGGGGGGAGGGGGCAGGGAGCAGGGGGGCGGGGGGGCAGGGGGGCAGGGGGCAGGGGGCAGGGGGGCAGGGGGGGAGGGGGCAGGGGGCAGGGGGCAGGGGGCAGGGGGGCAGGGGGGGAGGGGGCAGGGGGCAGGGGGCAGGGGGCAGGGGGCAGGGGGCAGGGGGGCAGGGGGGGAGGGGGCAGGGGGCAGGGGGCAGGGGGGCAGGGGGGGAGGGGGGGAGGGGGGGAGGGGGCAGGGGGCAGGGGGCAGGGGGGCAGGGGGGGAGGGGGCAGGGGGCAGGGGGCAGGGGGCAGGGGGCAGGGGGGCAGGGGGGGAGGGGGCAGGGGGCAGGGGGCAGGGGGCAGGGGGGCAGGGGGGGAGGGGGCAGGGGGCAGGGGGCAGGGGGCAGGGGGGCAGGGGGGGAGGGGGCAGGGGGCAGGGGGCAGGGGGGCAGGGGGGGAGGGGGCAGGGGGCAGGGGGCAGGGGGGCAGGGGGGGAGGGGGCAGGGGGCAGGGGGGCAGGGGGGGAGGGGGCAGGGGGCAGGGGGCAGGGGGCAGGGGGGCAGGGGGGGAGGGGGCAGGGGGCAGGGGGGCAGGGGGGGAGGGGGGGAGGGGGCAGGGGGCAGGGGGCAGGGGGCAGGGGGGCAGGGGGGGAGGGGGCAGGGGGCAGGGGGCAGGGGGCAGGGGGGCAGGGGGGGAGGGGGCAGGGGGCAAGGGGCAGGGGGCAGGGGGCAGGGGGGCAGGGGGGAGGGGGCAGGGGGCAGGGGGCAGGGGGGCAGGGGGGGAGGGGGCAGGGGGCAGGGGGGCAGGGGGGGAGGGGGCAGGGGGCAGGGGGCAGGGGGCAGGGGGCAGGGGGGCAGGGGGGGAGGGGGGGAGGGGGCAGGGGGCAGGGGGCAGGGGGCAGGGGGCAGGGGGGCAGGGGGGGAGGGGGCAGGGGGCAGGGGGGCAGGGGGGGAGGGGGCAGGGGGCAGGGGGCAGGGGGCAGGGGGCAGGGGGGCAGGGGGGGAGGGGGCAGGGGGGCAGGGGGGCAGGGGGGGAGGGGGCAGGGGGCAAGGGGGCAGGGGGGGAGGGGGCAGGGGGCAGGGGGGCGGGGGGGCTGGGGGGGAGGGGAAGGCAGGGGCAGGCAGGGGGGCGGGGGGGCAGGGGGGCAGGGGAAGGCAGGGGCAGGTAGTGGGTGGGGTCACTCCCGGTCGGCTAGACAAGCGTGAAGGTGGGTGGAAGGTGGCCCTGGTCCTGAGCCGCATCACTTGGCTGGACTCTGTGATGCTGAGCAGCAGCGAGTGGCAACAGAACCGCCACACAGCAGCAGCTGAGCTGCAGCCAGGCCGGCGCTCATCTGCTGCTGCTGCTGCCATCTCACCGTGCCAAAGGGCCCGTGCGTGTTGACATACTGCAGCAGCTGCAGCTGTTGTTGGTCCTGTAAGACAGCCTGGCTGGCCCCCTGCCGACCCTGGCCCTGACCCTGGCCCTGGCCCTGGCCCTGGCTGCTGGGCCCCCCCAAGCCGTCCACCAGGTCCACTGCCGGCAGCTGCAGCTCGTACTCCGCCAGGTAGGCGTCCGCAGGGCCTACACTGCCACGCTGGGGACCCCCCTCCAGGGCAGCCACCCCCAGCCCCCCTGCACCGGGTGCTGCCGCCCCTCCTGCCCCAACCGCCGGGCTGCTCGCTCCCCGCGCTGTGCCACCCACACCGCCAGTTGCAGGGCGGGGCTGCTGGGTCGCTGCCCCTCCCCCTGCCGTCACCTCCCCGCTGGCCCCCTGACTCGCCCCCTCCGCTCGAAAGCCCCCCACACCCCCGGGGTTTGGGCCATAGTCGTAGTAGCTGCCGGAGTAGGGGCCGTCATCCCCTCCCCCTGCAGCCGCCACCATGGCGGCAGTGGCCACGCCATTAGCCCCTAGGCCCAAGGTAGCCTGCCTGAAGGCCGTGGCGGCCCGGGCTAGGCGCTGCGCCCCTGCCTGGGTCATGGGGCCCCCTGCGGCCGCCAGGCCGCTGCCTGCCTGCGCCCCGACAGCCGGGGGGGTGGGGCTGGTGCCTGCGGCACTGCCTTGTCGGCTGCTGCCCGCGGCTGGGGCCTGGGCCAGCAGGGCGCTGGCTTGCTGCACCAGCCGCTGGCCCTGCTGCTGCTGGAAGTTGGCTACGTAGGGGGTGGTGGCGCCCGCTAGGGCCTGTGGGCAGCAAGCAGGAGGACGGGTGCAGGGTGGGTGGGCCCAGGCTGCAGCAACACCTGCCGCTGTCACCTGGCTGCTGGACAAGATAAAAAAATAGGAGACAGAATGAAGCAGCACTGGCCCATCGGTGGAATCCATTTCACCATGTGGCCCATGTGGGCTCCATGCACTGTGCTGTTGCCCATATCAATGCGCTACCGAGGCAAGGGCCAAACCCGGCAAGTGTAGCTTTCAGCAGAGTGCTCTCACCAGGGGGTCGACTAAGTAGCCAGAGCCAGTGGTGCTGGATGGCCAGGCCCAGCTGCTGCCGTCACCCGCCCAGCCTCCAAACGTGCTGCTCGAGGGGCCGCCACTCAGGGTCCCTAAGCTGTCCGGCCCCGGGGTACCGCCGCCTCCGGCTTGCCCGGCTTGACCGATTTGCGCGGCACGGGTGGCTAGCCCCTGCGCAGGCTGTGCTGGATCGCTGCCCCCGAACAGGCTCGCGAAGCCCGCGCCGAAACTGCCTGCGCCATTAGACAGGTTGGGCAGCGCAGATGCACCACCCCGCCCCACTAGCATCGTAGCACCGCTGGTGTCCATCGCTGGCGCCGCGCTGCTGCCAGAGCGCATGGCATTAAATGAGCTTTGCTGTAACCGCCTTGGTCCCTGCCTGCGGGCGGGCTGCTCCGGGTTCACTAATGCGGTTGGATGCTGCCATCGCCTCGGCAAGTCTGTTGAAGCGCTCGCCAGTGGCCACGCCGCGCTCTGTGACCGATGATCCACGAAGACGGACCTCGCCTGCAGGGACTTGGCGCGGTCGGGGTACAAGCGACTGCCCCCTTGGTTGTACTGGCATGCCACTCGTCCAATCAGTGGGTGCACTGAAAGGACCAGCAGCAAAGCCAGTGCGGCGTATTTGCGCGAGGGTGCGGAGAAACGACCCGCCATTTGTGTGGCTGCGTAAGTCAGACAGTTCCGTCAAAGAGCGGGTCGACGACGACGTGATAGAAAAGCTCCCAAAAAGTGCGGACGCGGACGGGCATGCGCGTGTACATGCAACCATGAAAATGTGCAAACAGTTGCACTCCACCCTATGTTGCAGGGCGACAAGTACGACTATGATCCTTGCCTCGATACGGTGGTGGTGAGCAGCTGGTGGTGTTAGCGAAGGGCATGATTTACCGATACACTCGGGCTGAGCCTGAGGCCCCCCTAGGCCTAGCAGCTCATATCATGTACCTGGTCTCATTTCAACACTTATCATGTTCATCAACAGACAACTTATCGCACTGCTTCAAGCAACACACGGCATCGCCTGACCTGTTTACGCGCAACCCTGGCAGTACTCTGTATAGGTGTAGCGGCCTGAGTTCACTGATTCGGCACTGATACCTCCTGATCCCGAAGGCCAGCCTCCTTCCCACACCACTCTTATATGTATGCAATGACTCATGTGCCACTCTGCAGCATTGCCATGCATACCCACCATCACCCTGCAGCTGAAGGCCTTGATCACAACCCAGTGATGGCCAGTGCCTGGGCTTCCCAGCCCTAGTGGGCAGCATCCACACCCTGCATGGCTCGTCAGTCATGCAGCCTTGCCCATCATTAATTAACGGAACTGGCCGTTCAAGGGGAAATCACCCGCTGTTGCGTTGGCAGGGATGGCAGACCTGTGAGGTCACACACAAGCATCACCATCACACCACCAGCGTTGGCAAAGGTAGGGCCGCATCAGGGCCGCCCCCTAACAACCCAGGCTCAGCAGCTGCAGCCCCCCTGCCGTGCCGCTGCGGCCACCAGGTGCTGCTGCCCACCCACCCTACCCAGCCCCTACCCTGGTACTGACAGCGTGCGCCCGCCCCCCTGCCGCCCACCTGATGTTGACGACCTGGCCTGTGGCGTCCGTGATGCGCATGTCCAGCGCAACCCCATTGGCAGGCAGGCCGCTGTACTCCCAGTAGGCCCCAACCGTGTTGTCACACCTGCGCCATATCTCCCCTGACACCGGGAAGCCAAACTGCTTGCTGTCCTGCGCACAACATGCACCTTGCCAAAAGCTCTCAAGGTGGGGCAGGCAGGGCAAGCATGCAGCTGTGGGCTGGAGGGGCCTGGTGTAGGGCATGCATGACCAGCAGCTGTGGCAGTGGTGGAAGCCACCCAATCAGTGGTAGCGATTGAGGCTGAAGACCAGCAGTGGGGCAGCAGCAGCAGCAGGTGCAGGTGCGGTGACAGTCGTGGCAGGTGCACTGGTGGTGACAGTGGCAGCGCCTCAGTCGCAAGATGGGTAGCACGAGGGTGAAGGCGTGGTCAGCGCGGCCCCACCTGCAGGCCAGCTCGTGCCAGCTCTACAGCCACCTGGGTTGCCAACAGCCAGCCACCAGGCACCCAATCATCGATAGCCAAGCAGCGTGGCATCACATGGGCAGGCGAGGAGATGGGGTGATGAGCACGCTGATGAGGCGCAAGGTAGGCCAGCATGGCATGGGATGCTCTACAACCCTCCTGCCTGCTTGCTGGCCCGCCTCCACACCCAGTGGTTATCCAAACCCTAACCCTGACCTCAACATTAATCCTGACCCTAACCCTGACCCTGACCCTGACCCTGACCCTGACCCTGACCCTGACCCTGACCCTGACCCTGACCCTGACCCTGACCCTGACCCTACCCCTGACCCCTGACCCTACCCCTACCCCTACCCCTACCCCTACCCCTACCCCTACCCCTACCCCTACCCCTACCCCTACCCCTACCCCTACCCCTACCCCTACCCCTACCCCTACCCCTACCCCTAACTCATTATACATCGGCTGGGGAGCAAACTGACCAGTTGTCCAAAGCCGTTCACGTTATTGATGACCAGCTTGATGTATCCGCCATCGGTGCGTCGCAGCTCAACAATGCGCAGCCGCATGTTGCCGGGGGGGCGGCAGGCCACCTGCAGCCAGGCAGGGCTGGCTGGGACGGGGTGAGGCATGGCCTAGCCACTGCAGAGCTGTGGACCTCGCAGTCCCTGGCCTGGCCCTGTCTGGCCTGGTGGCAACAGACACTGCCAATGTTCAAACCAGCATATGGCACAGCTGTGGTGCGCGCAAACCCAGCAGCACATCCACACCGCCACTACTCATGGCAGACTTGTACCTACACTGTGTACCCACTGTACAACCAGGGTGCTGCGTGCGGTCCCTGCCAGAGGTGAGGTTACCGCTTGGAGCAGACCGCTTGCCCAAGACCAGGTACGGGTGAGCAGCCATGGCCATGAATGACAGACTGGGTTGAGGGTCAGGGTGGCAGAAGGAGGTGTGGGTGGAAGGCGCCAGAGCTTTGACGTGGGAGGCCACCACCACACCACCCTTGGGGGCCTCCCACGGCGCTCCTTTCTACAGCCTTGTCAGCTCCACTCCAACATAAACCGGGCCCAGTGCAGCGTAGCCCAGTGCAGGACGCAGGCAGGGATGGTAGGGCCCGGGAAACCCCCAGCAGCAGTGTGCCTGGTGTGTGATTCATCAGGGGCTGCTGGAGGCTGCTGAAGGCAGCAGGCTGGTCAGGCAGAGGCCTGCCCACTCACCCTCACGTACGACACCGCCACGCCCCCCGTCTGTGGCGCAGTAATAATCTGGTCAAAGGCGCCGGCATGCAGCGCGATGCCCTCCGGGCCGCAGGTGGTGCAGCGGTCCACCACTTGCACCAGCAGTGCCCTAGAGCTGCTGCTCAGGCTGCCCTCCCCAGGAGCTGAGCCAAAGCTGATCTCTGCATCGCTGGCGTTGAATGGCGGGGATGGTGTCTTGCACACGCCCTGCACCAACAGGGACCCACAACAGCAAGTAGCTCCTGCTGGGCACTGGGGGCTGTGGGGGCTGTGTGGGGGGTGTGTGGGGGCTGTGTGGGGGCTGTGTGGGGGCTGTGTGGGGGCTGTGTGGGGGCTGTGTGGGGGCTGTGTGGGGGCTGTGTGGGGGCTGTGTGGGGGCTGTGTGGGGGCTGTGTGGGGGCTGTGTGGGGGCTGTGTGGGGGCTGTGTGGGGGCTGTGTGGGGGCTGTGTAGGCCCCGACGTCATCGTCAACCCATGGCACTATGCAAGCTGCACAGCTGCTACCCCAGAGCCATGAACAGCTGGGGGGATGGCATCGGCCTCCAGCTGAGGCAGCACACTCGCCGTGTGCTAATTGGGGCAATCCATGAAGCTGGGGTCCCATGTGTTGCTGTGTGTCAGAGGGTTGGGATTTGCCACTTTGCGGTGGTGGTGGAGCTGGTGGTGCAGCTGCCTGGTGACCAGGTCACGCTCATGGTAGTGCACCAGGCTGGGGTCCGCCGTTGATGTGGGTTTTGTTGACTGTGGCTGCAAGGGTCGGCGGAGTGAGACGTGGAACTAAGCCAGCCTTGCTGCCCAGAGCCTCCCTTTCAGTCAAACAAAACTCATTCAACAGGAGACATAGCTGCTCCATAGCAGGCATAATGCGCTTACACTTCAGCCCTGACCAGGCATGGTCACGCACCGGCCGGGGGTCTGTGCACACGACAAGGAGGCACGCCCCTGCATGTAGAGCCAAAGGGTAGTGGGTGGAGGGGTGGTGGGGCAATGTGGGAGTCGGGCAATGGTGCAGTAGGGCAAGGAGGTGTTTCAGCTGGTGAAGGACACATCAGTGGGGGCCAAGGTCAGGAGGGAATGGGGATGTGTAGCAGGTTTTTGTGCAGTGGGGATTTGGCAAGAATCTGGCTGTGTGATGCAACATGGGTGCAAGCATGTCCCTCAGCAGCTCAGTCACACCAACCGCAGCCCTCCATAGGGAACCCGGTCGATAGGGTGTTGACGGATGACACTGCAGCAACGTATTGCTTAGGCCATGCACCCAGCGACAAGGGGCCATATCCACAGAAAGGAGATTCGACGGAGTTGACCTGGACATGAGAGCAGGGCAGGAGAGCTGGCTTAGTTATGCCCGACGTCCGCAGCAGCCCCACGTAGCATTGCAGCGCAGCCTGGTAACGCGCGGCGGATCAATGGCTCAAGCCGAGAGAGCAATCAATGCCGCGCTGAGCCTCGGCTCCGACCTGTAAGCCTACCTGACTTCCGGGTCCAAAGCGCACAGCAGTTCCCGCTGGAACGACGCCCTGTCGGTTTTGCGAGCCTGGCTGCACCAAAACCGGCGTGTCGCCCTGTGCAGCGGCTTGAAGTACGCAGGCAGTAAGGAACAGGACGGGCACAAGATGCGCAAGGCGCGAACAAATCATAGTGGTTGACGTGATCGCAGCTACGCGGCACCCCGAACAGGGAGGGAATAAATAAGCGGCTGTGTGCAGGCCGGTGACAGTTAACTTGACATGCCGGATGGCTTTGCTCAACCTTGGATCCGCGCATGGGTTGCGCGTGTGACGCACAACATGTGAGAAGGCCTAGGTTGGCGAGGATGAGTAAGTGCGTTAGCAGCACCGAGCCATCACATCCACTTCTAGACTGTTGGATGAGGGATTGCGGTGTTACTGACAACTGGTGCCGTTGTGGGGTTGTGAGGGTGGGCAAGCAAGTTTCGTTACCATGAGCACCACACTCCACAGTGCGGGAAGCAACTGAAGGATTTGACACTTATCAGAGCCGAAGGGATTCAACCGTTTCCAGAGATATGCAAGTCCCGTACTCACGCTTGCTGTTGTTGTGATGATGGTTTTGTTCGTAGGCACAGGCAACTTAGGAAGTGCCGCTGCCGCTGCCCCTGCTGCCCTGCTGCCCCTGCCGCCCCTGCTGCCCCTGCCGCCCCTGCTGCCCCTGCCGCCCCTGCTGCTGCTGCCCCTGCTGCGGCTGCCCCTTCTGCTGCTGCCCCTGTTGCTGCTGCCCCTGCTGCTGCTGCACCTGCTGCTGCCTTTGCTGCTCATATGCGTTACATATGCTCATGCCTTCATGCTACTGTGGCCCCTGCGTACACTACCCTGAACCAGCATTGTCAGCGTAAGCAAGTGTTGTTATTCAGGCCATGAGACTAATTCAGCCATCTTATGCATGACAGAGCAGCCAGCGCTAGCGGATCAGCCGTAACTTCCGAGGTCCTGTTGATGCTGTGAGGGTGCGAGGCACACGTGTCACCCCCTTCACGTATGCTGACGACCTGACCCTAGTATGCCACCAGTGTGGCAGCGCAGCCAGCATTGCGAAACAGCTCAGCCAAGCAGCCATGCACCTCACCATACAAGACCAGATAAAATGGCGCAAGACACTCAGCATGCCATAATCGAGACATGCATATGCAATCAGCAGTATCCCAACAACGTCAACAAACAGTACCTGGGACCCGGCACCCGGACTCCTGTCTTCACAGCCCTTGCTAACGCTGCCTAGCTAAATTTTCTGGCGGCGAGCAGCAGGTCAGCGCAGGGTTGGCGTGACGCAGGCAGCCCCGCCCCCACCTGCCGCGCCAGCTCCCCGCCTGCTACTGCCAACTCCCTGCAGCCCAGGAGCGCATGGCAGCCTGGCAGGCCAGCCAGCGCCTGCACCAGCTGCGCCAGCTGCTGCACCTGCACCAGGGCCAGGCCTGCCCGTGTCCTCTGCCCCTGTGCCCCTATGACTGCGGCCTGGGTCTGTTCTGCAGCCCGGGGTAAGACTGACTGCAGCCAGGCCACCTGGGCCGCAGGCAGCTGGGGACAGGGGACAGCGTGAGCAGGGGCAGCAGCAGGGGCAGGGGCAGCAGCAGGGGCAGTGGCAGCAGCAGAGGCAGGTGGGTCGCTTGAGTGGCCCAAGCTACCCAATGCAGCCTGATCCAGCAACTCCAAGCAACGGATGGGCTGCCCAGGGCCGTCAGGCCTTGCTGCCGTCGCCACTGCAGCGTAATCAGGCTCCTCCTTCAAGGAGCGCAGCAGCTGACCGCCTGCTCCTACTGCCCCCCCCGAACAGGCCCAGGCCTGACCATTAGGAACCCCATAGGGGAGCGGGCTGGTGGCGATGGAGGTTGGAGGGGGAGGGGTGTTGCCAGTTGCAAGGTTGCTTAGTGGTGAAAGTTCCCTGCTGGCAGTGCCACTGTGTGGAGCTGCTGACTCGCTGCGGCGTGGCGGCTGGGTGGTGGCCTGGCTGGTGTTGGGTGCGGCTGAGCTGACCGGGCACTGGGCACTGCTTGCCCCGCCCCCCTGGGCCCCCTGCTGCTGCTGCTGGGGCGGCAAGGGGGGCCCAAGGCATGGCCCTGATGAGGCCTGCAGCTTAGCCATGGCTGCAGTCAGGGTGGCCAGGGTGGCCAGGCTGAGCTGAGCCTGCTGGCCAGCCGTGTGGGCTATGACGTCATTCACCACATGCTCCGCAGCCACGCGGTAGCCGCCGTCAGCCAGGCGCAGGGCCAGGCAGGCTCGGGCCAGCACCCCCAGCTGCCGCAGCGAGGCCCTGGCGCCAGCTGTGCTGATGTCATGAGGCCAGAGGGTTCCTGCCAGTCCAGGACAGGGGGCTGGGGCTGGCTGGCTGGCTGCCGGCCCCCTTACTTGAAGGGAACGGGAGGTGGAGGCAAGGCCGGGGCTGCCAAGCAGACCATCGCCACTGGGCCCTCCCCCCCTGCTGCTGCTGCTTTTCATGTCAAGGTGGGTGTTCGCGCCAGCAGCCTGCATGTCGCCCTCTTGCTCATGGAGCGGAGGAGGCCCAACCAAAGCAGCAGCCCAGCTGGAGGGTGATGGTGGCGCCAGCAGCAGCAGGCACTGGTCAAGGTGCAGTGCTGACGGCAGCTCACCAGGGCTAGGGCAGACCCACTGCTCCTGACTGCCACCCCCTGCCAGCAAGGGGCTGGCCTCTGCGCTTGGAACCAACCAATCCGGTGGCAGTTCGCATTGGGCTCGACGTAGTGCAGTCGCCGCTGAATCCCGTTGAATCGGCGTCAGCCAATGCCCTCGCAGGGCTACCAAGGTCGCTAGCCAATGCAGCAGACTTAGCACCGCCGAACCTGCCCCTTCACGCGCAATGCCGGCATCAACAGCCCTCGCTATTCGCACCGCCATGTCACTCCAGACAGGGAGTGACGCAGCCGCTTCCTCGCAGCTCACTTCGTGCCAGAGGTGAAGCGGGGGCTGCCGCGGGAATGCAGTCGAGGAGATGGAGCTGCTCGTCCCGGAGCCGCGTATGGCATCACCGCGGGGAAGCTGGTGGCCAGGAGCGTGTAAAGCGCGTGCAGCTAGCATTGCCGCTTGCACCTCGTCCCGC